>OZ017738.1:334885564-335483064 GCA_963969285.1 Odontomyia ornata | reverse complement strand
GAAGAGAGGTAAGCTGAAAGGAAAACCGAAGGTTCCGGCAAAAACACTCTTTCGCTCAATGTCCCCAGTTTCGCGATTTCACCTCGAGAGATCGTGGGAAACCCGAAAGCTTAAGCTGAAAGCACTCTTTCGAAGTCGAAAGCTTAAGCGAAAAACACTCTTTCGCTCAATTTCCCCAGTTTCGCATATTCACCAGCCGAGCAAGTGAGACGAAACGGGGAGGAAAAACTTTCATGGAACGAGAGCGCACGTGTTCGGCTACTCAGCACCTTTAAAGAGAATTTAGGTTGAAAGCCCACGAAAGAACAGTATTTAAAGATCTTGGGCAAAGCATTCGAGTCAGTCGGTTTTTCAAGTCCAAAAGGGAGCGCGCTGCTACCCACTCTTCAACTACCATAGGTAATAACGCGAGCAAAATATTCAGAAGGAGGTATAGTGAAAGTGTTCAACGAAATGGTAAGGAGTGAGGTGTTAGCTTGCGCCGCGATCCTCAATCGGCCCTTTGGCGTTCCACGCCGTGTGGCCACCCCAAACCATTAGCTCGTCTAGCTGATACCCTGTACAGGCTGGCGGTCACATGTGAAGCGTGACCAGCCAAATGAAAAGCGCTTCACTCAATAGGTTTTCAATAATTTAATGCGTGTAATTTATAAATGTTTCGAAAAAAGTGAACCGGGAAATAAAGTTAAACCCCATCAAATAAACTCTCGTATTTTGTTGATATAGTTTAAATGGACAGAGTAGCAGGTAAGTGGTGTTAACAACGAGTTCTTACCCCGGGAGCTTTGATAATGTATATAGGATCCACATCAAATTGAGCTCCCAGTTCATACCAGTATACATAGGGTATACTGGTTATGTAACACTCGGATGGTTCTGCTTCAAGCGCTTGCTTTATTGCTTTTATCTTTTCGCCTATATTCTGGGCTGCTCGCAGCTTACTAGTTACATCGTCCCTTATCATAATTACGGTTGCTCTAGTTATCGCAATTACGTATGCCATCCGCCAGGTTGGATGATGCTCCACAGTGTATGAAAACTCTGACAGACCAATAATCCATCACGCAATTCTTGGACGTAGATCTTTTTTCTTCCATAGTCGGCTTCTCTGCTGAACAATCTGTGACTATTTAGAAGTTGATACCAAGCAAATAAACCCTAAATTTTCTGTCAGCTTCGACTATCACCAGACACTCTAGCTCGTATTCCACAACTGTTTCTGCAAAAACTAGTGTGACACCTCTCAACACAAAACAGATCCGCCCTTATCTAAGAGTTGATTGTTTTTTCCCCGTTTTCGAATTAATTCATAATATTAAGTAACTCTCATTTTATCCTTGTGTCTGCAACCAACATTTTATACATTTTATAAGCAACATACCCACATGTGTACCATACATTTTTCTATGTTGAATGCGCTTATTTGTTTTTAATTTGTTATATACGGTCTGGAGAGCTCTCTAAAAGAGATCTATACATGCATTTGTTCGCAGTAGCAATTGCGAAGTCGAATCCTATTGTTAATGCAGAACAGTTAGACTTTCTGGACGTTTAACGGTACTGCGATTTGCTTCGAATAAAAAGTACATCAGAATTCAGGGACTACCGAACAGTTTATATGAATGTTGATACGAGAACTGCATGCTTATCACTTCAGTGGAATATATTTGAATTTGTGATTATAGTTTGTTAGGTTTAGAAATCCAGTAGTGAAAATATTCAGTATTTGAAAAAATAAGCTGATATCCGAAAACATATTTTTTGTGCAGATACTAAAAAAATGTTAAAATTTTTATATTCGTAATAATCATTTTGAATTCCTAGTAATAATGGCTGATGGTGAATGGCTAAATCCACGACAATTGGAAAGACTAAGCTGCGAAGAGGAAGCAGAATATATCCGACAAAGATGAGCGGAAGTATTAGAAGCTGATAGTGAAGATGAGCAAAGTACTACCGCACTTTTGCCATTAGATGTAGAAGGTAACCACGAAGATAATAATGTGCAAATTGAAGATATAGATGCAGAGGAATTGCAGTTACCAGATTATAATCCTGCTGATGAAGTTGATCCTCACGAAGAATTTGAGATGGATCTCATTGAATCTCCTCCGAATAATTACATCGCCAACCACCACAAACTCACCGATTTTTGTTTCATAACATTATCAAATCTACCGAGAGTGGACCAGTACATTCAACAGAAGGTCTCAGTATTATCGATACATTTAGAAAGTTGCTGTCACCTGAAATATGCGACATAATTAGCAGCGTTCATCATCTATATGGAAAATAACTCCCACTTGAAGAAATAACAAACCGAAGAAGCTTGTTCTTACAACAGTTCAGCGAAGAATTATCACTTGCAGAAATTCGAAATCGATCACAAAATGCGCAAATCATGCGACACTTTTCATCACGAAGTGGAATTGAAAGCATTGTGGGTGGCCCAGTTAGCCCAACTGCTGAAAATCTTACAAATCATCCTGAAGAAGAATGTGACCATTCAGGAAGGATCAACCAGAAGGGGAATTGTTACTTATGTCCTAAAACAAGGGCAACTCGTAAAGCCTTCAAGGCATGCAACAAACCAGTTTGTGTTGAACACTCGGTAGTAATAACTACATGTTGTAATAGCTGCGCAACCTAAAAATGAAGAAAATATTTTCTTTTCGATATTGTGTATCTAATTTTTTTTCATACAATATAATGAATGTGACGTTTTTGTGTTTTCTTTTTCATAATATAAAAACATAATCAAATAAAAAATGCTATTTATAATGAAATAATATTGTTTGCTATTTGGTACATACCCGGGTGTATTGGATGTAGATAATGGGAGTCAATTTCAAGAAACTTTATTATCTGTGGTATAAAAAATGAAACAAATATTTTTTTCTAAATATATTAGAAACCCATATTTTAGAAGGCTACTGAAAATTTCGAGCTAATATGTCTCATAGAACTCGTAACACAATTTAAAAATGAAAAAAAAAATTTTAGAAAACCGACTTCGGAGTTCCCTAAAAAGGATGAAATAAATTTTATGGAAGCGGTGCCATATCATTTTTCACCGATTTTTTGTGATGGTGCAGATGTTGGAAGTATTTATGTTGAAATGGGGAAATTCATTTGGCACCGCCTCCATAAAATTAATTTCATCCTTTTTAAGGGCATTCCGAAGTCGGTTTTCTTCTTTTTTTCATAAAGTTCACTCCACAACCAATCTCATGAAATTTACTTAAAAATATCCTTCTTAACCCTTTGGAGCATGGTGGTATTAAAAATGTCCCACTTATTTTATGCATCAATATGCATGGTGGGATAATTTCTGACCCATCTCTGAAAATTGCAATAGCTACATGCATAGCGGTTTATTTTTAGTCCCTCTTGTATACATCGGCTGATAGTACCGTTAAACAAGTGTTAGAAATAGGTTCACTTGTGTGAGCGAATTCGAACTTACCAGTACAGGTCTATCAAGGACTGCATGCGGAAGTTTTTCTTGCGAAACAGTTTTTTTTCAAATATGATGTGAAAAATCAAAAAAGAGAGTTTAGTTTTGCTATTTATTGTTTCTAAATAGGTGAATCAAAGTAAAGAAAGAAAAATACAGTTTTTAGTGTTGAACGTTTTTGAGTTAAAGATAAATAATGGTGGGATTTTATTCATCCCACCATGCAACTTGGGTAATAGTTAAAAATATTGCAATTTTAAGCCTTGTACGGTATCAGCATAGAACAATAATTTTCATTTCAGATTTAAATCAAAAATAAGTGAAAGACACCAACCAATGTCTTCTGCCGGGAATTCTAAACCCAAAAATGAACGAGAGGAGAGAGATAACACAGACTTCGAAGAAATACCTTCGGATCAAGAATCTTGTATTGATCTTGCAACTGACAACAATGAGGAATTCATTCCGCTGCAACTGTAAAGCACAGACGCAGCTATTGCAGCATAAAAAGAAAGAATCTGAGAAAAACATAACATGGAGTCAAAATGGAAACGTAATTCCAGCAGGAGTCTTTTCTGCACATTTTGGCCCGACGTAATGTATAACAGATCTCCTAGATCCATCTCCATATGATGTGTGTGGTAAATTTGTAACTGACGACATTATCAGTGCCATTGTTTTCGAAACAAATCTTTATGCAGAACAAAAAGGCAAAAGATTTACTCCAACCAATGAGCAAGAAATACGAGCATTTATTGGAATAAACTTCTTAATGAGAATAAATACACTTCCAAGTTACAGAGACGCATGGAGCACTATACCTTATTTACGGAATGACTATATATGTCAAGTAATGACTGTGAACCGTTTCGGGTGGCTTCTCGGTCACATTCACATAAATGATAAAACGTTAATGCCAGGAAGAGGAAGTGATAACTACGACAAATTTTATAAATTCCTCCATTTTTGGAAAAAATTCAAGAAAATTTCAAGAAAAATTTCAATCCTGGTCCCAATCTTGCAATCGATGAATCAATGATAAAATTTAAAGCACATAGTTCAATCAAGCAGTATTTACCAAAGCCGATAAAAAGAGGTTACAAAGTCTGAGTTTTAGCAGATAAATCGGGTTATTGCTACAAGTTTGATGTATACACAGGAAAAATCAGCAATCAAGTGACCAAAAATCTGGGTGAGAAAGTTGTTAAAACGCTTTCCTCTGATTTAGAAGCAAAAGGGCATGTCATTTATTTCGACAATTATTTCACGAGTGTAAATTTATTAGAAGACCTAAAATGTAAAAAAATCAATGCTTGTGGTGTCGTAAATAAAACAAGAAAGTACCTACCTACCTTTGGAAAAAATATAAAAAATCGAGGAGAATATCAATCATTTGTAAGTAATAAGGGAATAGTGGCAACAAAATGGATGGATAATAAGGAAGTCATCATTCTTATAAATTTTCATGATCCTGAACAACACTCCACAGCACAAAGGAACAAGTTGGGTAAACAGACCTACGGTCATGTCAGAAGGGTTTTGTATTCAATTTACAAAATGCAGTCACCAGATCGAATAAAATCAAGAAACGATTTTATTGGAGAAAATATGAAATTCGAAGATCATACTATTATTAACAAAGTTGAACGAATTTCGTGTTCTGAGATTTTTGTTGTTGTTATACTCTTAAATATCTCCCTTGATAATTATTTCAGATATCCATTCGCTAGGGAGGAAACACATTTTTCATGTATTTCCCCCCTGTGCCCCCACTGAAGCAAAAACTGACAGTTTAACAACTGTTTTGAAAAGCTCCCATGAAAACTTTCATTTCATACTCATACCGGCTACGTTTGATGAATTTTTATTTTCAGGAGCCACTCTCCTGTACTGTTATCATCGATTAATGGCCAATTTTTTCGAATCCTAGAATGGTTACAAAGCCCTTTTGCTAGGAGCTCTCTCCCGCCTCCTTGACTTGCTTCGCTTATGAGTATTAATTGTAGGTACTCATCTTCAGTCATTCAATAAATTGAATCAAGTGTTCAAGGCATGCACCTTAAACGTTCAAGTTGGGAAAAAATAACTCAAAATTATTCAATCTTCGCATTTAAAACAGCCACCATTTTGTTTTACGATTACTGATACCACTAGCTGAACCGATTCACAAAGATATTCATGACACCTATCATTCCTGAAATTTTCATGCAAATCCTAGCAAAACTGTAGTGTCTGAGTCGGTAAAAAGCGCATGTTGTTCCATAGCCATATGTTGCCATAGTAATAAATGCAGCGCATATTGTTCCATAGTAATACAGGAAAATTCATACCGCTATAACTTCGCTAAATATGATTCAATCTTTATGAAACTTTCAGGATAGATCAACCTTATGAATAGTCATATATATAACAAAGTTGAGTGAATTGCGACTTCTAACGTATTTGTTGTTGTTGTACTCACCAAGGCCTACATTCCTGATTTTTTTCAGATTTTTCGGATCACAGATGTCCAATCGCGAGGGGGGGGGGACACAAATTTTTCGTATATTGCCCCTCCCTGTGCGCCCCTCGAAGCAAACTTTGCCAAACAAAGACCTGTTTTGAAAAGTTCTCATCAAGACCTTTCACTTGATACCCATATCGGCCACCTTCAATGAAATTTTTTTTTCGGGGGGTCACTCCCCTATATGGGAAGACCCCCCTTAAATACCTTATAAAATTTTTTTTGTATTCGAACTTTGAAGAGAACACCACTTTACACCTACATACAAAATTTGATGTTTCTAGCTTAAGTAGTTTCCGAGAAAAACTGCTGTGACACACGGACGGACGGACGGACGGACGGACGGACGGACGGACGGACAGACAGACGGACAGACGGACAGACAGGACGCGATTTTAGAAGGGTTTTGTAAAATTATTTTCCAAAACCCTAAAAAGGAAATTCCATGAAAAAACGGAAAATATCATCCCTCAAAAAGATCCGCACACGAGCTTAATTGTAAAAATAAACAATAATTTTAGTAAGCTAATATTTTGTTGTATGTCCGTTTTGTTCAATGACACATTTTAGTCGATTTGGCATACTGGAGATGATTTTCCGCAGATATTCCACATCCATTTTTACCCATTCTTCGCGAAGCCTTTTCTCGAGCTCCGTTTTCGAACAAATTGGCGTGCTATGAACTCTACGGTCCAATTTATCCCAGAGATTTTCACTGGGACTACAATCCGGTGACTGAGGAGGAGGATGAACCACTTTTGGACAATTATTCAGCTGCCATTCTTGAACAATGCGTGCCTTATGTTTGGGATCATTGTCTTCGTAATATTTGAATGAATCCAAAACGCCCATTTCAGCACCTTCAAAATGTCTAAATATCGATGGGAATCCATGATACCATCTATAAATACTAATTCGCCAACACCACGAGTAGATACGCATCCCCAAACCATCAAACTGCCACCTCCGTGTTTCACTGCAGGCCTGAGGTTTATTGGACTCAATTCTTCATTGGGCTTGCGCCACACCATAACACATCCATCCGAGCCAAAACATTGAATTTGGTTTCATCGGCAAAAATCACATCCTCCCAATAATTGACTTCCTTTAAAATAAATTCTTTAGCGAAATTTAAACTCTTTTTTCTATTCACTTCGCTGATGAGTGGTTTCTTCCGTGCAACACGTCCATTGTATTGAGCATCTCTCAAAACTCGTTGAACTGTTTCTCATCCTCCTTTTTTCTTAAACTCTGCGAACACTTCACTCACAACTTACGAGGCACTCAGTTTTGGATTTTTTTTTTTTATTTCCCGGACGATAGAGCGTTCTTCAAGCGTCGTTAGAACCATTCGGCGATCAGGACTATGCTTCAAGTCTATTCTGCCTTCCTCTTTATACCTCCGGAGAGTATCGTAAACAGTTATACGTTTCATGTTGAGGCTCGAATATATTTCTGCCACATTTTTAACCTTCCATATGGTTAGAAACCACCAACTGGATCTTCTCTGGAGATGTGCATTTGCCCATTTTAATTTAAAAAGCACAACGTTTTTAGGGTTTTGTAAAATAATTTTACAAAACCCTTCTAAAATCGCGTCCTGTCTGTCCGTCTGTCCGTCTGTCTGTCCGTCCGTCCGTCCGTCCGTGTGTCACAGCAGTTTTTCTCGGAAACTACTTAAGCTAGAAACATCAAATTTTGTATGTAGGTGTAAAGTGGTGTTCTCTACAAAGTTCGAATACAAAAAAAATTTTATAAGGTATTTAAGGGGGGTCTCCCCATATAGGGGAGTGACCCCCCGAAAAAAAATTTCATTGAAGGTGGCCGGTATGGGTATCAGGTGAAAGGTCTTGATGAGCACTTTTCAAAACAGGTCTTTGTTTGGCAAAGTTTGCTTCGAGGGGCGCACAGGGAGGGGAAATACACGAAAAATTTGTGTCCCCCCCTCGCGATTGGACACCTGTGATCCGAAAAATCTGAAAAAAATCAGGAATGTAGGCCTTGGTGAGTACAACAACAACAAATACAATAGAAGTCGCAATTCACTCAACTTTGTTAGTAATAGTATGATTTATCGATTTTATGTTTTCTTGAATAAAATTTTAACGGTACCCTTAAATTCAATGAAATTCAGTACATATATGACTATTCATAAGGTTGATCTATCCTGAAAGTTTCATAAAGATTGAATCATATTTAGCGAAGTTATAGCGGTTTGAATTTTCCTGTATTACTATGGAACAATATGCGCTGCATTTATTACTATGGCAACATATGGCTATGGAACAACATGCGCTTTTTACCGACTCAGACACTACAGTTTTGCTAGGATTTGCATGAAAATTTCAGGAATGATAGGTGTCATGAATATCTTTGCAAATCTGTTCAGCTAGTGGTATCAGTAATCGTAAAACAAAATGGTGGCTGTTTTAAATGCGAAGATTGAATAATTTTGAGTTATTTTTTCCCAACTTGAACGTTTAAGGTGCATGCTTTGAACACTTGATTCAATTTATTGAATGACTGAAGATGAGTACCTACAATTAATACTCATAAGCGAAGCAAGTCAAGGAGGCGGGAGAGAGCTCCTAGCAAAAGGGCTTTGTAACCATTCTAGGATTCGAAAAAATTGGCCATTAATCAATGATAACAGTACAGGAGAGTGGCTCCTGAAAATAAAAATTCATCAAACGTAGCCGGTATGAGTATGAAATGAAAGTTTTCATGGGAGCTTTTCAAAACAGTTGTTAAACTGTCAGTTTTTGCTTCAGTGGGGGCACAGGGGGGAAATACATGAAAAATGTGTTTCCTCCCTAGCGAATGGATATCTGAAATAATTATCAAGGGAGATATTTAAGAGTATAACAACAACAAAAATCTCAGAACACGAAATTCGTTCAACTTTGTTAATAATAGTATGATCTTCGAATTTCATATTTTCTCCAATAAAATCGTTTCTTGATTTTATTCGATCTGGTGACTGCATTTTGTAAATTGAATACAAAACCCTTCTGACATGACCGTAGGTCTGTTTACCCAACTTGTTTTTGTATATTTAAAGTGAGAAAATATTTTATTTATGTGATATGTAAGACTGTTATGTTCTGCTCATAATAAAATGTTTAAAAAAATTTTCCCGTTTTTAATTGCCTTATAAAATGAGAAAGGAGGAAAAGTTCTTACTTGTGCGGATCTTTTTGGGAGTCACTGTATATACGCAATGAATTGATAACCTTCTTTCTTTTGGAAGTCGGTTGAAAACACCCGGGTATGTGGTTGTAGACACAAGGGTTAATAGCATATGCTATTGTTCTTTGACTTATTTTTTGATTGATTGATTAGCCATTAAGTTTTCGAGTATATTTGAATGAGATAATGTAAATTTCTTTACGCAAAGGCCCAACAGGGGAATGTACAAGTAGTACTAAAACAAAACAAAAGTTGCCCAAGCATCCAAAAAAATTATCTAAGCTGATACAAAATGCTGGCTGCTAGGTGTCAATGAAATTGATTTATATTGATTGGATGCATAACTCAATTCATCGATTTATTTTCAATGGCTAGAAAACCCTTCCAGTAGGAACACTCTCCTGCTTACTCAAATCGATCATTTTTAAGAGTGTCATTACATTTATTTGAATGAAAATCAAGTAATAAAAATTTAGCATGAAATTTAATAGATATTTTATTGAGTCTTTCTCCAGCATAAATATTATATGATATAAAGAAACATCGTCTAACATCGACACTATAGTTAAATATCAAATAATATTTTGTCGTAATAAATACTGTGAAATTGTAAAATTGACATTTTGATGAATATAACATTCATAGATTACTTTGTGCCAAATATTGCGACTGAATTCCAAATGCACATAAATGATGAAATAAATTGCAGCGAATCTTATCAAATTGGTTTTTGCCTACGTTTTTTATAATAGTTTTCCATGTAATTATGTCTTCCGCATTGATACGGCACAGACTCTATGAATTTATTTTGTCATTTTAAGCGTGCTTTGAAATCGATTCCCTCAAAATCATTTATTTCACAATTTTCAGCGATTGCTTTTGATTTCCATTTGTTGTATATATATATATATATATATATATTTATTATGAAAATAAAAACATAACATATCGCTAACACTTTGAATTGCCGAAACCACTCTATAATTTAAATATGATATGAATAATTCATAGATTTTTAGAAGATTCTGCTTTCAACATTTCAACGTCACTGGCAAATTTTGCATTTCGTTTATGATGTGATTCAGTTTTCTCTGAATACAATATGATTTACTTGTTTGAATCATCTCTAAGACATCAAGAACTAGCATGATAATATCTAAAACACACTTTCTTCTTCTAAAAATTGTTTGCATCTTTTATTATTGTAATTCTTACAAGAATTCTTTCACACTAGCCAATTGTCGTTAGAATACGCTAATTCTGAGAACGTTAAATGTCTAAACTTCGCATCGAATTTGTAAAAGTTCTTTTCGATATTTTACACGTTATTGCTTATCAATTATTCCTTCCTTAAACGGGGGCACGACTCTAATGGTGATATAAGTTTGAGCGAGAACCGAATTCAGTTATACCATCGCATTTAAAAGTTATGCGTGAATATTTATAACAAAGTGAGTAGGCAGGAGAGTACTCCTACCAGAGGGGGGTTTGTAATCATTCTAGGGTTTGAAACAAGTTTTCTGATGGCATGAATCGATGACTTCAACTATTCATCCAATACTTGAATAAGAAATCATTCAAAACTATCCAAAAGGTGTAGAGTTTCGTTCATAAGTACATAACAGGCACCAGTTTGCTCCAGATTAAATAATTTTTCTGAACGCTTAGCCAATTGAAAATGCCCAAATTGAACAATATTACTTATATTTTCTTGAAAACTGGAGAAAATAAGAGTGCCTAGGTCAATTCGAAATATATATCAACCATCAACACGTGTTATTTTTATTACAAATCCATACAATTGAAATGGCGATAACTCACTTGATTATAATTTGATTTCCATGAAATTTTGTAAGCATAAGGGTATTGTAACAACCTGCATACAGGGTTTTCCAATAAGAGGTGTTATTTTGATATTAAACTAAAAATACAATTTTTTAATAAAATATAAATGATCCGATGTTTATTTCATTAACAAGAAAAAGGTATGTCATTAATAGGTAAAAAAACATCAGGCAAATGACCACCACGACCACTCTTACAAGAACATATCCTTTTCATGAAATTTTCCATAACCAAATCGCAAAGTGGCTGCCCTATGTCCTTGATAGCCTCACGAATTCCATCTTTGAGGTATTGAATCGACGCTGGGCTGTTGGCATAGACCTTCTCTTTCACTTATCTCCAAAGGAAGTCGCAAGATGTTAAATCACAAGATCTCGGTGGCCAGTTGTGATCACCTCTTCGAGAGATAACACAGTCCGGAACCTTTTCTCGTTGCTTATGTGGCACGTAGTGCCATCTCGTTGAAAGTAAACGTTGTCCAGATTAATACCATCCAATTTCGGCCATAAAAAATCATTAATCATCTCTCGATAGCGCAATCCATTCACCGTAACTGCTGCTCCAGACTCATTTTCAAAAAATTGAGGTCCAATGACTCCTCCAGACCATAAACCGCACCAAACAGTCACACGTTGAGGATAGAGAGGCTTTTCATTAATAACTTTTGGGTTTTCCGAGCTCCAGATGCGACAATTTTGCTTGTTGACGAAGCCACCAAGGTGGAAATGGGCTTAATCACTCAAGATGATTTTTCGATGGAATTCCGGATCATTTTCATGCATTTCAAGGACCCAATCAGCAAAGCCCCGACGTTGTTGATGATCGACCGGCTTGAGTTCTTGTGTTAACTGAACTTTATAAGCCTTAAGACCCAAATCTTTATGCAAAATATGGTGCAATGACGTTTGTGGAATGCCTAGTTCCAATGAACGACGAGGAGTGGACAAACCTGGGTTTTCTTCAACAGTTTCGGCTACAGCAGCAATATTCTAGGCTGTTCTTGAGTGACATGCACGGGTTTCATTCTTCACATTACTGAGTTGTTCGAATTTTTCCACCAATTTCTGTATTGCGGTCCGACAAGGTGATTCGCAACGACCCAAAAATGTTCAAGTTTTACGAACCGTCTCTGCCAAATTTTCACCATTTTTATAGTAAATTCTAATAATTTCAATGCGTTGTTGAAGCGTATATCATTCCATTTTTACTAATGGCGTAGTTTCTTTTCGTCAAATATCCAAAAATGACAGCTTCAAAAATGACATCCACCGAAATAGCGAGCTATTCAAAATAACACCTATTATTGGAAAACCCTTTATTTCGTTAATTTTATTGAAACATAGAATATTAAGGCTTTTTATAAAACTACTTAAATATTTAATTTCATCCAATCTAATGATATTAATACATTTTTACTGGTGACAATATTAACTTTACAGATCCTACTATTATTAGCAAAGTTCAACAAATTTCAAACTCCAAATTATTTGTTATTGGATTTACCTCCATGATTTTTACACCTATTTTCATCTATAGATTTTAGGTGCTCATCTTCAGCCACTCATTAATAAACTCAATCAAGTTTGAACAGCATGTACTTTGAATGTTGAAGTTCGGCAAAAATAACACGATTTCATTCAATATTTTCATTAAAACGACCACCGTTCTGTTTCTCGATTACTGGTTACAATCGTTGAACAAATTCTCAAAGACATTTATGAAACATAAAGGGTTTTCCAAAAAGAGGTGTAATTTTGAATAGCTCACTATGCCGGTAGATGTCTCTTTTGAAGCTGCTATTTTTTGACATTTGACAAGTTGAAACACGTCATTAATAAAAATGGAATGATACACGCTTCAACAACGCATTGAAATTATTAAAATTCACTATATAAATGGTGAAAATTTGGCAGAGATGGTTCGAAAAACTCGAACATTTTTGGGTTGCCGTGAAGCACCTTGTCGGACCGCAATACAGAAATTGGTGAAAAAATTGGAACAACTCAGTAATGTGAAGAATAAAACCCGTGCATGTCACTCAAGAACAGCCGAGAATATTGCTGCAGTAGCCGAAAGTGTTGAAGAAAACCCGGTTTTGTCCATTCCTCGTCGTTTTTTGGAACTAGGCATTCCACAAACGTCATCGCACCGTATTTTGCATAAAGATTTGGGTCTTAAGGCTTATAAAGTTCAGTTAACACAAGAACTCAAGCCGGTCGATCATCAACAACGTCGGGGCTTTGCTGATTGGGTCCTTGAAATGCATGAAAATGATCCGGAATTCCATCGAAAAATCATCTTGAGTGATTAAGCCCATTTCCACCTTGGTGGCTTCGTCAACAAGCAAAATTGTCGCATCTGGAGCTCGGAAAACCCAAAAGTTATTAATGAAAAGCCTCTCTATCCTCAACGTGTGACTGTTTGGTGCGGTTTATGGTCCGGTGGAGTCATTGGACCTTAATTTTTCGAAAATGAGGCTGGAGCAACGTTTACGGTGAATGGGTTGCGCTATCGAGCGATGATTAATGGTTTTTTATGGCCAGAATTGGATGGTATTAATCTAGACAACGTTTACTTTCAACAAGACGGCGCTACGTGCCACACAAGCAACGAAACCATTTATCTTTTACGGGAAAAGTTTCTGAACCGTGTTATCTCTCAAAGAGGTGATCACAATTGGCCGCCAAGATCTTGTGATTTAACACCTTGCAACTTCTTTCTTTGGAGCCAGGTGAAAGAGAAGGTCTACGCCAACAGCCCAGCGTCGATTCAATACCTCAAAGATGGTATTCGTGAGGCTATCGAGGACATAGGGCAGCCACTTTGCGATTTACTTATGGAAACTCATGAAAAGGATATGGTCCTGTAAGCATGGTCGTGGTGACCATTAGCCTGATGTTATTTTTCACTATTAAGGGCATACCTTTCTCTTTATAATGAAATAAACATCGGATTATTTATATTAAAAAATCTCATTTTTCTTTTAATATCAAAACAACACCTCTTATTGGAAAAACCTATAACATTCCTGAAATCCTAGCAAATCCGTAGTATCTGAGTCGATTGGAAGTGCAAATTGTTGCATAGCTATGTATTGTTGCTGTTGTAATATGGAAAAACTCAAAATACTATAATTCCGTTAAATGCAGTTTTAAAAATAGCCATTTCATTGAACTTAAAGGTACGCTTGCGATTTTAATCGAAAAAATATAAAATTAATAAATCATAAAACTACTAACATCTTCTTCTTCTTCTTTTATGGCACTACAGCCTCTCTCGGGTCTTCACTTCCTGCAAATAGCGCCTCCAACTGTCTGGATCCATTGATCGCGTTCTCCAATTTCGAAATCTGAGCAGCGATGAGCTGTCTTCGAGACAGACCAGCATTTCCTTGGTTTCCCCACTGGTCCCCGGCCTCCAGTTCTCTCAACGAATACTTTTGTGGGTATCCGTTGTTTGTCCATACGATTCATGTGTGCAGCCCATTGCAGCTTTCACAGTCTGAAAATCGTTGAGACCTCCGACTCGTCAAAAATTTCATACAGCTCATGGTTATATCGAGCTCGCCATCGGTCCCCGTCTAGCTTCGCTCCGATTATTCGCCTCAGAACCTGTCACTCAAAGGCGATCTCATCAAGATATTTCATATGCCACCCGATTTTGATGGCAAAATATTTTTAAGGGCCCCTTAAAACTATTTGAATATTTTTTCGCCCCAAAACTTTCAAGAAGTTGTAACTGCTGACCTTTTCACAAAGCTTCTATAGTTTCGGAGGAAAACTTCTATAACAAACAAACGGACGGACAGACGGACACAGGTTACGATTCCAATAGGGTTTTGTATTTTAGTACAAAACCCTGATATGTGACTTAAAAGAGTCCAGTACTTTTCAGTTTGAGCTTCCATTCCAAATGATTGACCATAGATGAAACAAGTTGGATAAACAGACCTAAGGTCATGTCAGAAGGGTTTTGTACCGACCGTGTGAAATGCAGTCACCAGCAACGAATAAAAGCAAGAAATATGTCAAAGAGATGTGCATGTTTATAAGAAAATCCATTGTAACTGTACTTTCAACGGTCGTTACTTTGTTGCAAACTAACAAAAATCACTCAAATCACGAATTCCCAAAAAAATTATATTATTGATCTTATTTGAAAATTTCAAGAGAATCAAATCAAAACCGATCCAATGGAAAGTCCATAAAATACTAAAATCGTGTGTTATTGTTGTTATATTTGGAGAAATTACAAATGGCTATTACTTTCGTGAATATGACTGGATTTTCATCAAACTTGCAGAGTAACATGATTTTATTGGGGAAAATGTGAAATTCGATTTTCATACTATTATTAACAAAGTTGAGTGATTTTTGACATCTAAAGTATTTGTTGTTGTTGTACTTGTAAACACCTACCTCCATAATTTTTTTCAGATTTTTCCGATCACAGGTGTCCAATCGCGAGGAGGAGGGACACAAATTTTTCGTGTATTTCCCCTTTCTGTGCTCTCCCGAAGCAAAAAATACCAGTTTATGCCCTGTTTTGAAAAATTCTCATTGAGACCTTTCATTTCATACCCATATCGGCTACCTTTGATGCAATTTTTTTTCCAGGGACCACTCCCCTGTATAGGGAGACCCCCCTTAAGCACCTTGTAAAACTTTTTTGTACAGAAAATTTGAAGAGGGCATCACTTTACACCTAAACACAAAATTTTATGTTTGTTGCTCATACGGTTTGCGAGAAAAGGTGCTGTGACACACGGACGGACTGACGGACATATGGAAAGACAGGCGCGATTTTAGTAGGGTTTTGTAAAATTATTTTACAAAACCCTAACAAGAGTCTACACCAATTTCTATTCCGAAATATCCCCAGTGTTTTATTCCAATCCAAGCCCCGGGCGAAGCAAACTCAATAAATTTATAAAGCGCAAACATCACATATACCTATCCTAAATATTGAAACCTATCCCCGATTCTTAAGATAAACAAGCAACAACAACACGAAATGTAGCAAAAATGAGATGAAACACAAAACTAAGTAACGAAAAATACAAAACAAAAAAAGTAACCACGAATAAGTTAGTTCAGCCACCAATACCTAGATTGCTCCGTTGCAGATCCACTAGTCTCAACAAATCTAGCAAATGAGTATCTCCATTGGAATTTTTGGTCTCGTGAACTCAAATTCGGAGGATATTCTATCTTCTTATCGATGGCAAGTCTATATATGTGATATATATTTGGGACACCGTCAGAATCAAACACATATCGATTCTTGTCCAAATACACGATTGCTTCTGAAGGAACGAAGCCAGTAGCGAGACAAGTCTAAATTAACCCATCTGTAGGGTGAGACGACTATGAAATCCACAGGTTTGCAATCACAGTTACCGATCTTGCGATATGATTCCGAAGAAGTTTCACTATGAAGATATCGACTCTCGTCACTTTTGGAGTTTTATAAATTGTTCTATTCGATATATAGTATTTCCAATCCATCTCCGGCTTTCTGTATGAACCAGTACATGCATGAAGACATTTCTTTTCGAAAACTCTTAATTAGGTTTTTGTAAAATCATTTTACAATACCCTACCAAAATTGCGTCCTGTCTGTCCGTCTGTCCGTGTATCACACCTTTTTTTCTCGAATACTACATAAGCTAGGAACATAACATTTTGTAGGTAGGTGCAAAGTGACATTTGTTGTTTGTTTAAGAAAGGTCTCTCCATATAGGAGAGTGGCCCCTGAAAAAAAATAAAATGCTTGTAGAGTACACGCCCGACAAAAGTGAAACGACTTGTTATGAGGTATATACAGAATACCAATAAGGCTCTATCATAGTGATAATTAGTTTGTGTTTGCTCAAATACGACTTAGTATGATACTGCTAATCCTACCTAAATCGCTGTGTTATTATCAATTTATTAAATATTAATATAATATGCTCATAAAATCAATTCGATCTAAAAAATGAAGTTATTACCATCTCATCAATTCTCTTTATATTATCTTATACGACATCTTATGCAAGGATCTCTTCATCACTACCACTTTCCCCACAACATACCTTACTAGTGTTCGTGAACGGGCAATGGTTCCGCTACTCTTGGATATTGTCAGTGCTCATCCGCCATTGCCACTTCAATCCATTGTACATCGGCGGCGTCGGTGCTAGGACACAGGACTCAGAATCACGAAGAAATTGTCCATAATAACCAACGACCAACCAACCATGATCCGTTTTCGTCACTTTCATACACTGTATACCGGTGGCATTGGTGCTACCAGCAAGCACGGCATGCACCCGCCCATGATCCCTAATGCCTCGTAACGCATCATCCGTCGTCGCCATTTTCGTTGCTAGGACCAAGGACGGCTGCCACCGAACCATAATGCATTCATTCATGTTCATCAACAGCCCACCAAATAGCATTCGTCGTCGCCACTTCAATATATTCCACATTGATGGCATCAGTACTAATACAAAGAATGGCCACCGTCGAGCCATCATGCATTCGCCCATGATCCCCAACCACCCACTAGCCATCATTGCTACTTCAATACATTGGACATGAGTGGTACCAGGAGCAAGCGCGGCTACCGCGGAACCACCATGATCCCCAAATACCCACCAACGGCACTTCAATATATTGCAAATCGGCAGCGTAGGTGCTAGGAGGAAGCACGGTTAGCGTGGAAACACCATTCGTTCGCCCATGATCCCAAAATACGCACTAAATACTATCCATCATCAAAAAGGCAGCAACGACCATTTATCGTCGCAATTTCAATACATTGCACATTGATGACATCGATGCTAGGTCCAAGGAAGGTTACCACCAAACCGTCAAACGTCAATACATTACACATCGGTGCTAGGACCAAGGATTATTGTGCATGCACCCACAACGACCCACTATCGCATTCATTTCACATCGGCGGAACCAGTTCTAGCACCTAGCAACGAAGTGAACTCCTACTCGACCCTCATGCATGTTCTCGTAATCACAATCCACCGCATGGCCACCACCCGCCGTCACCAAACATGCATACTAGAAAACCACCACTGCCAGTTTCCCAACAAACTGCCTTTACTATTCTCAATAAGGATTCGGTTGGAATGGGTAATTTTGCCGTAAATTTACTTAATTATTTTCGTGTAGTTCCCCTTCCTGTGCGCTCCCGAAGCAAAAAATATCAGTTCACGCCCTGTTTTGAAAAATTCTCATTGAGACCTTTCATTGATACCCATATCGGCTACCTTTGATGCAATTTTTTTCCAGAGACCACCCCCCTGTATAGGGCCTGTATAGGGAGACCCCCTTAAGCACCTTGTAAAATTTTGTTTGTACAGAAAATTTGAAGAGGGCATTACTTTACACCTAGGTTTGATATGAATAATATATTGTTTGATTTCCTCTTTGTTTTACAAAACCCTTCTGGCAGGAGCACTCTCCTGCTACTTCAACTTGTTTTTCCATAGTACTCGAACACAGGATTTCTGTCGAACACAGGATTTATGTTGAACCCGTTCTGAACTACCCTCAACAGCCTGATGTGGAAATCCTTCCAATTACGTTTCAGGTCCTGACTGGCCCCCTGCAGCGTTGTCCGAAACAAAATTGTTTCACACTTACGCGAATTGATTTTTATTTTCCAGTGTAGAGCTAAACATCACTAAAAATTTTTTGAAGATTACTCTGAATTATTGTAGCTTTCCGGTCTACCATATAGATGATCATATCATCAGCAAACGCAACCAATAATCGCGCTAGGAAGGCGTTAAAATCAAAGCCGTTCAATAGCTTGCGAATGAATATTGAGAAGAGCCGAGGCACTGTAACTGTTCCTTGCAGTAGACTTTTAAGACATTGAAATCGCGCATTATCGGCAGATTTCCATCAGTTACAACAAATAATTTTCCATACAACATATTGCACATCATGACGACAAGGTGTCTGGGGAAACTGTTCTCAAGGAGTTTAAAAATAAGTCCATCTAACAACACCGATTCGAAGGCTTTCTCCATGCCAATGAGATACGCTCCAACGCATTGTCTATCATTTAGTTTCCAACAGATGTCTGAGGTTACTTTCGTTATCACATGTATAGTCGAATCCTTGACACGAAAACCAAATTGGCGATTCGGCATCAACTCATATTACGTAATGTGGGCGTTTAATGCTTTGTATAGTATCACTTTAAACACTTTGCTGATGTTAGGCAGTAAGCTGATTGAGTGATCACTTTCAGGGTACGAAGATTCTTTTCCTTTCTTCAAGATCATGGTACCAAGATGCCTTAGCTTTTTTCCACTTATTTGCGAAGTATGAATTGCTCCACATGTTGTTGAATAATATAGAATGATTCCTAATAACAACCTCAGACAAATGTCAGAGAACTAAATTTGGAACACTGTCGATACCACATGATTTCTTGTTGTTTATCCTGCCAAACATGAAGCCAAATATTCAAAAAGTGTCCTCGATCCCATGTCCGACCGCTCTTTGAGGGCAGGAAAATCGTCCATTCATTGGTCGAAAATCCTTAGTTTGATTCTTAAAAAATTTCCATAATAAATGCTCACCGTGCTCTACTTTGTTTCATGATGCTTGCTAGTTTGCCGACACGGCAAAGTCGTCTTTTCAGTAACACCAATCAAAAACTTTGGAATCAAAAGTTTGGATCGTGGGGAAGGTAAATTAACGTGGTGGATGCATCTTGCCGAGGAATTGAGTGTCGGAAAAGTATATCTTCAAATGAAATCTGAGCATTGTTACTTATGTGACTTGCCGCGAGTGCCGTGAGCAGTAATAAGTGACTTTTCTGACGCAGTATGCCATGATTGTGTTATCTACGAAAATGCAGATTAAATTGAGCTTGCGCTGGACGCGCCACGTCAAATGAAATGCCTACCCAAGGCAACCAAAAACGGCGAAGTACAAAAGTCTAGTTACAGAAGTGCAACAGTTAGAGGAGTGCGGTTCAACGATCGGGAGATTAACTCGTACGAAAACCGCGTATTGGAAGTTCTGCAAGAACGTTCATTTTTACTACTTTACCTATCGAACTGTTGAACACCTGAGATTTTTGCTTGATCAATCTAAACAATACCTTAATTAACAATATTTTATTGAGAGTGTTTTCTGTCCAAAGTGACCATAAAGTTTTAGTCTCGTTCAATACTACTCGTATTTTATTTGTGGTTTATTTTTTCTTATAATTGTGTTCAATGAGTTGCAGACCCTTACTCGCCCGAAAACTGAGCGCTCGTTGGAGGAGGACTGGGTAAGTTCCCCGTTTTGATATATAGCAATTTTTGAACAGATCGAGCTCTTTGCACTTTTTTGAATTTAACATGTATTTTCATGAGAATAAATAGGAAGTCCGATTGTGAATCTAATCTGCTTAGGTTAGTATAAATAATAAATGATTTCCTGCCATTCCACATTTATGATTGTAGTAAAAATGAAAATTTAATTTCTAACAGGATGAATTTTCAATGATGGATTTTATTTGAAATAAAAAAAAGATATGGCAAAATAGAGATGATACAATTAATGGTGTCCTATGTTTACTCGTATATGAAAAAATTAAAAGTTGTTATTTCGTTTTCGTTACTGGATCGTACTCTAGAAATTTAATTGAGAAAATGTTGGAAACATAAATAGAAGAAAAACTTGGTCTTTTTATTTCACTCGAACCTTGACCGTGTATGGGACCCGCCACGAGGGCCAGCCCCTCCACTCATAAGCTAGCCATCGAGTGAGCTCACCTCTTCTTCTTTGTTGTAACAGGTGCTCTTGGAGGGTAAAGTAGCCTTCCACACAGGTTTCTTATTTATGGTAAAGTTTTATATGATTCAGTCATGTAACTTCTTCTTCTTCTTAGCACTACAGCCCATCTTTAGCCCTCGCTTCCTGCAAATAGCGCCTCCAACTGTCTCGGCCCATTGACCGCGTCCTCTGATTTCGAAATACGAGCAGCAATCAACTATCTTCTTTCCTCGGTTTCCCGACTGGCCGCCGGCCTTCAGTTCTCTCAACGAATACCCTTTTGGATATCCGTTGTTTGTCGATACGATTCATGTCGCCAGCCCATTGTAGCTTCCGCAGTCTAACAATCGTTGAGGCCTCCGGTTCGACAAATATTTCATACAACTCATGGTTGTATCGAATTTGCCATTGGTCCCCGTCAAGCTTCGCTCCGATTATTTGCCTCAGGACCCGTTGCTCAAAGGCGTTCAATATATTTGCAGATGCTTGGGTTAGGGTCCATTTTTCACACCCATAGCATAACACAGGTCGTATCACATATTTGTATACTTGGGGCTTTGCTTTCCTGTGTATGCAGCTGGTCTTCAAGATCGTCAAAACTGAATAAAATATTTTATTTGCGAGATGTATTCTTCGGCGTATTTCATCTCTTTGCTTGCCCGTTTTCGTTATTTTGGCGCCACAAATTCGCCAACATTTACGATATGTATACGCCAAGTATGATGTTTTGTGTGTTTGAGGTATTTTTCTTCGACTGCGTCATAAGCTTTATTTTATTTTCATTGATTTCTAGCCCTACAAGTTTTGCTTCGCTGTCGAGTTTTAGCAAGAGTTCTTTGGCAGTTGTTAATGACCGTGACAGAATGTTGATGTCGTCCGTATGGACTACTACTTGGCTCGACTTGTATAGTAATGTACTTCGCGTACCGATAAGTAGCTTCCTTATGACATACTCTAGACCCAAATTGAATAGCAATGGGGCCAGCCCATCATCCTGATTTAGTCCGATATTTGTGTCAAAGGCATTGGTGAGTTGGCTATTGATACGGACTCGGGAGGTTGTCGACGTCATTGTCATTTCGGTAAGACAGTACGTTACGATCAATACAGTTGCATACTTGCTTAAAGTCAAGGAGTATTCAGTGTACGTCTATGTTGAACTCCAAGCACTTTTCAACTACCTGCTTGACAGTGAATAATTGGTATATTTTCGATCTACCTGCTCTAAAACCACCTTTTTTGGTAAAGAGATGTATGCCATTTACCCACAGAGTCTGGGACTCCCATGCGCGACTGGACTACCCGCTAAACACCTCCCCTGTCAACCTAAGAACCCAGCCTGGAACCGTTTGACACATTACTTCGGCCCAGGTCTCGTTCTGTTACGCCGTGGGACGCCTTCAAGCTGGGGAGTCCCTTTCCTAGTGGAAGGGAAGAGGGGAAGAGGAAATGCCAGAAGAGCGATCCCCCAGCCCCAACGCCCCCGGCTGCTGTGAGTCTCTTTTATATTTTAGGACTGCCCGAGCATAATGTGCCACCTGGTTCCATTTGTCAACCGATTCGAGCATCACCGCGACTATATTATCCGGAGTGAGCTCTCCCGTCTCCCTCTAGAGTTCCCTTCGCAGCTTGACCCATTTGATACACGCGAAAAATGTGTGACAGGCATTGTCCTCCTCTCCTGGGCAAAACCGACATTCGGGGGACCGTGACTTACCGATCTTATGCAGGTAAGACTGAAAACACCCATGCCCGCTCAAAAGCTTGGTCAAACAGAAGTCAGTCTCACCATGCCTTCGATTATGCCACGGTCTCACATCCAGGGTCCACCTTCCCTTCGTGAAATTGACCCTAGACTGCTACCAACCATTGAGCGAGCGCTGTCTCTCCTCGCGGACAACCATCTCCCACGCATCCGGCGCAGGTAAATAGCGCGGCGCAGGTAAATAGCGCGGCGCAAGTAAATAGCGCGCCGCTCTCTAGCAAGGAGGGCGACAGGTATCACTCCTGAAATAACTCTCATCGCCGAGTCAGAGACTGTTGGATATGAAGATGCAATTCTCAGTGCTCCTCTTCTCTGTACCTGTGCCAAACGTTTTCGGTATACCTCCTTGCTGAGAGCGTCACCCCATACCTCTGCTCCGTACAGTAGCACTGACCCTACAGTACTCATCAAGAGGTGTCTTCTTGATGAGCTGGGTCCCCCTACGTTGGCCATAAGTTGACTCAGAGCCGATATTCCCGAAGCAGCCTTCTCACCCGTTGCCCTGATTTGCTCAGAGAAACTCATCTTCGAGTCGATCCGAAAGGTACTTCAGCGAAAGCTTTGATTCGATTCGCATATCTCCAATACTGATCATCCTTACCCTAGGAATTCTCTTTTTTGTCAAGATGACCACTTTGGTTTTCTCCAGTGCTAAACTGAGCCCGCAAGCAGTCATCCAGTCCCTCACTCGGCGCATTAGCATACCTAGCATAAGTAAGCTCTAAAACCACCTTGATACTCCCCAGTAATACTGTTGGCGTATGATCCGATATTATTTTCTACGATTTTAGAAAATATTTTGTACGCCGTACAAAGTAGTGATATGCCTCTGTAATTTTCGCACTGTAGCTTGTCACCTTTTTGTGGATAGGGAATATAATTGATTGACTCCACCCTTTCAGCATATGTTATTGTTGCCAAATGTGCTGGATGACTTTGAGAACAGCTTGATGAATACTACTGCCACCATAATGGCGCTGCATTATTCTTTTGGGCTATGATGAAGGAACAAACTTCATCCAGAGTTCGTGGGGCCAATCAAAGTTCTTCGCAGACATCTGTAGGCTCCGATGTTCTGGAGCTGTGTGGAGGCTTAAGGAGGTTCTTGAAATATGATGCCCATCTTTCTTTAATCTTGGTTTCATCAGCGATGATATTGCTGCTGTCACCACGACAGAGCGTGGTTTTCGGCTAATAACCACGTTCCAGGCTTTTCACTTCTTTTTATGCTCGTTTTGTGTTGTTGCTCGCTAAACTTACATATATACTTCTCAATTGGTCATCATAGTATTTTCTTTTCTTAATCCTAATTACCTTATTCGCTACTCTTCTGAGATTTTCATAGTGTTCTCTCTTCGTCCTGGTTTTCCTACCTACGTATTCTTTGTACGCCTGATTCTTTTCATTTAACGCATTCTGGCACTCATCATCGAACCAATCATTCCTCTTGCGCCGGGCTTGAAGTCCGATCGTCTGTTCTGCCACGGTCTAAATAGCCGTTTTCACTTCCATCCAGAGCTCGCTGCTCGTCTTAAACGATGCGTCTGATAAGATGGGAACCAGCTGGTTGTCAAGGGTATCCATGAAATCTTTGGCCACAGACGCCGTTTGGAGCATTTTGATGTAGAATTTGTGTAGCGGGCTGGTTTTCACCGAATATGCCTTTGACTTACGACATCAATAGGTTAATTTGATCATGTAATGATCTGCTACATGCAAAGCCAATCAGGCACTGGCCGTTGTCATTTGTTTCATCGTGGAGGCTGTATTCTCCAGTCATTCCCCGATGAGATAGCTCATTGCCAACCTTAGCGTTGAAATCACCCAGAATTATTTTTGTATCGTTTGTGGGCAATGAGTCGACTACTCTTTTCGGGTGATTGTAAAACGTTTCCTTTATTTCAGCATCCTTTTCTTCAATCGGGACGTGAACGTTTATCAGCCAGATTTTGAAGAATTTCGCTTTTATACGGATCGCACAGAACCGTTCGTTTATTGCCTTGAAATCAATAACGGGCGATTTGAACTCCCTATCCACAATGAAGGCCACTCTCAATACTCTTTTTCCAGTAGGCTTTTTTTGAATATTGTGTACGATCTTATGTCTTTAATGTATTTTCCAGTCCAATTCGTTTCCTGGATTGCCAGTAGTGAGTGATCTGACGTTCCAAAATACAATGCCATAGTCCTTTTCTCGTTTGCGAGATCGTTGCCGTGAATGCATTCTGAGGCCCATTTGCAGGTTTCGAAATATTTTAAGGTTTTCTAGGGACGGACAGCTAGCCCGTCGCCCAACCTCCATTCCGGTGGCATGGTTATTACGTCAATTCCGTTATCAGATGTGGAAGATTCGCCTTCATCCTCTTACGTCCCCACAAAGGAGATGTAAGTAGGATCTAGTAGCAGAGCTGTAGATGTATTTACAATTATTAGCATTTCTCGGCATTTAATGTCCCATTATTGGGGAACCAGTGAACCCAATGTGCGACCCCGACAGCATTTACTACCATTTACTTGGGGAGTTTGGGACGAGAAATCATGGAAGCTTTGGGTTGGGGAAAGAAGGGATTCCGTCCTCCTTTCTCAAACGGGCTTGGGACCTTCTATGGCAGAGTTGTAGAATATGTTATACGGGAAATCATTTGTTGTAGCTCATGGAAATTTGACAACAATGCGCGTATTCAAGGTCTTGAATGGTCTACAGCAGCGAATAGTTATTGCGCCTCTGCTTTTCTCAATATTGATTCGCAAGCTATTAAACGGTTTTGATTTTAATCCCTCGTCAACGAGATCATTGATAGCGTTTTCTGATGATCTGATCATCTATATGGCAGACCGAAAAGCTACAATAGTTCAGAGCAATCTTCAAAAAATGTCAAAGGATGTGCAGTTGTACACTTACAATTGGCGAATCAAAATCAATGCGCAGAAGTGGAAAACAAATTTTATTTCGGAAAACGCTGCGGAGGGTCAGTCAAGACATGAAACGTAATTGGAAGGATTTCCACATTATGGCTGGCGAAGGTAGTTCAGAGCGGGTTCCACATAAAACGTATGTTGATACCTCGGTGTTCATCTCGATCAGTATCTGTACTATACTGAACATGTCAAAATCATCCTCAGTAAGGCACAAAAAGTAGTCATGGCCCTACCAAGACTCTTTCATTCCAGATAAATTGATCAAAATGTCAAAATTATCTGTTACAAGACCCTGATCATACCACTTTTGACATATCGATATCAGATCTGGTACAACGAGAGTGCTAGTACTATGTATAAATTAAGAGTTTTTGAAAGGGAGATGTCTTCGTGCATGTACTGGCTTGTTCAGAAAGCCTGAGATGGATTGAAGCACTATATATCGAATAGAACAATTTATCAAACTGCTAAAGTGACAAGAGTCGATACCTTCACATTGAAACTTCTTCGGAATCATATCGCAAGACCTGTAACTGTGAGTGAAAACCCTTGGATTTCACAAGCGTTCCACCCTACAGATGGCTATATTGCGACTTGCCTTGCTACTGGCTTCGTTCCTCTAGAAGCATTCGTGTATTTGGACATGAATCGATATGTTTTTGATTCTGATGGCATCCCAATTATATATCACGTATTTAAACGGGCCACCGATAAGAAGATACGAGTAAGATATCCTCCGAATTTGAGTTCACGAGAACGAAAATTCCAATGAAGATACTCATTTGCTAGATTTGTTGCAGCTGGTCGAGCTCAGACGGAGCAATCTAGGTATTAGTGGCTGAATGACAATGTCGAAATTATTGGTGTTTATTTTCAGTTTAGTGTTTTTCGTTACTTAGTTTTTGAATTTCAGCTCATTATTGCCATATTTGGTTTTGTTGTTTATTTGTGTTAAATATTAGGGATAGGTTTCAATATTTAGTATACGTAATGTTATGTTTATACTAGTAATTAATTAGTATAAGATAAAGTTTTGGTTGAATTTTACTAGAATTAGGTTATAAAATATTAGGTATAGGATAAAAGTTCACTGTAGTGTTAAAATTATAAAAAATAGTGTTGATTTGTTTTTTCTCCTTTTGCAATTGAATCATAAAATGTGTAATAATCTTAATTAATTTGAATTTGCTATGGTGTTTTTGATTAAATGTGTTTAAATGATAACGTATAAATTTCGAGAGCCATTTGGGCCATTAAGTTTTTGTATTATTATTGTTTTGAATTTGCTTTATATTCTTTTAAAATTTATAACGATTAGTATTGAATAAAGCGCTTTTGACTTTGACTTTGATCCAATTTCATCTATTTTTAGTTGCTAGACAATCATTGTAGTTTCGGCGTCAGTATGCTGCATTCCTTTCTGGTATATTCATGTATGTATAAAGGTTCAATCAATTTGTATGTATGCAAGTATAAATGAGGTTGAAAATCAATATAGAAAAATACGAAATCATGTGGAGACTTCGAGTCGAAGAGTCATCGAGGCAGCACGTATCGAGTAGCTTAGGATTTCTTTTAGAGTTCTTTGGTAATTAGAATTACGCGTTTCTAAAAGAAGTTTGGGGGGAACATAAAGGAAGAATACATTTTCGAGTTGCTTGCTGGTTGCAAGATACAAATGCAAGTGCCGGAGATTTCCAGTGGCATGAAGATGGACGAGGGTGGGAGCTTTATCGACAGTGGTGATGAGGAAGAGGCTATCGTAAAGCCAGAATAGGAAGCGAGGAAGAGGCCAATAGGATCTCCTTCTCAGGAGCCTACTTCAAGGGTATCTAAGACCCTTGAAGTAAGCGAGCGGGATTTTTCCCAGCTCAAAAATGCAGCAAAAGAAGCTTCCGCCAGTTTTTTGGGAACCATACCCAAGCCCGGTGAAAGGCCAAACCTGGAGGGTAGCAAAGGGAAATCTAAGCCCCAGCAACCAAACGTGGCTGCTACCAAAAAAAGAGAGGGTGCCTCCTATAGTGTGTTAGAGGTTGACCTGAAGACTTTCAGGGATATTGTTAAAAGGACATGCACACGAAATTTCGCAAAGAAGCCACAGTTCAACGTGATGGTGAACCGCTCTTCACGAACCTCGCCTCACCCTAAAATGGCTGAGGATATACCAGCCTATTTAATTTTCTGAAGTGTGCAAAAGTGGCTTACTGCACCTACATTCTTCCAGGAGAGAGAAAATTGACTCTCCTTCTTAAAGGCGTGCACAGTTGGCACGCCAAGAATGATATCATAGCTGAGCTGAAGAAATCTTATCAGCAAAAAGGTTCTCGACAATAACATCGAGGAAGGAAAAAAGTACGCATTCCACTTTCTTAACCAGACTTTGAAGTGAAGAAGGATATAAGGTTTTTATTATCTCAAAAGATGCAATGGGAACGTTTACAGAAAAGTGGCACTTCCCAGAGCTACGATTGCCAAAGATTTGGCCACGTCGCTTTTAACTGCGGACTTGAAGTTAGATGCGTAAAATGCGACAAGCAAAATAAGTCCAGTGAATGTCTAATCTCGAAAGACGAGAAAAAAGAAGAGGTCATCTGTGTCAACTGCAATACTAAGGGGCACTCTACAAGTTCAAGATGTTACCCTCAAGCAAAAGAAGTTGAGGAGACGAGGAAGAATGTCCAAAAGAAAAAAGGAAAGGAGGGATTTCATCGCCGCCTCTACAAAAAACACTATACGAGAAGGGGTCTCGTACTCCAGCCTTTTGCAAGGTGCAAACAAGTAGCCTGCACCTCAGCTTATACAACAACCCTAACACCAGCCAATAAAGCAACCATAGAAGTTGCAGAATTAGGGAAATACGGCTTTAAGCACTTGTTGTGAATTCCGGCGTACCAACTTTCTCCCATTCGCAACTTCAAATTGCCACCGTAACATCTCCACCTTTCTTTAGGCATTTATACCTCTTCCCCTGTTATTTATTTAATTTTATTAAAATTTTACCAATTCCCCTATAATTTTTATTTCCACATCATCACAATCCTACCCTTTTCCCTTATTTCCAATTACAACAAACTGGTAATATATTAAATTTTAATTTTCTCACTAGCAACACTCCCTACATTAACTCCCATTAACAAAATTTCATTCTATACATTTTTCCTAGCAAAACCTAATTCCTTCCTTCATAATAACTAATTCTATGCACTAGTTCCCACTAACAAATTTTATTTTTTTTATACTAACGAAAAGTCATTCACGTTTCACTATGAACAAAATTCAATTTCATACCCAGATGCATTGTTGAAGTTGCTTATTAGATGAATGTGTAATCAATAGAACATGACGCCGATGGTCGCGTCGCGAGTTCTCGACCGGGGGTCTGCTGGAACCCTGGGTTCAAGTTCCCCGAGCGCAGGGAAGCACTCTTTTCGGGCTATCGGCAAAATCAGTAGTTTCCGTAAATGTATCTATCACTTTGCATCTAATCAATCGCTTCGTTGATTATGCAAATCGCCATATATATGAAAAAAATGGAAATTGTTGCGTTTGTCGGTACAAAAAGATGTGTGGGTAGCGGAATCGAAGTGTATTGAACTTCGATTACGTTACCCCGATGCGGCAGCGGTAATGAAAAATGAAAGGATTGCGAGATCGGATTTGCTGGAGGTGAAATGTGGGATTTGGTGCTTGAATTGGGGATTCGTTCGGAATTTGACTTTGGAAAGATAAGGGAGGCAGGGAGTTTTTCGGTTTTTTGTGGAGTGATTTGCTAATGGATGGTTGGTCGAGTGGTCTTGAAGAGGAGAAAAAGTTCTGTGGCAGTGTCGGGGAAAAAGTTTTAAGATAAATTTGGGGAAAAAAGTCTTGACCTTGTGAAGGAAGATTTAGTGACGATAAGATGAAAGTGGATCAGTGGAATTTGGTGATAAGAGATTGTAATTTGTGTTTCGGGGATAAAGTTTTAATGAAGGAATGTTCGAGGTGAACGATTTTAATTTCAAATTGGGATGCACAATTACAAACCGAAAGTGTCTTCAAGTGATTGTGGTGACGTTAATAAACAAATAAACTGAGTTGAAGTGAATACCAACACGCATATGATAGTTTAAAGTGCAGACACATAAATGTACAGTGACTGAAGATAAAAGTGGAATAAATTAAAAGTTGGTACAATAGTATAATCTTTAGTCAAGCCAGTGTCGGAGCTCCGAAAGTGAGAAAAAAAACAAACAAAATAAAAAGAAAACAAAAAAACAAAGAAGGTTAGTGGCAGTTGATTATAATTAACTTAATTTTTCTAATTCTAACTATTTGAGAATTCCTATATAGATCGCTTTTAATTAGGAAAGGGGATCATTTTATTCTCTGAATTTGTTTCATTCTTATACTGTGCTAATTTTTCTTCATAGTTTGTAATTTGAATTGGTGGGATTCGGCGTTTCAACTGAGAAGAGTAAATAAAATGTTCTAATTCCGTTTCCCTTTGTGTTAGGTTTTACATGTAGGGTGTTTCAGCACGAGCAGAGGGTGTCCCGGAAGTCCCACGACTCGACTGAGCGCTAGCCGGCCTCAGTATGCCACCCCGGGCTACACACCCCTCTGCTATAAATAAATGTGTGCAACTGCGGTGACTCCCGCGGTCGCAACACACTGACTGCCAACAATATTTCGGGTGTGACTTGTTCACACTCATTCGAAAAGTTGACTTATTCATCTCTCAATATGAAAAACTAATTAATCCCAGATAAAACAAGTTGGGTAAACAGACCTACGCTCGTGTCAGAAGGGTTTTGTATTCAATTTACAAAATGCAGTCACCAGATCGAAACAAATCAAGAAACATGTCAAAGACGATTTTATTGGAGAAAATATGAAATGCGAAGATCATACTATTATTAACAAAGTTGAACAAATTTCGACTTCTGAGGTTTTTGGTATTGTTATACTCATAAATATCTCCCTTGATAATTATTTCAGATGTCCATCCGCGACGGAGGAAAAACTGACAGTTTAAGAACAGTTTTCAAAAGCTCCCATGATAATTTTTATTTCATACTCATATCGGCTACGATTGATGAATTTTTTTTCAGGGGCCACTCTCCTGTACTGTTATCATCGATTAATGGCCTATTTTTTCGAATCCTAGAATGGTTACAAAGCCCTTTTGCTAGGAGCTCTCTCCCACCTCCTTGACTTGTTTCACTTATGAGCATTAATTGTAGGTACTCATCTTCAGTCATTCATTAAATTGAATCAAGTGTTCAAAGCATGCACCTTAAACGTTGAAGTTGGGAAAAAATAACTCAAAATTATTCAATTTTCGCATTTAAAACAGCCACTATTTTGTTTTACGATTACTGATACCACTAGCTGAACCGATTCTCAAACATATACATGACACCTATCATTCCTGAAATTTTCATGCAAATCCTAGCAAAACTGTAGTGTCTGAGTCGGTAAAAAGCGCATGTTGTTCCATAGCCATACGTTGCCATAGTAATACATGCAGCGCATATTGTTCCATAGTAATACAGGAAAATTCAAACCACTATAACTTCGCTAAATATCATTCAATCTTTATGATAGATCAATTTTATAAATAGACATCTATTTACTGAATTTCATTGAATTTAAGGGCATTCAAGAAAACATAAAATCGATAAATCATACTATTACTAACAAAGTTGAGTGAATTGCGACTTCTAACGTATTTGTTGTTGTTGTACTCATCAAGGCCTACATTCCTGATTTTTTTCAGATTTTTCGGTTCACAGGTGTCCAATCGCGAGGGGGGGACACAAATTTTTCGTGTATTTCCCCTCCCTGTGCGCCCCTTGAAGCAGATTTTGCCAAACTAAGACCAGTTTTGAAAAGCTCTCATCAAGACCTTTCATTTGATACCCATATCGGCTACCTTCAATGAAATTTTTTTTTGGGGGGTCACTCACTATATGGGGAGACCCCCCTTAAATACCTTATAAAATTTTTTTGTAGTTGAAGTTTGAAGAGAACACCACTTTACACCTACACACAAAATTTGATGTTTCTAGCTTAGGTAGTTTCCGAGAAAAACTGGTGTGACACACGGACGGACGGACGGACGGACGGACAGACGGACAGACTGGTCGCGAAACTAGTAGGGTTTTGTAAAATTATTTTACAAAACCCTAAAAAGCTGAGTATTTACAATTCGCCTTCAAAGTATGTTGTCGGGATGAGTTCCATTAAACTCTTCATCCTCAAAATATGTTCACTAGCTCTACGCTATAAAAGGAGTTCTGTTTAAGAATACTTAAGCACTCATAGAACAGACTTCTTGGTTATATCGGAAGCAAGACTCAAAGAAAGACACAGAGTGCATTTGGGAAAATACAAGATCATCCCCATTGCTTACTATGTTGAAAAAATTCAATTTCTATTCCATAGAAGGTAATTGCAATGCGAAGCGTCCCTCATGAGGAAATATTGCACCTTATGGCTATGAAATAGCTATCTCTTACTGGGTTCGATCAAATGTGGATCTTATATTGATTACCCTGAAAAGCCTTTCTTTCGCCGAAACTCGTCTATTATTGACTTCTTCATTGTGTCTGCCAATCTGATAAATCTCTCCCACAGTTGTAGGAATCTCAAGTATGGAGTTCTTGACGCCGAGTCTGATTATTTTTTGTTTGAGCTGGCCTTAAGAGTGAAAAAAGATGTAAAATTTGAGGTTACAGATTCTCAACTTTTCATTGTATGCAAGCAAATCGATTGGGCAGCAGTTAGTGCTGACCTTGACGGAAAATAGAAGGGAATTTCAATCAATAGATCAAAAAATTGTTCTTTCCCTGAAATTGACGAGGGGGTTGTAGGTATAAATTCAATCCTAGATACTATCATTTCAAAGATCTCCATTAAGAAATTCTTGAAGAAATTTCCTTTATCGAGATTTACCAGAAGACATCTTGGAGCTTCATCTTAGACGTAGTCCGCTTATAAAGCTGCTCGCAAGGATCTACCACCGCAATTTAAATATGATCAATTGGGAGCATGAACGTATTTATCTAGTGATTATGTCACTAAAACAAATGATCTCAAGGCGAACCACGGCTTTTGCTAAGGAGCGATTTGAATAAGCCCTGAAAAGAGTCAAACCAGATTCTTGTATATTTCCTTATATTAATAGGATAACTGGCAGAAAAAGGGTGCCCGGGGTCTTCACTTCTGATGGATCCATGCTCATGGATGACAAAGTTATCGCTGACTCTATCGCAAAACATTTTGCGAAAGTTCTTCAACGAGAGAAAGCTAGTGAGGACTCTTCCATCACTTCATTAGTGAGCTACACCACAACGGATTTCAACTAGGTTCTTTGATTCGAATTCCTCCAATGCACCCACAGGCCATGGTCTGTTTGTCAGTCCTTAAAGACTCACTTTGTTGGCACTGGAGCAAAATGGAATTTCCAGTTATATATTTAAAATGCTTCCCCATGTTTTCTTTGTTCTCCTCGCGATCATTCTGAATAATTTGCATTAACATTTGCTACTTCCCTCAGCAATGGGCATTCGCAAAAATATTTGCAATACCCGAGAAGTCGGACAGTACTGACGTAGTCGATACTCGTCCGATTTCACTGCTTTCGAATATTGGTAAGCTGCTTGAAAGGGTAATGCTTAAATACAATTTGGCTTCAAAAAAGTCCACTCGACGGTAGATGTGATGACGTGTTCCAAGCCGATATAACAGGAAATTGGCACAACAATAACCTTGTTGCAGCTTGCCTGATTGATGTGGAGAAAGCCTTTGACTCTGTATGGATCAATGGGCTTCTCTACAAAATGGTCTATATTAGGCCCATTTCTTTTCAACATATTCACCTCGGGTGTCCCGAGCATAAGAGACGAATATGTATGAGCACAGAATCCAGGTGAATCTTTTCACTGGCAACTTGTTAGTGTTTTCATCTGAGCACAATTTGCGCTTTTTTAAAACGAGGCTCCAAAAATACTTGGAATCTCTTACTGCATATTGTTGGAAACGAAAAATTAAGGTAAATGTAAAGAAAGATGAATTTATTGTGTTCAAGGATCCCCCACAAAAAATTTTGGCGTCGTACAAGAGGCATCTGTGACTCCAGGATTAAGTTGAATTGGCAGATGGTGTACTGTTCCAGGCAAACGAAGTACTTGGGGGTGGTTTTCGATAGGAAGGCTACATTCAGTGGTTACGTTGTCAATATTTTGAAAAAAGTGACTTATGCGTACTAGCTTCTTATACCTCTTTTCAGGAAACAGTCAACAGCGAGCAAGCGAGTCAAGGTTTTGCCCTATAAATATTGATTCGTCTGATCCGAGCTCCGGAAACAAAATGGGGCAAGATAAGATTAGTAGAAATGGAGCCAATCAAATCGTTTGCAGAAAATCTGGTGATATCAGGAGGGCTAAGGACTACAAGGCGGAAGTAGTCAGGAGAACGGCCGATAACCGCTTAATGGATGAAGCGAACGAGTAGGTTTAAGGTAGTCTTGAACATAAAACGTACTTAATTTTAAGAAACTCAATTTTTAAAACTGCATTTGTTAAAGCTAATGAATTTCACCCTAAATTTATTTTTATCCATTAATGTTGTGGGTGTCAACATTTTAATGTTTGGTTTCATCAAAAAGTTAATATTGTAAACTAAGTAAAGTGAATAGTTATTGAATTCCGAGAAAAGCCATAAGGTACAACCCGTACGAATATTGTTAGGCTAAGCCATATATGAACTGTGTATATCAAAAATTAGAAAAAAATCACCCAATTAATATATTGATTCGATAGAAAAATACTACCGAGCCCTATAACAGCCATAATAATTATAAAATTTCAAAAATAATATTTGCGGAATACTGAATTTAAATTTTTTTAATCTTCTCAAAAGCCAATTTTCATACTTTAAATTGAAACTAACCCGGTAGCGATGTATGGACTCATTTTGTCTTTCCTTACAATTTCGTCAATATGAGTTTTAACGAATATAATTCATGTGATTCTCGATTATTTTAAAGATTATTGAATGGTTTCTTCGATAAACCAACTAATCATTAATTTTTTACCATTTTCTTTGAGAGTTTCAGTATTTTTAAGCTATTAATTACTGTCAGTTTTGCATTTTAATTTGAAAAATTTAGCAAATATAACTAGACCACAAATCATACAAACCGCTTTATCACCTAAATGATTTGGACACTGAAAACAAATGCATCTCTGGTTCAATTAGGTTAAGAAGTAAAGCAAACCGGCTAACTGCATTTGGAAGAAAGATAATAATAGATTTGTCTGACTCACACTTAAATTATAAGAATTTACTATACTCCCATTAACCGAATATAATTTTTCAAGTAATTTAAGAACAATCATTACATTTCATCGCCCAAATCTCATTGGACTCCACAGCATCCAAAAATTCATTTAAATGTTTAGCACATGCGAGCACTTGCGATCGATCACTTTCATTTATTGCATTAACCGCGCGTTCCGCGATTCCGACTAAAAAATTAAGATGTTTTATACTTTCTACATGACTTCTATTGTTGCTGTTAGATTCAGTAACACTCTGACTGCACATCACTGGTTTTAACAAACTTTCAAAAACTAAGATAAGGGCAATCGTTACTAAATGTCGATACCAAACCATTTTATATGACATTGCTTTGCAACTAATGCAAGAGATCATTTCGCGATGAGATTATCGGAAAGACTGTTAGATATGAAATAACCGTCGCAAAATATTGAAGGCATAAACGAACTTTCTTTTGGGTTTGAGAGGTGGCGTTCGCGCTTAACTTCCTGCACTGTTATGCTAGTGTTCATCTGAAATCTTTAAGAAGGTTGACTCGAATGAGCAAAACGTTGATTGAGCATATACATATGTGTACTAACAATTAGTCACATGTGGTTCGGTACTATAAGTTATAGACGAGGAAGTTCGCCGGCTAGTCGTTATATTGAAAGATTGACACTAGCTGGTATAGCCAAGTTGTTGAAAAGGAGTAAAAAAAGTAATTGCGGAAAAGGCTCGAAAACAATAACAGGGTGAATTTATCCGTAGGTAATTAGTTAGTATTCAAACCGCATATGAATTTTCAATACATAGTAAAGTCATACATCATTAAATTAAACTTATACAACGTAATAAAATTTACTAACACGATCGTTAAAAGAAATAATTTGCTTTTGTTACGACAAACACAGCCATTCATCTGTATATGATCAGAATGAGTTTTCAGAAAGGTGAAGCTCGGTTCTAACATAAACTAATTATCTTTGCTAAGCTTTAAATTGATCATTTCACCCTTTTTACATCAATTTAATGTAAATCTATACGATAATTTTTTGCTCTACAGTGAGCTTTCATTACTTCGTGCGGATATCGATCAGATTTTTCGGGTGGCTCCGATAGCTTTTTAACTTACTTATGAAATTCTTTGAAGCTACATGATTGAGTTGCTAATTTTTAATAATTTTTTCTGAACAATTATTAGAGAAGAAAAATGTTAGAAGAAGGTGATTTCGACGTGTGTATTTCATAAGTAATAAACTAATTAATTTACAAGGAAAAACTAATTTATCTTAGACAAATTGTACTTTAAGTTAACCCTTTACGGCGCAAGAACGTGTTCTTGTTTTTTTTAATTGAAAATATGTTAAGATGAGCTATATAATAAAGGTAAAAATTGTGAAAAAAATCATATGTAAGAAAAGGTATTTATTTTTGAAGAAAAAAACAATGAGATGCAGATGTGCATCATGGTGTAAAAACATATTAAAATTCACGAACTGTGGATAGAACGGCAACAGTTATTGTTTTTATTAAAACATAAGGCTACGCCACACTTTTCACATTCCGTTTGGGCTGTTCCAGTACATCCTGGATATTTACACCGAAGCCTTTTGTCGGTCCAAACAGCCCAGTGCCCTAACTGATCCAATCTGATATCTTTTGGCGGGATGTGCTGACAAGGCCCTTTTTTCTGTTTGTCCTGGATGAGTGCTTCTACATCGCTAGTACGCTTCAGCCGGTTCGTACTTTTATATTTGGCTAAAGTTTCAGCAACTTCTAGTCGGAAATCAGTAGAATTTAGCACCTTGACATTATTTTCTGTGTCAGCATGAATTCTTCTATACAATAGCCAACAATTAGCCATGGTTATGTCCAAGAAATGGTAAAAGAGCCTTATAAACCAACGTTTGCTGCGAAGTCTAATTTTATAATGACCCGTTACGGAGTCCATGAGGTTTACACCTCCCATGTGACGATTATATTCTGCCACAATAAAGGGTCGTTCAACATTGATTTGTTTCTCTTGCGACCTGTCGAATCTACTAACGATAGATGTGGGATTTTCGCCAGCAAAGTTGGATGCTAGATTCACAATTTTATTATCTCTCCAGGCCACCATCGATATGTCAATACCATTATAGCTTGCAAGCTGTGCAATCGATGTGCCTCTAGGCTGTTTTTTCTGCTGTTTTTCTTCTGGAAGTTTACAGTTCGGGATCCGGTTTCTCCGAACGGTGCTCAAAGCTAATATACCACGGTGTGACAAGAATTCAATCAAGGGTAGCGATGTATTATAGTTATCAAAAAACAGTCAATAGTTTTGGTTGGCAGGAATCTCTCTGGCAGGTCGGACCACTCCATTAGATGAGGCACCTAATTGGGGCTCGTAATCTGCGCATATATTCTCTTGGCCACTGTAAACTTCAAATTTGTAGCCATATCCACTTGCACCACAAATAACAAACAGTTTGAAGCCCCACTTGTGGGGTTTGTCTGGCAAATATTGCTTTAGAGCACTTCGTGCTTTGGTTGAACACATTTGTTCATCAAGAGACAAATGTTGTTCGAGAGGCACTTTTCTAAAGTTTTGATTCAGCTTTTCAATTATTGGCCTGATTTTATAAAGTCGATCAGAATTTGGCTGACTATACGGTAACATTTTAGAATTATCATTGAAGTGTAGTACTTGCCTCAGAAACTCGAACCGTTTTAGTGTCATTATCTCACGTATGTTGGCATAGCCATATTTCTGTGACCAGTACATTCGAACATTGGGCAGGGCAATTGGACATGTAGTAAATAATTCCAATAAACTGTCTTATTTCCTGGCTTGTAACATTTATAGGTTTACTGGCATCTTTTTGCACGCTGTACAGGTTTGCTTCGTCTCTTTTGAGATCCACAATGTCGTCAGTAAATAAGTAAGAAAATACCTGGTAAGGCGTCTGTAATTCCAGTATTTCATTTGATAACTTGGAAGATCCCCAAAAACTTATCTGGTCTTCATTTAGTTCTAAGTTTTTTTTTCCATATGATATTCGTTTTGGGATCACATGCGCTTCGTGAAGTTGTGTTGACTTTGGAGCTGGTACTGGGTACTGAAACAGCAGGCGGTATCTCACATGGTTGAACTGTAGTGTACTGGTCTCAGAGTTCGGTAGCAAGATGTCATCTTCCTGATCTTCTAGGAAGGGTATTTCTGGTTCCTCATCCGAATCTTGGCGCAAATTTCGATTTTACAACATGTACGATGGATCGGCTACAGCGTCGTCGTCTGAAAAGTCTAAGCCATCCTCACTATCTTGCCATTGGCTTAGAATAATTTCTAATTCGACAGTTGACAAAGGCCTAGAGCCTGAACGCGGAAACCTCAAACTCATATTGAGCCTGAAAAGAGAAAATATTCCTCTCACGAAAAAAGAAATAAAATATAACAGTTTAGCGCAGTGTTCCATTACTGCATCAAAATAAAACTTGAGAGTATCTCTCTAAAAACAATCTAAACATTTGAATTGCATGCTCTTAGCAAAAACCAATAACTAACCTTTACTGTGCAGTAATTTCACGTCAATATTTCCAATATAACCACTCAAAAACAACAACGAAAATTATGCGCGAACAACACAAACCGGTTCTAAGGGATCCGTCACTTCAAGTGGCCAAAAATTACAAATAACACCGTCTAGCACAAACGTGGGGAACTAATTCAATAGAATGCTTTGCTGCAGATATGCATTGCTGCGTTGAAAGGTATTTTATTCGTTACTTTGAACGACTTTGCTAGTTTGAAGAGTATGATGCAGATCTGCTACTCAGCGCCGTAAAGGGTTAATGCACAACCAATTTTTTGATGAAAAAGGGGATTCACAATTTGTTGGTCAAAACTCACTTGAAACCAACTTCCAGAATCATCAGCAGGACTCTATCCAAAATATTAAGGTTCTCATTGAATCAATGTCCTCATCATAATTATGAAATTTATGTAACTGACTTTTGTGTAAATCCCCTTCAAGTCTTACTTTGTATTTAATCAAATTCAGTTATAAATAAAAAATTTGAGTAAAACCATAAGAATACCAAATTATTTAATAAGACTTTGCCAGCATCAAAAGAAGTTGATAAATAAAAAAATCAAGTTTAAATTTCTTTAGTTTTGTTGAATACCACTCATTAAAAACTTTTCCTGACTTAGATTATTTTATCGAAGATCCAAAAATTCAATATATTGAAAGCAATTTGAATAAATAGGAAAGTGCTCTAGCCAGAAGGGTTTTGCAAGCACGTCAGTAAATCAAACAACTTTTTCTGAATATCGAAGTCTTGACACAAACATACAAGGCCATTCTTTCAGGCGCAGTCTCCAGTGAAATTGCAAATTTGGGTAAATTTTACAGCCGCCCATCTCAAAAAATTTACGAATATTTTCAAAATTTTTTTCAGTAGTAATTAGAATGAACTTTTGGCTATTGAATCAAATCATTACCTTTTGCAAAAATTTCGTTGCATAAATTACAAAATTCAATCAAAATAGTATGTTTTCGTTAAAAAATGTAGCAAATCTTGGAAATAACTTAACGTTGATTTAAGCTATGTTTGTTGGATCTAAATTATTTACATTGAATTAACTCATCGAAAATTTAAAAAAGATCTTTGCAAAAAATTTCCTAGAACAATATGTGCAATTTGCACACACTGAACAAATATCATGCATGCACATTGATTTGTTTCAAATTTGCATATTCTTTTCTAGGAAATTTTTTGCAAAAAACTTTTTTAAATTTTGGATGAATTTTGGATGGTTACTACTGCCTTCGCTGCTTCCAATTCCTTTTTCACTTTTTCCAACTCATGGTTGATTCTCTCCTCGACCTGGCTGACCTTTACCTCAACCTGATAAACCTTTTTCTCGACCAGGTCAACCTTTTCCTCGACGCATTCAATTTGTTTTTTCAGACTACTGAGCTCCGCTTTTATTTCGGTTGACTGTTTCTCCAGCTTCTGTGCTATGTCTGCCTTTATTTCGATCGCTTGTTGGTCCAGCTTCGCTGATTGTTCATTTAGCTTCGCCGATTGTTCATTTAGCTTTGCAGTTAGATTGAAAGACTGTTGCCGCTGCTCTTGCTGTATCAGCATCAACATTTGCATCAGCGCATTTTCGGGTTCCTTTGATTTTGGTGTTACTGCTTCTCCACCTTCTGCGCCTTTTTCCGCATCTGAAGGCTCACCCGAATCCCCAGAACCGTGCCTTCCGACTCGATCACGTCACGCAAGCATGCAATCAGTATGGCCTTTGTACCTTGTGTAGCCAGATTTCGCTGTTCCAATTCCTCCTTAAGCTCCGATATGGTCAATTCATTAATTTTTAGATGTAAGCTTCCTGGCATTTTTATTTTTTCGGCTATTTTTTTCACTATTGTGCACTTTGTAAAATGTTTAAAAGTTTTTCACTTCCAAAATTTTCTTTCTCACTTCTTGACATCACTGTCGCGTGTTCTGGTTCGCGGCCAATAATTTTTAATGTTCCGGGAAAGTGAAACCGCACTGTCTTTTAAATTAAGTTAAAAGAGTTTATTTACAAATGCACAATCATGAATTTCACTATTTCAAAAATTGCATTTAAATCTAATTTTTACTGTTATATTTCAACTGTCCTAACTATCAAGGAAAATCACTTCACTGTTACTCAATCAATATCGCCTTTGCTTCACGCTCCACTCTATCGAAGTTTTACTGTCGTGGTTTTACTATCTCCCCCATTCATTCAGCTCGGCTTCATAAAGGGTCTTTAGTCATTCAATCCATTTCTCGTACATTGGCGAACTACATAGAGTATTCGAGCAATTCTGAATGGAAGCAGTGACGTCACTTTCAGATGTTGATCATGCTTGGTCGATTCTTGTGCTTTCGAGTACATTCGTTTGTTAATCATGATGTCATTGGTAGTTGCGACAGTAGCTCGCAGAAATGTTTGGACATGTAACAATATATATATATATATATATATATATATATATATATATATATATATATATATATATATATATATATATATATATATATATATATATATATATATATATATATTTGAAAAATGTCCACCAGACGTACCCTGGATAAGAAGGGGCACAGGTCAGATGCCACTCCTTCATTATTTTGCTTTATCTGTCACGAGGACATGGTTGAGTTAACAAGCCAGACGCTGCCTTGTGGGCACCAGGTACACCAACTATGTGATGTATGGAGCAACTCCGTCAAACCTCGTCGACATGCCCTCTATGTAGGCAACCATATTAACGCAAAGTCAGACCCCCATCGCGAGCAGAGCAGTACCCAAAAGCGGTACCATTCAAGGAAATTCACCTATTGAGCACAGCAAAACAGATGGAGCAGGAGATCAGTTAGATCTATGCCTCAACTATCATCACCGCCTTCCGAAGTAGCTAAGCTCCTGGTCGTCATGCAGACGGTGACTACCAATATGGAGCAGATGAGGAAACAGCTGGAAAAGCTATCTGTTCCACGACCAGAAACCCAGCCCAAAATAACATCTTCAAGGGTGGATAGCCCAGAGCCCGCAGAGCTACCTCCCACATCATATTTCGACTTAGCATCTCTAAGGCTCAGTGGCTGAGAAACTCAATGGCCCAAGAATATAGGCCCAAATTAAATGTTCCACCTCCATACCCGCGTCACCAGAATAATGACTATTTTTTAACTCTGGTTCAAGCAAACTCACGCGTATCCCAAGCCCTGACCGACAAATTTTTGAATCGACAGATTCTAACCATAGCCCAATGCCCTGGTACACCTGGGATACCCCGCCACCTACACACCTAGAAAGTCGTCGAAGAGGAACGTATATTCACCAAGATGCCCAGTATCATAACTACCCAGCAGTGAGTGCAATCTTTCTGTGTGCGCTATTCCACTATCTAAGGTGAAGCCCATAATAGCTAGTGTGAAGTTGGTGTTTTCAGGCCAAGACGATCCAGCGACCATAGATGCATTCCTACAGAGAGTGAAAAGCATGGCTTCGACGAACCTAAAAGGAGACATGCGGCTAATTGCCAGATGTGCCCTAATACTTTTCAATGGGATTGCCCTCCGATGGCTCCGACGTTTCGTTGACCCCTTCCCAACATTCGGTTGGGAGATTTTGAGGCATGCCGCACCATGTGAATTCACACCGGTAAAGGGCGATGCTATATTGAAACAAAGGCTGCGAAGCAGACGTTAACTGACCCAAGAGACAGTATACGACTACTACGAAGCTCTTTGTTGCTTATTAGAACGCTTAATCAGCTCCATACATGAGACAGTGTTCTTAAGTTTCTTTTGGAAAAGAATCAGGCCTGAGTTACGAGAAAGTTGGTCTTTGCTCCATTCCGTAACGTACATGCACTCTGCGTTCAGTGAAGGGACTAGAACCCGTGCAATACTTGCAGCGAACAACACCCTAAAACAAATACCTTAATCGGAGAAAGCAACTGGAACCATGGACTATCGCAGAGCTCGAACACAAGGTGCCCATCTTATCCATACCATCCTGTTTCATACGACTGATAATTGACGACGTGTTTGAGATCATTTCTCCATCCCATATGGAACTGGATGCCAACCATCAAACAGAAATCCACGAGTTAACGCCAAAAATGCGTCCCACTACCTATTGGAATTGTCGGCAGATAGAGCATCGATTCATAGCTTGTCAAGCCGAGGCTACTATATTCTTTTTCCATTGGGGCAAGACCGACACCAGTGTCCCAAACTGCACTTATTGCAGGTGGCCAAAAACTTGCAAGGCATGTGCCCAGGATAGACAGCAGTATTCAAGACAGCTTCAGTAACTGACCGTTCCACTACGACGAGCCTCTTGCCAGAAAACGACACATTTGCTAGTTCATGATACCGCTGATGACACATCTCTTCTGGAGACTCTCCAAAGACATTTTTGAAGCAATCACCTCCGGTATTATCTGGAAACCCCAGACAGCCATTGACTCGTGCAATTAAACCTTATCACATTAGGCTGCAAGAATACTATGCGACGCGAGAACGGATTTTCGCTTCAGAAGAGGTCACCTAACGCCAGCGCAAGAAAAAATGTTAAATTTGTCATTGGACATCTCGAAGGTTTCCAAGAATGACACCAGACCTTAGGCACCAAGCAAAGGATGGGATGAAATTGCTGTCGCATTAATTGACACGGATGCAAGTATTAGTTACCTTGCCTCGAGCCTCATCACAAAGGTACTCCAATCAACATCCTACGTTGGTAAAACCTTGGCGCTCTTACATCAGCCCAGCTGATGGTCCCAAACACTCTATCAAAGATAAGTTGATAGTACCCCATGTAGTAATCGAGCAGTCATACAAGCAAACTGCTCGAAAACCCTCCTATCTCCTATTCAAAATTGTAATGGCAGATTTTAAAAACATGTAATTATTTCCTTTGTAATTGTTATTTTTAGAATAATCTTTCTTCTTATTTTTATATTAAATGTAACTTTATATCAAATTTTCCTCTATATCAAAATTTAAATGATTTCTTTTAATTATATTTTCCATGAAATTTAATTTTTATTACTATTTAAAATTTTCATTTCATTATTTCAGTTAAATTTCTTCACTGCGACGCGCACTAGAGGTGTACACCCGTCACGCTTAGAGGTCAAACAAAGGACATCACATTTTATATCGTCAACTCACTAACCCAGAACGTGTACCTCAACGTTTATTCTTGGTTTTATGCCTTAAAGCTAGACATTTCTACGAAATTACTTCTGTGCCAGACAGGCATGAATTAATTCTTACCAAATGACAACGCCTGGAAGTATCCATCGCCGCTTTTCCAGCTTGAATTTGGACAGGATGCAAGAGTTGGAAGTTATAGAGGAATATCAAAGTGCCTGGTCCCCCCAGTAATCTTGGCGGCAAAACCAGGTAAAGTTTGTCTTTGGCTGAATGCTTGGAAGGTCAATGTGATGACTGTTAAAGATGCATGCCCTCTTCCGCTCATCGATGGAATTTCGCAAAGGCTGCCGAAAGGAAACTACATCCCGAGTCTCAACTTGAATGATGCTTCCACATTGCCTGGATGACGACTATGCCAGCTCGTCACAATGCCCTTTGGCCTGTGTAACAGCCCAAAAATGATGCTGATGCACAAAGCTATTCCACCTCACTTGTAACACCAAGTGTTCGTTTATCTGGATGATCTCCTACTCATCACGGTCATTGTGACGCAAGCCAACAGGAAGTTGGTGCCGCGCCGGAGAAATTAACTGAAGACGAGGAAGAAGCTCCCACTGCTTTTACGTCCAGTAAGTTGAACTTGGGACAGAGTAACTACCCCGTATCAGAACAAGAATATCTGGCAGCGTTGATGGCTGTTAAGAAGTTCCAGGCATACATAGAAGGCCACCCATTCGAGATCATCACTGTTCACGCTTCGCTACAATGGCTGATGAACCAAGCTGACTTACACAGACGCTTGCCCCAATGGGCTCTTAAACTGCAAGGGCTTAAGTTTTCCATCAAACACCAGAAAGGTACACAAAACATCGTGCCTGATACTCTCTTGTGAATATTCTCATCCGAGGGAAATAGAGGAAATATATTTTGATTTCAACTCAGGCAACTACGATGAGTTGAAGCAAACCATTGTAACCCAACTTGATTTGAAAATCGTCAATGGCTATGTTTACCGACGAAATGAATACGCAACTCGCTGCAGGAAGTTGAGTTTTGGAAGCTTTGGACGCTGGACGAGATCTCACAATCTAAACCTCCATGCATACGACCATCCCCTAAGTGCCCACGATGGCTACAATCGGACGCTTTGGCACCTTAAGAAATACTTCTTTTGGCCTAAAATGTCCTCTCAGGTGAAGGAGTACGTAGCCGCTTATGAAACCTGTAAAAGCACTAAAGCTCCCAACCAGCCTCTTTAACTTCAAAGAGCTAACTCAATGCTCCGGAGCGCGTATTCTAACGTCTGTATATAGATCTACTTGGTCCACACCCTATGGGACACGTTGGACCTATCGTTGTTCTAGACCAGCTATCTAAGTTCCCGCTGGTGGAACCTATTCGCCAATTCACGACTCCACCTTTCGTGAAATTTTTTAGAGTGCCAAGCATTCTATGTGTTAGGTGTCCCAGAAAGCCTGTATTTGGGCAACAGAGCTCTATTCCGACACTTATACACTCTTCCTAATCTAACGCATCAGAACGGCTGGATCGCCCCCTTTTAGCTGCAATCCGTTCCTATGTCCATCCAACCTAGAAGGATTCGGCCAGCAGATTGTCCACAATCACTTGCGCACTGCAGTCATCTTATCACTCCGCCACAGCCCCACGAAAGATTAGGCGAGCTTCGCCAAAAAAATCCGATAGAAGGTAAGGAATGCAGGACGCTCAAACGAAGTGCAGTATAATCTGAGATCCCGAGCTTCTGAGTTTATAAGGGGGATGAAGTATTTCGTCGCAACTTCCGCCAAAGTGACGCAGCTGACCATTATAATGCGAGGTTGGATCGACGTTTCTTGAAAAGACGGCCACATAAAGAAGCGACACAGACATCAGACAATGCATTGAAAAAATCCAAGGTGGATTTTTTTATCCAGCTAATCCCAACGAGTGCAAGACAACCGCCAACGTTTTACTGTCGGTTCTACTTGTTGGCCGATTATGAAGCTTACATTAAGGCATAAGATATCGTTTCAAAGACTTATCAGAATCAATCCAAATGGCTCAAGATGGACATCCACAATATAGCATCCAATGGAAAATACGATTGCTGAATACGCTCGTGAAATTTGGGAAGTTGAATAAACTTGGGTAAACTCCCAGCTCTACATGAGCCCATCAATCAAATGTGTAATATTATTGTGAGTAGCGAATTTCACTTGTTTTCTAAAAAAAAACTATTTTTTGTTGTTGTCAAAGCCAACGAATTGCAATTTCCAAACAAACAAGCAAAATTAAATAGTATTAAAGAGTTGTGGAACAGCAGGAAATTTTAAGAAAATCTTAAAATTAATTTAAAAATGAAAAAAAAAAGTGAAAGTAATTTATTATAAACGGTAAACTCATAGAACATAAAGATGCAGTAAAGCAAATAAGCGATTTGACGAATGTGCAAAACTACACTCACATTCGACATTCGAGTTTAGGTCACAGATTGAAATTTAATTTCAACGGAACTGGTCATCATTCATAGTAATTTGAAAAATGCTAAATGTCAGTGGTTTAACACAGTCATAAAATGATGAGAGAATATTTAAGGGACAATCGTGAAAATCATGAGAATCATTTTCTAACTTTGCACGCCTCATAAGAAAACATTTCCATGTAAGCTCTGTTGGAAGTCATTCAAAACCCGCTCTGGGATTAGCTTTCATTGTCTAGTTGCGCGTGCCATTGAAAAATCGTAAGCGTGACATTTTTTGTAGTGGGTTCTTGCACTGACGGAAAGAGCCCACGGAACCGCAACACTAGCTGCCAACATACTTACGCGTCGTCAAACAAAGCCATTTTCAGCTGAGCACCAATTTTTCGCTCGCAGAGGTAGCACCGCTGCAGTCCTTTATGAACACTTTGGACCACCCAGACACTACGAATTACGGGTAATAGAAGTATCTGTTGACGCTAAATTATCCCTGGATAAAAGTATTTGCAGTCACATGTACGTATGCAATGAGATCAAAGCACAACGAGTTCCAATTACATTTTTCGGGAATCACATTCTGAAGATGTCCACATAAAGCCAACAGATACTTAAGACGTCAGTAGAGACAGTGCTATAAAACATTTTAGAAATTTCTAGTCGTTATGCATATTTTTTTCTTTTAAAAAATGGGCCGTAACGGTTCGGAAACTACCCCAGAGTAAACGAGAATAATTGTAAAGCTGAGAAAACAAAGAAAAACGGTTTTTGGCATAATAAGGCTCTAAATAGGAGTATATCTACTGTGAGGAGGATTCGCACATGACATGAACCGATAGAGGATTACAAAAATGAATTGTTGCAGTGGCCGCCCTTGAGTATTAACTCAACATAAATGTCAGAAAATCGAAAGAGCTGTCTCAAGAAATCGAACAATAGCTTCTTCGGGGATCGTTGCTAATATCAAGTAAAATATTAGAAAAGAAGTGAATGCTCGGAAAGTACGCAATGTGCAGAAAAAATAAAACGCGTGTGGAGTACACGCCCGAGAAAAGTGAAACGTCTTGCTATATATATATATATATATATATATATATATATATATATATATATATATATATATATATATATATATATATATATATATGATGCTCTTTTCATCATTTATATGTGTTTATATATATATATATATATATATATATATATATATACTCGTATATATATATATATATATATATATATATATATATATATATATATATATATATATATATATATATATACTCGTATATATATATATATATATATATATATATATATATATATATATATATATATATATATATATATATTATGTACTTACATAGAAATGCGTTGAGTCTATCAATTATACAAGGATCTTAATGGAAAGAACCATACACAGTAGTTTTGATTCTCATTTTTGACTAGTTATGGTACTCAAAATACTCATGATGATCTATCATAGTGATAGTTAGCTTCTGTTTTATCAAATACATCTAGTATGGTACTGCTAATCTTACCCAAATCACTGTATCATTATCAATTGATAAATATTAATACAATATAATATGCTTATATCATTAATACGATCTAAATTATGAAGTTATTATCATCTCATCAATTCTATTCATATCACCTTATATGTTACAACATCCTATGCAAGGTACTCTTCATCTCTGACACTTTCATCACAATATACCTAACTAGTCTTGGTAAACGGGTAATGGTTCCGTTACACTTAAAAATTTTCATATCGTCAGCAAAGACCTTTCGCCTCTGATCATCGACAACTCACGAACTCCGTACAAACACCACCACCGATACCTACCATCGGACCATCATCCATTCGTTTATGATCATCAAACATCCCTAAACTCTCTTCCACTATCGCCGCTTCAATCCATTGCACATCAGCGGCATCGGTGTTGGGACAAAAGACTCAGATCCACGATGAAGTCACCCATGACCACCAATGACCAGCCAACCATTATTCGTCGTCGCCACTTCTATACATTGTACATCGGCGGCATTGGTGCTAGAAACAAGCACGGCAACTGAAAAACTACCATGCATTCGCCCAAGATCCCCAACAATACATTGCACATCGGCAGCATCGGTGCTAGGATCAAGGACGGCTATCACTGAACCAACATACATTCGCTCATGTTCATCCATATCCCACCAACCAGGATTCGTCGTTTCCACTTCAATATATTTCACATCGGTGGCATCATTGCGAACACAAAGAACAGCTTCCGCCGAACCATTTTGTAGTCGCCTATGATCTCCAACAAGCCGGGAACCATAATCCGTCATCGCTACTTCAATACATTGCACATGAATGGCATCGATGCTAATAGCAAGCGGAACCACCATACATTCACCCATGATCCCCAAATACCCGCCAATGACCATCCGTGGTCACCACTTCAATATATTGCACATTGACAGCATCGGTACTAGGAGGACGCACGGTTACCGTGGAACCACCGTGCCTATGATTTCCAAATACTCACCAAACACCATACTTCGTCAACACTTGCAAATGTCACACATCAGCGGCATCGATGCGAGGACCAAGCACGAGTACTGTCGCACCATCATTCGTTCGTCCAGTGTCCCCATATACCCACCAACGACCATTTGTCGCCGTCAATTCAATACATTGTACATTGGCGCATCGGTGCAAGGACCCAGGACGGCTACCACCAAACCATCATGTACTCGCCCATGATCTCTAACAATCCACAAACTATAGTTCATTATCACCATTTCAATACATTATACATCAGCAGCATCGGTACTAGCAGCAATCATGGCTACCGCTAAACTATCATGCGTTCACCTATGATACCCACCAACTATCATCCATCATCGCAACTTCAATGCACTCCACACCAGAGGAATCAGTGCTAAGACCAAAAACGTCTACAACGGAACCACTATTTATTCACCAATCATTACTAACGACCAATCAACAATCACTGGTCCTCGCCACTTCAATGCATTGCAAATTAGTTGCACAGCTACTGCCGAACCATCATGCATTCGCCTATGATTCCTAACTACCCACCAAAGACCGTTCATTGTCACCACTTCAATACAATGCACATTGGTAGCATCGATGCTAGGACCAAACACGGGTACCGCCAACCCACCATGCATTCGTTCATGGTCCCCAAATACCCACTAACGACCATCCGTCGTCACCCTTTCAATATATTGCACATCGGCGGCATCGGTGTTATGACCAAGAACTAATATTCATTAACTTACATTGGCCCGATATTGCGAATTGCATACATTTAAACCGGCGGAATCAGTTCTATCACCCAAAAGCGAAGTGAACTCCTACTCGAACATCATTAATTCTCTTCTCATCACAATCCATCACATGGCCAATATCCACTGCCACCAAACAACTAGGCAACCACCAACCATCCCAACAAACTGCCTTACTATTCTCAATAAGGATTCGGGCGGAATGCGATAATTTAGTCGGAAATTTATATCCAGCAGAGTAAACTCCTAGTGAAAACAGATTGTCGCGTGAATGTCGTTTTGCTGTCCACCTGGAGTGTAAACGGTTCTGCATTTTCGTTACATCTGAAAATGTTTACACTCCAATAAAGAAGCTTCACTTCAAAAAAGCTTTAATATCGGAAACAAACCAAAAGAGGAAAGAAGCTTTTGCAAAGGAGTACTGCAGTAAAGATATAAAACATATAAAAAAGACAGTTTAACATGGGGGCGGTGGAGTTTTGGTCTGGGGATGTATAGCATCACCGAGGGGTGGGAAACTTGTATTTATCAATGGCATCATGGATAAGGGTTGTATTTGAATATCCTAAAAGATGCTTTGAAAATCAGCAGCAACAAGTTGGATCTTGCTAGCTATTATTACTTTCAACGGGGCAACGATCCCAAGCATACGGCTTATTGTGTGTGTCAATAGATCGTGTATAATGTTTCGCATAACATAATATGCTCCTGCAGCCCCAGACTTTAACCCCATTGATAACCTCTGAAATAATCTGCACAAAAGGGTTTGAAAGCATGCAATCACAAATGGAACTCAACTAAAAGAAGTTCTACTGACTATACAAAAAAGTTATTTGTTCCACGCCCAATTGTCTGAACGCAGTTATTAAGGCATAGGGCCTTCATACTAAATATTAAATAAAATATAGTTTCCAAATTTAGCGTTCCTCTCTCTCTCTCTTCGTAGCACTACAGCCCCTTTCGGGCCTTCATTTCCTGCAAATAGCACCTCCAACTGTCTCATCACATTGTAACCAACCAATTGTCTTGGTTGATTTCAACAATCAGAATATTTGCTGCAACTGTGTTTGCCTCGTGCGGTTGCTCATTTGGCTGACGGCTTAATGCGTTGATATGTTTCATCCAGATTCCAGCTCGATGCACTATTTCGAAATGATATTTCTTTAGTTTAAGCCACCAGCAAGCCACTCTTGCATTAAGAGGTTTCATTGATTTAGTCATACTTATTGCACCACAGTCGGTAATTACTTGAAAGTGTCTACCCAATAGGTAAAATCGGCAACACTCCAACGTCTCAATAACTGCGAGGACCTCCAATCCATGACTACTGTATTTTCACTCCCCGCAGGCGGAATGCTGGTCGACAGGAATACTCTTGGAGGCTAGCATTCTTTGGGGAGTTCCGCCCCCAAGTACCCGAGGAAATTCCCGCAGGGGGAACGCCGGTCGACAAGAGCACTCTTGGAGGCTAGCATTCTTTGGGGTAGCGCCATCTGCATGGACCCGAGGATATGGGGGGCGCCGTGAGGCTCCCTCCTGGGATGACAGCCAACGACCCTGATTGGATTTGGACTACACCTTGGACACCGAACTGGAACCCATGCTTTGGGCTTGCCGATATGATGGTTTGGACCTAGTTGCTTTGTACAGTAGCGCAGAGGTGACACTCTTGTGTGAATGGCTCCAATTCAACTTTCATACCGTCTCCGTCCCGGTAATACCTTGGCAGGCCTCGGAGTACGTTTGAAGTTCGCACCATCGGGTTGATGGTTTATGTTCGGTTGAAACGAACTCCCGACTAGCGTTGGTCTGGCTCTGAGCACTTGTCCCCATAAGGGCTTAGGCCAACCCTCGCATAGCCTCCCTGCTCCACAAAGACAACCACGGGACCAAAAAGGTGATTATAAACATGGACGGAGATAGCGGCTCCGAAGGGGACCCAATAAATCCGGAGCAACCAAAAACCCTTAAAAAAGATTAAAAAAACCCAAAAAATTAATAAAAATAATAACAACGGCGGCGCAACCAGCGGTTGCAGCCAATAGGTTAACAGTACGTCAAGAGCGGTACTAACGATGACAAAAATGACGAATAATACAATGACAGTGAACACGGACGAAAAACGGAGATTAGCAGACAGTCTGGTCCAGACTGAGATTCCTGCGGCGTTCGGTTGAATCAAAAAAAATTATGCGAACGGCAGAGCGTTCTATAAAGAAAAAGCGGTGGAAGAAAATATAAAGAGCATCGAGAATTCGATAGTCACTGCTGCGATCGTGATCGGAGCGACCTATGCAGGGGTCGTAAATCCCGGAAAATTAAGAACCATCCTGAAGCTAACGAGGAGATTACGGCAGGAAAAGAAACGAGTGACCAGGCAAATAGAGCGACGCTGTGTGATTGCATTACCAACGTCAAAAATGTGGTGGAAGTACTGTATTTGGAAACGGAAAGCGATAACCTCTCCCAAGGATGGTCGCAAAGTACAATTGCCGCCCAGCCACTCGCAGAAGAAAGGTACTGCGGGACACTAGGGGAAACGTAAGGCCCGAAGATACCAACACTGCCACTAAAGCAGTACGACCAACGTGGTCAGGCCACATACTGGTCGAATTTGGAGCAGAGGCCAACAATAAGGAAGCAGGAAGGAAAAATGCCGGGTTTGCCATGAAGCCCTAACCAAGGCAAAATCAGAACTTAAATGACCCGCATCCTGCAGCTAAGCCTACACCGCAGTTCAACTGCCCAAAATCTCCTGAGCATGAAAGCCAACTTCTTGCTGCTGAGCAACACCATGATAAAAGTCCTGCATTATGGTATCCTGACGAAACTGGTATTGCCGCCAATCTAGGTTCGGAACAGTGATTTCCAAGTGGAGAGTTTTGGACGGAGGGATGGTTTCCTGTGGGCTCGGTGCTCAGGGATCACCTTTTTTAGTGTGTACCTAAGGCCTATCGAGTCGATATCATCTTTCCAAGCCAAGCTTAATGCTCTTGAGGGCACTGTCTTGAACGCAGAGGGCAAAGAGCTCGTTGGGGGGGACTTCAACGCTAAAGCAATCGAATGGGGCATGCCTCAAACAGATCCGCGGGGAAAATTAACCCTGGAAATGGTGGCCAGGACAGCGCTTGTCATACTAAACACCGAAAATATGCCGACTTTTCACCGTATTGGCTATGAGGGAACAATGCCGGACGTGACATTTGCCTCGGAGTTCTTAGTACGGAGGGTACCCAATTGGAAAGCACTCAGCCAGTGATCATCAGGGCATTCTGCTTGATATCAGTGATGCTGTCTCCCGACGCCCGAGCTCTAGGCTTTCTACAACTAGATGGAACATCGAAAGGATGGACGTCGAGAGATTTGTCGAGGTGCTCAGAGTAGGTGAGCCGCTGCACATACGTTCGGAGGGGACGGAAGAACTGGGACTATGAGCATCATTACGACTGCTTGCAAAGCTTCTATGCCCCATTGGAAACCCTGGCACGGTGAACCCCCAGTGCTCTGGTGGTCAACTAAAATCACTGTAAAGCGAAGGCAGTGTCACAAGCTTCGACGTGAGGCTTAACGGGCGCGGAAGCGTGACGAGGCATGCAACTGGGTGGCGGCATATAAGTTGGCCAGGAAATGCCTGATCAACAATAGCAAGGCTCACTACTGGCAAGACCTAGTGGAAAATGTGAACAAGGATCCGTGGGACTTTGGCTATAAGCTAGTTAGGCGGAAGCTTGGTGCCCTAAGGAGGCCTTGTATACATGACGCGGAAAAGATGGACACGATAGTGCGGGGACTCTTCTCCGTCCATCCCGTCCGTGTTGACGCTATCCATGGTGAAACAGCAGTCGAGTGTCCACTCGTCACACAGCCGGAGCTGGAAGAGGCAGTCCCCTCATGGAAAGCGAGGAAGGCTCCAGTTCCAGATGGTGTTCCGGCTGAGGTGTTGCAGCTTATCTATCACCATTGTCCCGACTTGCTGCTCAGCACATTCAACGCTTGCCTATAGGACGGGGTTTTTTCGGTACGATGGAAGGTGGCGAGGCTCGTGCTGATCAGCAAGGGGAAGGAAAACCCCGAATCGCCGTCTGCATACTGCCCATTATGCATGCTAGGTACGGCTGAAAAATTACTAGAGAAACTCATCAAGGGAAGACTCACTGATGTGATTCGTGCTGCTGGGGACCTACCACCTCACCAGTATGGCTTTAAAGCAGGATTTTCTACCATCGATGCGGTCACAGAAGTGGTGAGCTGTGGTGAGACTGACTTCTATCTGACCCAGCTTGGTAAGTCACGGGCCCCCGATTATCGGTATTGCCCAGGAGACGAAGACTATGCCTGTCACACATTTTTTGCGCGCATAAAATGAAGGCTGCGAAGAGCACTCTACGGGGAGATGGGAGAGCTCACTCCGGATAATATAGACGCTGTGATGCTCGAATCGATTGACAAATGGAACCAGGTGGCACACTATGTTTAGGCAGTCCTAAAAGATATAGGGGTCTCACAGCAGCCAAGGGTGTTGGGGCTAGGGGATCACTTGTCTCGCACTCCCTCTTCCCCTCTCCCCTCCCGCTAGAAGAGGGATTCCCAGCGTGAAAGCGCCTTACAGCGTAACAAAACGGGACCTGGCCCAAAGTAATGTGTCAAACGTTCCCAGACTAGGTTCTCAGGTTGACAGGAGAAGTGTTTGGTGGGTAGTCCAGTCGCCTTCTTGCGAACATGGAAGTCCCACACTCTGTGCGTAAATGGGCATTCACCTCCCTTCCACAAAAAAAAGTTGTTTTATATAGTGCAAACCTTTGATTTGGGGTTTTCTTCACCCTTTTTATTAATTGTAAAACGTAATAATTTTAGTTCAAACACTCGTGACGTACTTCAATTGGAATTTGAAGTTTCAGGCATTATACACATCATTAGCGGACGACCGGTGAGGATGTTGGTTGAGTGCCCTCTTTTGTTTATTAATTTGAAAAAACTATTTTTTACATATAGTAAAAATATTTCTACCAAACAAAAATTCAATGTAGCAAAAGCAACATATTTTCACTAAAATTAGTTAGAATCAGTACAACTTAATAACCGGAATTTTTTTACCGAAATTTGATGCTTTATTTTGGAAAAATCTTACAATATATTTTATTCGAGTTATTGGCCATCGGAAGCTACAACATTTCCCCATCTTTCAGGCAATTTATGAAAATCATCACAAAAAAAATGCGCCAACTTGGCGGCCAAAAACGAATCTATCCAATTTCGGAGGCCTTGGGCTGAAGTGAAGCGCATTCCGGTGAGTGCGTTTTGCATCGAGCGAAATAAATGAAAGTCAGACGGAACAAGGTCCGGACTATAAGGTGAGTGGGCCAAAACTTCCCATCCACTATTTCCCAAATAGTTTTCCACGGGTCTTGCAACATGCGGCCGAGCGTTGTCATGATGAAAAATTATAGCCTCGTATCTGGTCGCATATTACGGGCGTTTTTCGATGATGGCGCACTTCAAACGCTCTAATTGTATTCGGAACAGGTCAACTGTGATTGTCTGTTCCGATTTCAATAACTCATAATATAACGGCCCCTTCTGATTCCACCAAATACACAGCATAAGCTTGGCGCCATGGATATTTCGCTTTGCCGTTGATTTGGCTGGTTAGCCGGGCTTCACGTATGACTTTTTGCGCTTGGGATTGTCATAATGGATCCATTATTCATTCTCAGTCACAATCCGATGCAAAAATGATTTCTTTTTATGGCGCTCAAGCAGCATTTCAGACATGCAGAAGCGCCGTTCAACGTCTCTCGGCTTCAACTCATGGGGGGCTTAATTACCTCGCTTCTGAATGTATCCGACAGCTTTTTTGAAATGGCTTGCTGAGTCACTCTCAACGATTTGGCAAGTTCGTCTTACGTTTGACACGAATCGTCATCGCGTAGCGTCTCCAATTCTGCGTCTTCAAACTTTTTTGGCTGTCCTGGGCGTTTTTTGTCTTTGATGTCTAAATCGGCACTTTTGAAGCATTGAAACCATTCAAAAAAATGTGTTTTTGCTAAAACATCGTTACCATAAACTTCTACAAGCAAACGATAACTTTCCGAAACAGTTTTCTATGCAAAAAAATGACCCAACAGAACCTCCCGCAAATGCTGTCTTTTTCTCCAATTTTCGAAGAGATAAAATTGTTTTGTTGACTGATTTTGATAGCTGTCCAATGTACCTTCAAAATGAATTATATATATAAAGTTCGAGCTTTCACGATATTTGAATTGTCCTCTGTGCATCACGTAAGACTTATACCGAAGGTCTTTGGGGACAACTCTACGAAAAAAGCGCTCAGAAACATGCAGCTCACTCGCAAGGACTCTCATTGATTTTGAAGGGTCCTCGTCTATGATCGCTTGCACTTGCTCTAAAAATTCTGCAGATCGGACAGTATCAGAACATTGTTCGTGCTTTTTGCGTTTAGCAACTGATTCTGTATCGCCTCCTGATGCTTCCGATTCACGGCGAACCTGATGCACGAATGAACGGACGCAATTAAGAAAATTAGAGATATCTAAATCTGTATGGTTCGCATATATAGCAACGATGACAACATGTCTCTTCAGTCCGCCATTTTTTATCTGAAATGGAAAAAAAATTAAAAAAAATTCACGAAGTTATAGTCACATTTATGCATGTCCTCAAATACCGTACGCACCCTGTATAGTGAATTATTAAAATTATACCTTCGATATTTCCTTTTCATTCGAACTTGACTGGGTATGAGACTTGCCACGTTAGCTGGCCTTCCACTATAATAAGCTACCCGTCAAATGAGCTCACCCCTTCTTAATTCGATACAAGTACTTTGCAGAGTAGGGTGGCCTTCCGCTCGCGTGCCTATTTATGGCATAGGGTTATGAGATTTCCCCACATAACACTTTAACATAAATGTGCCACGTATATATGCTTCAAAAATACCTCAAATACACAAAATATCACACTTGGCGAATACAGTATCGAAAATGTTAGCTAATTCGTGTATTTTGGCGCCAAAATAACGAAAACGGGCAATGAAAGAGACGAAATACGATGAAGAATACAGCTCACAAATAAAATATTTTTTTCGGTATTGACGATCATGAAGACCAACTGCATACACAGAAAAACAAAGCTATAAGTATACGAATCTGTGATGAGACCTGTGTGATACTATGGGTGTGAAACATGGACCCTAATCCAAGCATCCGCAAATATATTGAACGCCTTTGAGCGACAGGTCCTGAGGCGAAGAATCGGAGCGAAGCTACTTGGGGACCAATGGCGAATTCGGTACAAGCAGCTGTATGAAGTTTTTGACGAACCGGAGGTCTCATCGATTGTAAAACTGCGGAAGCTGCAATGGGCTGAACACATAAATCACATCGACGAACAACAGATACCCAAGAAGGTATTCGTTGGGAGAACTGAAGGCCCAAAGAAACGCTGGTCTGACTCGGTTGACGTAGACAGTTTATCGCTGCTCGGATTTCGGAATTGGAGGACGCGGTTAATGTACCGAGACAGTTGGAGGTGCTCTTTGCAGGAAACGAAAGCCCGAGAGGGGCTGTAGGGCTAAGAAGAAGATATTTTTCATTTAAGGGAAAAATTCATGCAAATTATGTTTGTATGAGTTTTTCACTTAAATGGAAAATATATGGCCATACTTACATTGGATTTTGATCCAATTTGGGGAGGGGGGGGGTGCAAGGGGGCACTGCTTCCACCTGGAAGCCCCACCATTATTTAGGGGCCATAAGTATCGTCGGTAACGACGAATTTCTCTTAAGTCCATCTGTTTTCTCCTGGCCTGGTTTGTCATCTGAGTTAGCAATTCTTGACGCTTAGTAGGTTACCTCGGGCTCGATATTCATTCGTACCTTGATATTTGTGGATGCGAAATTTCTATTGTAGTGGGTTCTTGTGTTGGGGAAAAAGCCAGCCCCCCACACCATACCGCTAGCCTGCCAGCGCATTCACGCGTCCTCAGACAAGGCCAATCTCGGCGAATCCCACCATCCTCTCTCGCCGAGGCAGCAAACCATCGCTGCAGTCCCTTACGGACATTGTATCTACCGATGTCCTATTTTTAGTCTGATAACCCTGAGTAAGGACTTACGGATACACTGACAAATATAGACAATTTCTTAATTGTTTTTGTTGAGAGAACAAATGTTTTCACATAAAAGAGCTGCTTTGGCAGTACACACAATAAACCTGGCACGGTCAAAAGTATTCCATGCATTCATCGCTCAATCAATTTTAAGGTGATTTTAGGCTGGTGGTAGGTTTGTTTTTAAGTTGATAAAGTAATGTTTGTTCAAAAAATATCCATTTAGACAGGAATGTAAAAATTTCATAATACCTGCCATCCTAGCATCTATTGATAGTATTCTTAACATATTAAATGAAACTAATTATAAGCACTACTCTAAGTATGCATTAAATCAAGTTACAAAAAAAAACAAATAATGAAAATAAGTCTGAATCTCACATTCAATCGACCTTTAACTGAGTTATTTTGCTAATGTGTATTTCTAAAGCAACCAAAGCGATTCTTGGAGTATTGCAGTTAACATACGAGTATGTAGTACATAGGAATGAAGACAAACAGATCTTTTTCAAATATTTGCATTGAATTCATCTTTGTTTGAACTCATGATAGCAAATGACAGCACTTTATGCGCAAATGGTACTGAAATGAGTAATTAAGTATTTAAGCACTGTCAACACGTGAAGTAAAGTGAAGTGTAACAATGGTTACCTTAAAGAGTGTGCTTAGGTATGGTTATTTGCCATATGTACCAAAGTATTCCAAATTGGTATTTTCAGCAACAGTTTTCCTATTAATTAATCTCAACAGTCAAAATCAATGAATGAAACATAATATTCTATGAATTAAAATTATTTTTTTGGCGGACCAAATAAAATTTTTTATGTTTACGAACACCTTTGCTTAAACTCTTTGTAATTTATGGACAATTTATCAAATTTTGATTGACAATCAATTCATAATGAAATAACATCGATTATTATGCGTAGAATCATTTGAAAGTTGATTACACGTGCCACTATAAGTACTACAGCAACTAATACGACGCGTTTATACTCGTATATGCTAAGAGGTCTTCATTGGTAAGTAAAAAACAATGTTTTCACTTGTCGGGCTGATGTGCTGTTAGTATATGCTCCTCAAAATTCTATGATAAACTTAGGCTTAGCATTCGCAGCCGTTATGACTGAAAATCTCTTAAATGAATGGAAAGGTGTGGGTATCTCTTCATGCGTACTGAATCTTATTTAATATTCCTCCGTAAACCAACATTTTTTTGTGCAAGAATCAAAAAATCCGTGAACGCATTAGAATTTCCGCGGAACCATGAAAGTGAAACCCACGTTTATTTGGTTTTTGACTACAAGTTGAGTGAACTTTTACAAAATAGCGTTAATGATTTTTCTGAGTAAAGAATATTTTGCAAATTGTTTTTTGATGACTTCACAAATTAACCAAGAAAACGAATGACTTGGGCGAGTAACCTGAAAAACGTATCTGTATGGGTCAAAACTATTCAAAGAATCACCAAAGAGACATGGGTTTCTTTCATACAGTCAAGAAAACATTATTAGACTTCAATCAGTTTTGAGTTCATTGTATTGAAGCTCAGTTGTTTTAGAATGGCCCCGTTGGCACCACAATCTAGAAAGGTAGATTTTTTGTTTGCGTTTAACAGAATTTGAATGCTAAACATTTTTATCACAAAAGAAAAACAAGTTCGGTAAACAGACCTACGCTAGTGTCAGAAGGGTTTTGTACCCAACGTGCGAAATGCAGTCACCAGCAACGATAATATATATTATAAGAAAATCCATTACTTCTGTACTTGCAACGGTCGTCACTTTGTTGCAAACTAACAAAATCACTCAAATCATGAATTTCCAAAAATACTCATGTCATTGATCTTGTTTTGTATCACCGCAACACAAAAATACAAACAATATTTGTTTCACTAGTTTTGTATCACACTTCTTTTGTATCACAAAACAAAGAACGTTACTTGATGATAAACAAGCAATAATTTTATTTACTATAATACTCTAATTTATATCCTAACAAAATGCTTACAGATAAAAAATGCTTAATCAATAATTACGCCTAGAAATCACTCTTCATCAGAAAAAACACTGATTGATTTTAAGTCGAGGATCAGGTCATCAAAATGTAAAATTCCTCTACAGCTAATGAGGCCTATTCGTAATGGTGGGGCGATTATCAAAACATCGACGAACGAAAATCCTACTTCGCTTTTTAATAAGCAATGGATGCAATGAAACAGGAGTATGATGTTGCTGAGACCAGATTGCGACAGCCTAGACTTGCCATGAATGGACTAGAAAAACAATACGCAAATAATGAATTAAGAAATGAGATCCAGTCATTAAATCCCAATATAGAGGAGCGTGATTCTATGGGACTTGTACATGTTAGGCGGACAAGAAATGGAAGGTGGTTGCACATCATCCAGGTAAACGGGAGCATGTATAAGAGGCTTGCAAATAGATACATTAATATAGATTATGGATCGTATTTTGTGAAGAAAGACTTCAACGTAACGAGGTGTTATAAGTGTCAAAAATACAACCACAAAACATCAAAATGTGAAGGGGAGCAAATATGTGTAAAATGTGGAGGAAAGCATGACCTAAAGGACTGCAAAAGCACGGTTGAGAAATGCTCGAACTGTATTGGTAACAATAATAATGCTGATCATTCTCACAGAGCTGACTCTGTAGAGTGTCCGGAGTTTCAACGCAGAATATTGATCGCCAGGAGGAGCACCGACTACAACTTTGATGATTGCTAATCTTTCTAATCAATCAAGTGGAACAAATTTAACACTTATGTATGCTAATATAAGAAGCTTAAGACATAAGCTAAGTGATATTCAGATTTACCTGCAGCAAAATCCTGACATACATTTGATTATTCTCAATGTAATCTGGATTTACCCAGAAGAAGCACGGTTTTGCAATATTGAAGGATATAATGCGGTTTTCTCCTGCCGACCTGGAAGAGGTGGAGGTACAGCAATGTACGTAAAAAATACAATCAATTTCATTACCAAGAGAGTGACGCCTGATAAGTATAACGTTAATATAATTGAAGTACGCCATGCAGGTAAAAAAATAAAATTAGGGGCGTACTACAATCCCAATCGTATGAATGCGCAAGATTTTTGCACAGTAATAGATTCTCAACTGGAAAAAAATTTAATCACAGTAGCGGACACAAACATTGATGTATTAACGGAATCACCAGAAACACGGATTCATAAGGATACGCTAGAAACGAATGGAACGGTAATCATAAACAACAACCAAATTACTCGCCCAGTGTCAAATACCTGTCTGGATCATATAGTAACCAATGATTTAAATGTCGCTGAAAGCATGACATACATATTTGAGGACTGGCCGGAACTGGATCATCGTGTGTTAAAAATTGCTATTCAAGACCAAACCCTGAACAAACAGAAGCCGACCTACAAAACGTTCAGATTTCTAGACAAGGAGCTTTTTAAATCAAACATACGAGAGTTACTGGAAAAGCGGAAACCAAATAGTATTATTGAACTCAAAAATATCATCATATCTGCTAAGCAAAGTTCTACAATTGAGAAAAAAATCAGGTGTCGACAACGGACTTGGATAACGAAAAAAGTAATTGATGCAAGTATTAAACAAGTTGGGTAGACAGACCTATGCTCATGTCAGAAGGGTTTTGTACTCAAATTACAAAATGCAGTAACCAGCAACGAATAAAATCAAGTAACATGTCAAAGACGATTTAATTGGAGAAAATGTGAAATTCGAAGATCATACTATTATTAACAAAGTTGAACGAATTTTGACTTCTGAGGTATTTGTTATAGTTATACCCATAAATATCTCCTTTGATATTTTTTTCAGATTTTTTAAATCACGGGTGTCCATTCGCGAGGAAGGAAACACATTTTTCATGTATTTCCCCCCCTGTGCTCCCACTGAAACAAAAACTGTCAGTTTAAGAACTGTTTTGAAAAGCTCTCATAGAGAACTTTCATTTGATACTCATATCGGCTACCTTTCATGAAATTTTTTTTCAGGGGCCACTCCTCTGTACTGTAATCATCGATTCATGGCCTATTTTTTCGAATCCTAGAATGGTTACAAAGCCCTTTTGCTAGGAGCTCTCTCCTGCCTCTTCGACTTGTTTCAATTGTATGTACTCATCTTCATGATACCTATCACTCCTGAAATTTTCATGCAAATTCTAGCAAAGCTGTAGTGTCTAAGTCGGTAAATAGCGCATATGGCTCCATAGCAATATGTGTCCATAGTAATACAGGGCACATTGCTCCATAGTAATACACGAAAATTCAAATCGCTATAACTTCGGTAAATACTATTCGATCTTTATGAAACTTTCAGAAAAAATCAACCTTATAAATAGTCATCTCTATGCTAAATTTTATTGAGTTTAAAGATACCGTTTAGATTTTATTCAAGAAAACACAAAATCGATAAATCATACTATTACTAACAAAGTTGAGTGAATTTCGACTTCTCATGTATTTGTTGTTGTTGTACTCATTAAGGCCTACATTCATGATTTTTTTCAGATTTTTCGGATGGAAGGCGTCCAATCGCGAGGGGGGGTACGCGAAAAGTTCGTACATTTCCCCTTCCCCTGCCCCCCTTGGTACTTATAAGACAATTTTAAGACTTGTTTTGAAAAGATCTCATTAAGACCTTTCCAATGACACCCTATTCGACTACCAATGGTGAAATTTTTTTTTTGAGGGGTCACCCCCCTATATGTGGAGACCCCCCTTAAACACCTTTGAAAAATTTTACCACACTTGAACTTTCAAGAGGTCATCACTTCTGACCTTTCTACCAAGTTTCATGGCTATAGCCCCTATAGTTTCGGAGAAAAAGTGCTGTGACATACAGACGGACGGACGGACGGACGGACAGACGGACACAGGTCGTGATTGCAATAGGGTTTTGTATTTCAGTACAAAACCCTAAAAAAGGAAGGCATACATGGACTACAGGAAGAACAGTGGAAACCAGGCTTTCAAGTTTGTGTATATGCAAGCGAAAAAAGAATCGAAACGACTGGTGAAAGAGGCTAAATTCTTATATTTCTCAAGAAGAATGGAAACAGCGGCTGACAACTCCCGCGAAATATGGAAAATAATAAATGAGGTAAAGGATAACTCTTCAACCCAGGGTATCACAAAACTTTCAACTGAATCCTGATGGTCCCTCTAACACACCGTGTCTACGTGACGCAGCGAACTCATTGAATAACTTTTTTCAACAATTGGTGGAAGAATCACTAAAGAAATCGTTGCCAGTTCAGCAGGCAATGTAAATAATACAAATATCGCAATAAATTCCATCCTTCACATTCATCAAACAAATAAAAGGGAAGTCTTAAATGTAATCAATGAATTGAAAAATAATACCGCGCCAGGCACTGATAGCATCACGATGAATGAGATTAGTATAATAAAGGAGGACATAGCCCAGATTATGGCAAATTTTATAAACGTGCATATTAGGAATGGAACTTTTCCGGAAGAAGAAAAACATGCAGAAATAGTTCCTATATTTAAGGGTGGTGGTCATCTTGACCCGAATAACTATTGCCCGATTGCGCTGCTGACAGCATTTAGTAAGATATTTGAAAAAATACTAAACAATCGAGTACTTTGGATACCCTACATTCTGTCACACGTTTCATCAATCTAGGACTTGACAGGGGTGATTATGTCATCGCAATTTTTGTGGATTTGAAAAAAGCATTTGACACAGTTAATCATGACCTCTTGCTTCGTAAACTTGAATCGTACGGTATTCAGGGTAGTCCTAAGCAGTTGTTTAAGAGTTACTTGGAGGGAAGATCGCAGAGAACTTTAATCAACAATGTCCTGAGTGATCATGGACCTACGGAAACAGGAGTTCCCCAAGGTTCAATACTGGGCCCAACTTTGTTCCTGCTATACACAAATAATCAAAATACATGTGGGCTGACGGGATATCACACATTATATGCTGATGACACAGTTCTACTTTATTCAGGACGAGACAAAACTGCCATTGAGAACACTATCAACGACGATCTAGGAAAATTCCATCAGTGGTTAATTGGAAACGAACTAGTATTGAACACTTCACAGACAAAATATATTGTTTTTAAGGCGCAGCCCCCAGTGAAACTGAAAATTTGGGTAAACTCTACAGGCGTTTACCTCGGAAACAGTACGAATATTTGCAAAAATTTTTTAGCAAGAAGTCACAATGAACCTTTGGTTATCGAATCAACTCATTACATTTTGCAAAAAGTTTGCTGCAAAAGTTATTAAATTCAAACAAAATAGCATGTTTTCGTTAAAAAATGTAGTAGATCTCGGAAACTACTTAACGCACCGAGTTGATTTAAGCTACAGTTCTTAGATCTAAATCATTTGCAGTGAATTAACTCATCAAAAATTTAAAAAAGTGTTTTGTAAAAAAATTTCTAGAACAAAATGTGTAATTTGCTCACACTGAACGAATATCATGCATGAACATTGATTTGTATCAAATTTCCACATTTTGCTCTAGGAATTTTTTTGCAAAAAAGTTTGTTAAATTTTTGATGAGTTAATTCACTGCAAATAATTTAGATCTAACAACCGTAGCTTAAATCAACTCGGTACGTTAAGTAGTTTCCGAGATCTACTACATTTTTTAACGAAAACATGCTATTTTGTTTGAATTTAATATCTTTTGCAGCAAACTTTTTGTAAAATGTAATGAGTTGATTCAATAACCAAAGGTTCATTGTGACTTCTTGCTAAAAAATTTTTGCAAATATTCGTAACGTTTCCGAGGTAAACGGCTGTAAAGTTTACCCAAATTTGCAGTTTCACTGGGGGCTGCGCCTTTAGCAAAAGGACAAAGGAGACATAGATGTTGACCTAAATATTAATGGCGAAAAATTGCAAAGAGTGCTAGAAATGAAATATCTTGGTCTTATCATAGACCATCGTATGACCTGGTTACCACACATAAAAAGCTTAAGGAAGCAATCAGCCCCAATAATAGGATTGTTAGAAGATATAAGGATTTTCCAATGCACATCAAGAAACTTGTTCTAAATGCGTTTGTCCTGGCGAAATTGCATTATGGAGTACTTATTTGGAGTCAATCAGCATAGCAACATTTAAACAGTATATCCAGGCTGCTGACCAAAACGTATAAGAACATTCTGAAGCTGCCAATGTTTACTCAAACTAGTTTTGTTTACCAATTGGCTAAATCATTAACCTTTAGTCAAATTATTATTATGGAGAAAGCTAAGTTTACCTAAAGAAATTCAAAAACTAATGGATCGGAACGAGCGCTATTAATTAAGGTATCACAGATCAACCCATATAATGCGAGGAATGCAGATCAATTCGTAATACCTTTTGCCAGAACGGATCGTCTTAAGAATGATGCAACGAATGATGCTCTGCGTATATATAACAATCTACCAGAGATTGTTAAGGTAGCAAACTCGCTTATGGTATTTAAGAAAACACTAAGGGAGCATTTAATGACCACTGATTGAAGCGTGGACCTGTAATCCTGCTTTTATGAGCCCAGTATCTTAGGGCGTTCTTTTTTGACCCTATCGGCGAGATACTGAAGTGACAGTTACTCAGAGTTTTTTCTGAATGCGTCATATTATATTGAATTTTTTTGATCTCTGAGAGCTGATCATGATTTTTTTTGGACTAGATGTTCATGAAAAGGACTAGTTCACATTGTATTGTGTGCCCCCTTATACCGATGTGTTATACATTGTCTGGGTGGCACAAAGGACCAAGCGACGTAATGTGAATGCAGATCACACGAGCGTTGTGCGACGAAGAAAGAGTGATGGAGAGAGTGGTAGGGAATGGAGGTATTTAACAAGTTGGGTAAACAGACCTACGCTCATGTCAGAAGGGTTTTGTATTCAATTTACAAAATGCAGTCACCAGATCGAAACAAATCAAGAAACATGTCAAAGACGATTTTTTTGGAGAAAATATGAAATACGAAGATCATACTATTATTAACAAAGTTGAACGAATATCGACTTCTGAGGTTTTTGGTATTGTTATACTCATAAATATCTCCCTTGATAATTATTTCAGATGTCCATCCGCGACGGAGGAAACACATTTTTCATGTATTTCCCCCCTGTGCCCCCACTGAAGCAAAAACTGACAGTTTAACAACTGTTTTGAAAAGCTCCCATGAAAACTTTCATTTCATACTCATTTCGGCTACGTTTGATGAATTTTTTTTTTCAGGGGGCCACTCTCCTGTACTGTTATCATCGATTAATGGCCAGTTTTTTCGAATCCTAGAATGGTTACAAAACCCTTTTGCTAGGAGTTCTCTCCCACCTCCTTGACTTTTTTCAGTTATGAGCATTAATTGTAGGTACTCATCTTCAGTCATTCATTAAATTGAATCAAATGTTCAAGGCATGCACTTTAAACGTTGAAGTTGCGAAAAAATAACTCAAAATTATTCAATCTTCGCATTTAAAACAGCCACTATTATGTTTTACGATTACTGATACCACTAGCTGAACCGATTCTCAAAGATATACATGACACCTATTATTCCTGAAATTTTCATGCAAATCCTAGCAAAACGGTAGTGTCTGAGTCGGTAAAAAGCGCATGTTGTTCCATAGCCATATGTTGCCATAGTAATAAATGCAGCGCATATTGTTCCATAGTAATACAGGAAAACTCAATCCGCTATAATTTCGCTAAATATGATTCAATCTTTATGAAACTTTCAGCATAGATCAATCTTACGAATAGACTGAATTTCATTGAATTTAAGGGTGGCGCCAAATAACACAATCGCCCTTGACCGCGCCGAAGAGGAGCGGCTTACTCGGAAAGCGGGGAATATCGTCAAACAACTGAGGGCTGCCTGCGAAGTGCAGAAAAACATAGGCAAGAGTGTCAAGAATGGCATTCTTGAACTGGAGGAGCTTTCTGGCCGCATAACGCACTACAGGCGGAGGTGGCTTGCAACCGAAAAGCACTAAAAAGACACGCTCTCCCTCGAGGCATCAGTGGGTCCTAGCAGCAGCAAAAGAATGGCCGGTAGCCCAATTGAAGGCGACTGTGAGAAAAGGAGGAAGGATGAGACCATAAACGAAGTTGACACTCCAGGCGAGGAGTTTCATGTGGTGCGAAACAAGGCAGTGAAAAAAGCGGCCAAAAAGCTACTCCTAGAAAAAAAAGACAAAGAGCTCAACCACGAAGAGAACAAGGAGCCCCCCGCTATACCGCAGAAAACAAAAAGCAAACCGCGGCACAAACCCTTGCGAGAGGCACTGCTTATTAAACCCACTAAGGGCCGAACCTACGCAGATGTCCTCCGTGAAATTAAAGGAGCGGTCAAGCCAGACGACACCAAAACTGCCATCAAAGCAGTTCGACCAACCCGGACCGGCGGCTTGCTGGTGGAATTCGGGCCAGAGGCCACAAACAAAGATGCATTCCGTGACGCGGTTCAAAAGGTTCTTGGAGATGCGGCAACGGTTGCCTCGCTCGAACCAATGGCCACCCTGGAAATCAGGGACCTCGACTGCGTCACGGACAAAGCTGAAGTAGAGGATGCCATTAGGAGGGAGTTCCCCAGCTTAAGTGAAGTCAAGGCAAGATTGACGCGTGAAAACACAAGGGGGCAACGCATGGCTATTGTCGAACTAGCTGATAAAGACGCCCAGCAAATCCTGGCGAAGGGCAAAATTAAGATAGGTTGGGTGATCTGCAGGGTACGGAGAAGAGCGATCCCTATCCGCTGCTTCAGATGCCTCGAATACGGACACACCGCGTATGGCTGTAGGGGACCCGACAGGAGATCTCTGTGCTACAAATGTGGTGAAACGGGGCACAAAAGGAAGGAGTGCACGAACGAGGCAAAATGCATTCTTTGCAAGGACGCTAAGCTAGCACCCGGCGACCTCAAACATGAGCCGGGGACAGGGAGATGCCGGGTTTTCAAGGAGGCCCTAACTAAAGCCAAATCGATACTCAAATGATCCGTATCCTGCAGGTCAATTTGCACCGAAGCACAAACGCCCAGGACCTACTTGAGCAGTTTGCGAGGGATAAGAAAGCTGACCTCCTGTTGCTGAGCGAGCAACATCATAACAAGGACTCGCAAGCGTGGTACCCTGACAAAACTGGTACCTCGGCCATCTGGGTTCGAGACAGCGCCCGCCTTCAGGTGCAGGGCCATGGACGCGGGGATGGTTTTGTGTGGGCGCGGTGTTCAGGGATAACATATTTCAGTGTTTATCTGACGCCTAACGAGGCAATGCGATCCTTTCGAACCAGACTCGATGCCCTGGAGGACGCTGTCTCGAACACAGAGGGCCACATGCTGGTCGGGGGAGACTTCAACGCTAGAGCCATCGAATGGGGTATGCCACAATCCGACCCAAGGGGAAAGCAAATATTGGACATGGCGGCCAGAACAGCGCTTTTTGTCCTAAATACTGGTAACACCCCTACTTTCCGCCGCTGGGGTTGCGTAGGAACCATACCCGATGTGACACTCGCTTCGGAGTCCCTGGTACCTAGAGTACACAACTGGCGAGTACTAGAGGACTACTCGGCTAGTGATCACCAGTATATAGCTGTTGAGATTCACGACGGTGCCACTCTGCGTGCATATGCCCAAACTTCAATCCTCGGATGGAGGACTGGGAGGATGGACGTCGAGAAGTTCACTGACGCGCTTACGGCAGGCGCACCGTTGCTGGGAGCTCCGCCAGGGAGTGGAGGGCCTACAGCCAAGGACTTGGTGAACTCAACTATGAGTACCATCATAGCTGCTTGCGAGTCTTCCATGCCCCGCCGGAGACCCCGACATGGTAAGCCTCCAGTATACTGGTGGTCAAACGAGATCGCCGAACAAAGAAGCGAGTGTCACAAACTTCGGCGAGAGGCCCAGCGGGCGCGAACACGGGAGGAGGCAGACACTAGGCTAGCAACATACAGGTCCGGCAGGAAATATCTTCGCAGGCTTATTAACAAGAGCAAGGCCCGATGCTGGCAAGACCTCGTGGACGATGTAAATAGGGATCCGTGGGGCCTTGGCTACAAGCTGGTCATGGGGAAACTTGGTGCCCTACGGAAGCCTTGTATACATGACGCGGAAAAGATGGACGCGATAGTGCGGGGACTCTTCCCCGCCCATCCCGTCCGTGTTGACGCTGTCCATGGTGAAACAGCAGTCGAGTGCCCACTCTTCACACAGCTGGAACTGGAGGAGGCAGTCCTCTCCCTGAAGGCAAGGAAGGCTCCAGGTCCAGATGGTGTTCCAGCTGAGGTTTTGCAGCTCGTCTATCACCATTGTCCTGACTTGCTGCTCAGCACATTCAACGCTTGCCTACGGGACGGGGTTTTCCCGGTACGATGAAAGGTGGCGAGGCTCGTGCTGGTCAGCAAGGGGAAGGGAAATCCCGAATCGCCGTCTGCATACCGCCCGTTATGCATGCTAGACATGGCTGGGAAAGTGCTAGAGAAACTCATCAAGGGAAGACTCACTGACGCGATTCGTGCTGCTGGGGACCTATCTCCTCGGCAGTACGGCTTTAGAGCAGGACGTTCTACCATTGATGCGATTGCAGAGGTGGTGAACGCGGTCCAAAAGGCAGAGGCATGTAGTCGCACCAAGCGACGGATCGTCCTGTTGGTGACACTCGACGTCAGGAATGCCTTCAACTCCGCTAGATGGGTGGATATTCTGGATACGCTAGAAAACTCTTTTCAAGTTCCAGAATATCTAATGCGGCTTTTGAGGAACTACCTAAAGGACCGAAGCCTGCTCTACGACACGACACAGGGCCAACGAAGGATGGCGGTTACATCGGGTGTTGCCCAGGGATCTATCCTTGGTCCGGACCTGTGGAACGTGTCTTACGACGGGCTACTGAGACTTGAGATGCCAGATGAGTCGCGCTTGGTCGGCTATGCGGATGATGTTGCGGCTCTGGTCGCCGGACGCACCGTTGAACAGGCGCAACTTAGGCTAGGTATGCTAATGCGCCGAGTGAGGGACTGGATGACTACTCGCGGGCTCAGTCTAGCACCGGAGAAAACCGAAGTGGTCATCTTGACAAAAAAAAAGAATCCCTAGAGTAAGGATGATCAGTATTGGAGATATACAGATCGAATCGAAGCCAGCGGTGAAGTACCTGGGGCTACTGATCGACTCGAAGATGAGTTTCTCTGAGCAAATCAGGGCAACGGCTGAGAAGGCTGCTTCGGGAATATCGGCCCTGAGTCGACTTATGGCCAACGTAGGGGGACCCAGCCCATCAAGAAGACGCCTCTTGATGAGTGCTGTAGGGTCAGTGCTACTGTACGGAGCAGAGGTATGGGGCGACGCTCTCAGCAAGGAGGTATACCGAAAACGATTGGCACAGGTACAGAGAAGAGGAGCACTGAGAATTGCATCTTCGTATCCAACAGTCTCCGACTCGGCGGTGAGAGTGATTGCAGGCGTGATACCTGTCGCCCTTCTTGCTAGAGAGCGCCGCGCTATTTACCTGCGCCGAAACGAGGATGCGAGGGAGATGGTTGTCCGCGAGGAGAGACAACGCTCGCTCAACGATTGGCAGCAGTCTTGGAGGAATTGCACGAAGGGAAGGTGGACTGCGCGCCTCATCCCGGATGTGAGACCGTGGCTAAATCGAAAGCATGGTGAGACTGACTTCTATCTGACCCAGCTTTTGAGCGGGCACGGGTGTTTTCAGTCTTACCTGCACAAGATCGGCAAGTCACGGTCTCCCGATTGTCGGTTTTGCCCAGGAGAAGAGGACAATGCCTGTCGCACATTTTTTGCGTGCACCAAATGGGCCAGGCTGCGAAGGGAACTCTACAGGGAGACGGGAGAGCTCACCCCGGATAATATAGTTGCGGTGATGCTCGAATCGGTTGACAAATGGAACCAGGTGGCACATTATGCTCGGGCAGTCCTAAAATATAAAAGGGACTCACAGCAGCCGGAGGCGCTGGGGCTGGGGGATCGCTCTTCTGGCAATTCCTCTTCCCCCCTCCCCTCCCGCTAGGAAAGGGACTCCCCAGCTTGAAGGCGCCCCACGGCGTAACAAAACGAGACCTGGCCCGAAGTAATGTGTCAAACGGTTCCAGGCTAGGTTCTCAGATTGACAGGGGAGGTGTTTAGTGGGTAGTCCAAAGGTATCCTCCATGGGAGTCCCACACTGCCAGACTCGGCGGGCATAAATGCCTTCACCTCCCTACCACAAAAAAAAAAAAAAAAAAAAAAAAAGGGTACCGTTAAGATTTTATTCAAGAAAACATAAAATCGATAAATCATACTATTACTAACAAAGTTGAGTGAATTGCGACTTCTAACGTATTTGTTGTTGTTGTACTCACCAAGACCTACATTCCTGATTTTTATCAGATTTTTCGGATCACAGGTGTCCAATCGCGAGGGGGGGGGGACCCAAATTTTTCGTGTATTTCCCCTCCCTGTGCACCCCTCGAAGCAAATTTTGTCAAACTAAGACCTGTTTTGAAAAGTTCTCATCAAGACCTTTAATTTGATACACATATCGGCTACCTTCAATGAAATTTTTTTTTCGGGGGGTCATTCCCCTATATGGGGAGACCCCCCTTAAATACCTTATAAAAATTTTTTCTAGTTGAACTTTGAAGAGATCACCACTTTACACCTTCACACAAAATTGAGTGTTTCTAGCTAAAGTAGTTTCCGAGAAAAACTGCTGTGACACACGGACGGACGGACGGACGGACGGACGGACGGACGGACGGACGGACGGACGGACGGACAGACGGACAGACGGACAGACTGGTCGCGAAACTAGTAGGGTTTTGTAAAATTATTTTACAAAACCCTAAAAACAAGTTGGGTAGACAGACCTATGCTCATGTCAGAAGGGTTTTGTACTTAACTTACAAAATGCAGTAACCAGCAACGAATAAAATCAAGAAACATGTCAAAGACGATTTTATTGGAGAAAATGTGAAATTCGAGGATCATACAATTATTAACAAAGTTGAACGAATTTTGACTTCTGAGGTATTTTTTATAGTTATACCCATGAATATCTCCTTTGATAATTTTTTCAGATTTTTTAGATCACGGGTGTCCATTCGCGAGGGAGGAAACACATTTTTCATGAAGCAAAAACTGTCAGTTTAAGAACTGTTTTGAAAAGCTCTCATAGAGAACTTTCAGTTGATACTCATATCGGCTACCTTTCATGAAATTTTTTTTCAGGGGCCACTCTTCTATACTGTAATCATCGATTCATGGCCTATTTTTTCGAATCCTAGAATGGTTACAAAGCCCTTTTGCTAGGAGCTCTCTCCTGCCTCTTCGACTTGTTTCAATTGTATGTACTCATTTTCATGATACCTATCACTTCTGATATTTTCATGCAAATTCTAGCATAGTTGTAGTGTCTAAGTCGCTCCATAGCCATATGTTTCCATAGTAATACAGGGGATATTGCTCCATAGTTATACAGGAAAATTCAAATCGCTATAACTTCGGTAAATACTATTCGATCTTTATCAAACTTTTAGAAAAGATCAATCTTATAAATAGTCATCTTTTGGCAAAATTTTATTGAGTTTAAAGATACCGTTTAGATTTTATTCAAGAAAACACAAAATCGATAAATCATACTATTACTAACAAAGTTGAGTGAATTTCGACTTCTCATGTATTTGTTGTTGTTGTGCTAATGAAGGCCTACATTCATGATTTTTTTCAGATTTTTCGGATGGAAGGTGTCCAATCGCGAGGGGGGGTACGCGAAAAGTTCGAACATTTCCCCTTCCCCTGTCCCCCTCGGTAACAATAAGGCAGTTTTAAGACTAGTTTTGAAAAGATCTCATTGAGACCTTTCCAACGATACCCTACTCGACTACCAATGGTGAAAATTTTTTTTTGAGGGGTCACCTCCCTATATGGGGAGACCCCCCTTAAACGCCTTTGAAAAATTTTTTTACCCTTGAACTTTCAAGAAGTCACCACTTCTGACCTTTCTACAAAGTTTCATTGCTGTAGCCTCTATAGTTTCGGAGAAAAAGTGCTGTGACATACAGACGGACGGACGGACGGACGGACGGACGGACGGACAGACGGACACAGGACGTGATTGCAATAGGGTTTTGTATTTTAGTACAAAACCCTAAAAATAAATTATTGCTTATGTGCGACAATTCAGGCAGTGACCCATAAATGTGGTGAAATATGTGTGCAAAGTAAGAATTAAAATTGTGCATTTGCGTTAAAAATATTAATGGACTTTAACATTCATGGGTCATTGCATGAAATAATGTTTTATGCAAAGTAGCTTTAAGCAATGACCCATGACTGTAAAGAAGGTAAGATTTACAATTAAATGAGTGTAATAATTCTAATTGACTTTTATAACTGTGCATGTTTATGCACATATTCCCGGGCTATGAAACAAGTGGTTTCAGTACGATCGCCGTCTTTGAGGGCGTAGCCGGAAATTTTTTTCTATTGCATTAGGAGTTTTTGTTGCATTACGCCAGGGATGACTGTAGTGAATAGATAGGTATCAATGTCCATAAAGGACTGCAGCAATGGTCAGCTGCCTCGGCGGAGGAGGATGTTGATATCTGCCGAGAATGCCCTTGTCTGGGGACGCATGAATGCGCTGGCAGGCTAGCATTGCGGTGTCGTGGGGTGGGTTTGTTCCCCACAGCACAAGGACCCACTAAAAAAGAATTTCACATTCACGAATCCTTGGGTCTCAACAGAAAGGCGATCGAAGTCGAAAAATTGTAGGTAACTACAACGAGGGAAATGACTTGTTCAGAGAATAAGTTGGACAAGTGAAAACGGACGGACTTAGGATAACCTTGTCGTTACCCGACGATGCTCATGGCCCACAAACAAGAGTGGGACGACCGGGTGGTGATGGTGCCCCCTCGCACCCACCCAACCGGATCAAGATCCATATATGTTGCAGTGGCCAAGTATTTCCCTTCTGAGTGGAAAACTCATACAACATAAATTGTATGAGCCTTCCCATCAGAGGAGGAATACTCCGGTGACCAATTTATGTCATAGAGTTATGCAATTGGATCACATAACCCTATGCCATAAAAAGGCACCTTGCTCGGGGCCACTCAACCCGCGAGAGTTCCTGAAACAAGAAAGAAGGTTATTATGTGCCCGATTGCTGGCTCATGTTTGGTGGTGAGAGCCTTCCACCGTACTGGGCCCTATACATGGTCTGACAAATCAAAATGGAAAGACCGAAGGATTAGTTTATTAATTCATTTTAATATTCGGAGAACTTTAGGAATAATTCAATATTTTTTATAAGAAAAATAATTTAAGTAATTAAATAAAAAATATTGGAAATATTAAAGATATAAAATAAGAAATTTAAAATATGTACAGGGTGCGGCAGCATAACTTCCTTTTTTGAAATGCCCGCCCTTAAAGTGCTAACTGTTATAGCGCGGCGCTAGTAGTCTCATTCGAGAGAGGTGATTTTAAAGTTTTGCTCATCCCTTGGTTAGTCGCTATCATGCGTTGGAACAGTGCGGAGCGTGCGTATAAACAAGTACCGCTGAAAATTTGTTTTGTTGAATTTTGAAAAAAGGAAGTTATGCTGCCGCACCCTGTATATATAAGATTTAATAATCATATTATTTAAAAATATAAAATTTTATAAAATTTAAAAATAAAATATATTCATTAATTATTTTTTTTATATAATAATAATAATAAAAAAATTATTTTCTACAAAAATTTTCAAAAAAATGTAATAAGTACATGCAAAAGGTACTTACTGAACCTTGTCCGACAACGAGCGCTCGTTGACGAAGCAGGGGATGTAAGTCCTGGAAATTTTTCACAAGGAAACATTACATAAACACAATTTGAGGACGCCGACAACGGTTGCTTAGAAAATGATGACAGTCGTAAATTATAATTCCCTTTTGAAGTCTGAATGTATTTCCTGTCCCCGCTGGTGGAAGTAGTTGCACAGGCCGACTATCAGCTTCTGGCAAACGAGGCGAGTTTACTAAATTTAGGCTAGAAAATCCAACAGTTAGTGGTGTTATAGCTGCAGGCGGTGGAGTTGCTTTCCCAAAATTTATAGGATTTGTATGCGGAGTACTTGCTGCTGGACGTGATGTTGAGTTCTCAGTTCCAGGAAGATTTTGAAAGGGTGGTGGTGACTGCTGCGTAAAAAAAATGAGCTGGCTGTGGTGGTAGATTGCCTATATTCACACCAAATGAATAGTGTTGCAGTTTATTAGGGTATAAAGGAGTGGACAGTGTCTGCTGATATTGTGGTGAGTAAAATGAAGGCTCAGTTGCCTGAGGGGAATTCAATGTTAATCCGAACTGGGGCGTTTGAATATTAGATTGATCTTCTTGGCCCCCTACTCTACCAACGAGCTCAGATGAACTCTGCCATACAGGGGCAACAACATTAGATAGCGAGAATAGTCCTTTTCGTTCTTCTTTTTTTTTTGAAGGTTGTTCTGCAAATGGCTGAATATTTGCTACTCCCGGTTGTAAATTGAAGATAGGTCCACTATTGGCGAAACTGTCGAAACCCTGTTCATTAGAAGGAAGACTAACTTCACTTCCTGTTGATGGTTCTAAAGGCGGCGGCGGTGGGAATGTAGCTACAGGCGTTGGAAGCACGTTAGCGGTCGGTTGATGAACATTAGAGGAGAGTCCTGGAATTGGTGCATATGTTTTTCTTTTAACACTTAAACGATATGTATTCTGATTCGTATTTTGTAAGCTTGGTGCAGTTGGGAGTGATGGTATTTCCGTAGGTGAATAAAATTTTGGCGGTTCTAGTGATTGTTCTGGTAATGCAGGTGTACTGCTATTTTCGTGTTGTTCTGGGGCATAAAAATGATCGAATGTCGGACTTACTTGGATATACGCGTTCGAAACACTACTATCTTCAAGATGTTGGCTGGTTGGTGAATAATCTTTAATCACCTTTGAAAAGGTTGAAAGAACTGTTGAAGCTACAGATGGTAGTTGAGAGAAAGATGAAGCCACCGGCGATAAGAGCGAAGGGTCCAGTATCGATGGACTTTCTTTCTCGAATTATTCAAGGAAACGAAATCCAGAATATTCGACTTCGAATAAGACCTAAATCCTTGGACCGAAAATGAAAACCTTGAATTACTTCCAAATAATGTACAAATCAACCACTAGTGCTTGTTTAACTAGTACGAACTTGAAATGTTTATGATTCACAGGTTGTTAAGAATCAATTAACACTGATTAAAACTCCGGTAATCACTTCTTTGGAAGACGGTTCTTTGAACACTAAGGCCTTAAACGATTGATTTTAAACTATTATTGCACAATCCATGATTCAAGGCAAGCCAGATGATTCCACGACTTTGCACCAAATGGACCAAACATTATCTCTGTTTTTAGTGAGAATATACCACCATTTACTGCATCGATTACCTCCATTCTCTAATCAAAACTCATATAAAAGGCCACAACCGATATTATGAGCCATGTTCACTGCCCTCCGCTAAACATCAGGTTCGTCCTGTTTAACACTAACAGCTCACCTCAACACGTGCCACCAAAACAAAGTTGTGCTTTACAACTCTCCGATACGCAATTTCCCGCCACCAAGGTCACGATTATAACTGGATTCTTACTAGATTCTTCAGCAATAATTCACAATATTTCGCCAATAATTCATACTTGTACTTTTGCTTGCTGCTGTGACTGCATTTGTTTATGATATCATCAGTTTTCTACAACACTGCTTTCATGTTGGTTTTTAAGCTTCTTATTCATTTTAATTCCAACTATTTACAGCTTCATTCGTTTATCGGCTACGTATCGAATGATGTTGGCAGGTGTCAATAACTTTTTGGCATCTGAATCTGGAATTTTGAAACCGAATTCGTCTTCCATAGCCATTATAACTTCTACATGATCCAGTCAATCCAAGCACAAGTCGTTGATAAAGTGAAAGTCGACAGTCAGCTTTGCGGGATCAATTTTATCTTAGAGTTTTAAAACGAGTAAGACACATTCCTGGATAAGTTTTAACGAGGACGGAGGAGCATGACCCGACCGAGTAAGACACATTCCTGGATAAGTTTTAACGAGGACGGAGGAGCATGACCCGATTGCGACTGCCTGTCAACTAGACTTGCGTCAAGATAATGGTGTTGTGGTTGTTGGAAATTTTGAGAATGATGAATGAGAATTGTACCACTGTATAGATTCCAGTACGTAACTTTCGACTACGTAACATGCTCTACACTAGATTAGCACTCCTAATGAGCAGAGTTCACCATCACTTGGACAATTATTGTATCAACTTTACGTCCAGAATGATCATAGAAAGATGGCCGTCAAATGTCGGACATTAGTGACATTTTCAATTTCTAGCAATGACTAAATTCCTTTAGTTCACAGCAAACTATGTCGCTTCACGCACTTTATGAACGTTTATCGATGGTTCACCATAGAGGTTTCAAGTCGATGGCATATATTTTACGTGGAATTTCATTGATGTAATTCTTCCATAATTGATACAAAAAATGACAGCGCGAATAAGAGAAGGACGCAACCAACAACACTGACGTCTTTACACCTTCGCCAACCTCGTAAATCCGTCGAGGAACACAAAAACGCGTCAGCGTTTGCGTCGCCGTAAGTGTGCACCACCTTTCTCTTATCTTTCGATGCAGGCCTCGAATGAGTTTGCATATTGTATTTTTTTATATGTGTGGGTTCGTATAATAAATAAGTATAAAGGAAATTAGGGACGAATAAACAGAATTGCTTCTTGCTGGTTGTTTGTGTTTTTAACTAATATTATTATCATACGGTTTTATTGATAAATTTGAATTCATTTTTAACGTAAATATACGATAATGAATAATGCGTGATAATATATCGCAGTTTTTTTTAATATCTCGTTGATTTGAAACAAAATTGGTATGCAAGGTGTTTGTTAGTTCTTGATCATTTTAAAGAAGACATTAGATATTAAAAAAAAATTCTAAACTGAATAATCATTTATGTCTACTTGTCGCCGCCTATAGCAATATGCGTTTCATCGACCTGTCTTCACTTTTTCTAGCAGGAATTTCAATTTTCTTGATCACCATGCTGTAAGCGTGAAGGAGATAGGAAAGTTTTAGAGCAGTCTAATAGCGTAACTGCTCGATCACTACATGACGTTGGTAGCAAAAAACGAGGTCCAGGATGAAGATGATGATAATAGATGTTACTCCGACAGCATTGGTGATCACATGGTATGGTTTCGGTGATTGGAGATTGTGGTTTCGCAAGGTGTTTTACGGGTTTTGTACTAAAATGCAAAACCCTATTGCAATCACGACCTGTGTCCGTCTGTCCGTCCGTCTGTATGTCGCAGCACTTTTTCTCCGAAACTATAGAAGCTACAGCAATGAAACTTTGTGGACAGGTCAGAAGTGGTGACTTCTTGAAAGTTCAAGGGCGGAAAAATTTTTCAAAGGGGTTTAAGGGGGGCCTCCCCATACAGGGAGGTGAACTCTCAAAAAAAAATATTTCACCATTGCTAGTCGAGTAGGATGTCATTGGAAAGGTCTTAATGAGATCTTTTCAAAACAAGTCTTAAAATTGCCTTATCTGTACCAAGAGGGGCAGGGGAAATGTACGAACTTTTTGGGTACCCCCCCTCGCGATTGGATACCTTTCATTCGAAAAATCTGAAAAAAATCATGAATGTAGATCTCTATAAGTACAACAACAACAAATACATAAGAAGTCGAAATTCACTCAACTTTGTTAGTAATAGTATGATTTATCGATTTTACGTTTTCTTAAATAAAATCTAAACGGTACCCTTAAATTCAATAAAATTCGGCACACAGATGATTTTTTATAACATTGATTTGTCCTAAAATCTTCAAAAAGATCGAATGGTATTTAGCGAATTTATAGCGATTTGAATTTTCTGATTACTATGGAACAATATGCGCTGTATTACTATGGAAACATATGGCTATGGAACAATATACGCTTTTTACCGAATTAGACACTACAGTTTTGCTAGGACTTTCATGAAAATTTCAGGAATGATAGGTATCATGAACATCTTTGAGAATCGGTTCAGTTAGTGGTATCAGTAATTGTAAAACGAAATAGTAGCTGTTTTAAATGCGATGATTGAATAATTTTGAGTTATTTTTCCCTAACTTCAACGTTTAAGATGCATGCTTTTAACACTTGATTCAATTTAATGAATGACTGAAGATGAGTACCTGCAATTAATACTCATAGGTGAAACAAGTCGAAGAGCCAGGAGAGAGCTACTAGCAAAAGGGCTTCGTAACCGTTCTAGGATTCGAAAAAATTGGTCATGAATCGATGATTACAGTGCAGGGGAGCGGCCCCTGAAAAAAAAATCCAACAAACGTTGCCGATATGAGTATCAAATGAAAGTTCTTTATGGGAGCATTTCAAAACAGTTCTTAAACTGACAGTTTTTGCTTCAGTGGGAGCACAGGGGGGAAATACTTGAAAAATGTGTTTCCTCCCTCGCGAATGGACACCTGTGATCTAAAAAATCTGAAAAAATTATCAAGGGAGATATTTATGGGTATAACAATAACAAATACCTGAGAAGTTAAATTCGTTCAACTTTGTTAATAATAGTATGATCCGCGAATTTCACATTTTCTCCAATAAAATCGTCTTTGGCATGTTTCTTGATTTTATTCGTTGCTGGTTACTGCATTATATAAGTTGAGTACAAAACCCTTCTGACATGAGCGTAGGTCTGTCTACCCAACTTGTTTAACTGTTGAATGCCGTCGGTATGGTTAAGTGTTAGTATGCGTTGAAGTTCAGGTCAGGTGTGGTGGTGCGGGTTTTCTTCTACATGGGTGATGTTTAGAGTTACCGAAAGGTCGTAGCCAATTTTTATCCTGTATTGATAATGATGGAGAGCGATTATTGTATGAGGTCCGTCCGTTAAAGATCAGTCCTTCCAAAAATGTGGGAGCCCCATCTTAAGCAATTTGATTTGATTTTTACAAACGATTGTTGCGGGTTTTTCGTTGGTGTGGAAGTATATCCAAGAGTTAAGGCTGTAAAGTTGAATCCATTTTTCATCTGAGGGCACTGTTTCGAGCTTACAGGTATTTGGAAGTGCTATTGGTTGGTTCATGAGTTGAAGTTCACATTGTGCAGCACCGGCATCCTTTGTAAAGAAAGTGTGTTTTTGATTGCAGATATAATTCTGTTCAAAGTCTTTAAAGCAGCGACGAAGGTCTTTATCTAAGAGTTGGTAATGGTCGTCCCTGTGGAGTGTTAACGCCAAAAAGTAAGAGGGGTTTGAATTTGAACGTTCCTTGAATTTAATGTGAAAGTTAGTGGGATTATCTTGAATAATTGATAAATTTCATTCTTTATTAATGATACGGTGATCTTAAAAACTGTTCTGTCGGTCGAGATTCTTACTTCAATGCTCATAAGCATGTATAGTTGAGCTAACGCTTCATCCATGGAGTGTCCACGAATGGTTAACGTGGTTGGTATTATAGGAACTTGTCTTCGCGTCGTTTTCTATATTAACAAAACATCTAAATTTTGTATAGTCAAAAATAACATTTATTAAGCGCACAGAAACGAACTTTATCGGTTGGAGTATAAAACCAGAAGAAATTACATACACAATAATTCAAGCTAACATATTTAAAAGTTGTTCGGCATCTTTGACCTAATTCACGGAGAGATGGCGCTTTGCCGCTTACAGGTCCGCTACAGTATGTACTCCCTTATTATTCGTATTTCGTTGGATGATTGATTCGGAGAGAGAATTGAAGGGCTAACCTTTCCGTTTCAGCTATCATTCACACTGTTGAAAAGCAATGATTGTGTGTGTTCGTAAGCTTTCATGATGGTAACGAGGTGTATGGCGAGACCTGTGGTTCATCCAGGACCTTGTTCGTAGAATGTACCGTCTGTAAGAAGTGCTTCATGTAGTCGTTAACTGTTCTTAATTGTTTATTAAAGAAATCTCTGTCTCGCGTGATAACATTCATGGTCGAGTAAATTAATGATGTCTGGTTTTTGATAAGTCCAAGTTAATGATTATCGTCGGTAGATATTCTGTCGATTGTTGATGACATCTCATCTGCGTATTGTTGATCTAATAGGCCAAACAATTTGTTGCTGATTGTGCTGTCTTTGTTCAGCAGTGTCATTCTTAATCTGGAATTTGTCCATTCTTAGTTGAAATTGGATTGCGAGTAGCGAATATTTTGTAACTCGATCCAATAGTTTCGCATGTTGCAATATACGATGATGTTCCAGTGATCAGTAATCATTGAAATCTGAGAGATTTCTTCAAAGTAGGCATCGTTCCTGAGTCAAAGGATGTTAATTTTATTAAATCATCTTCAGCGTATGCATGCGTGATAGATGTTCCTTTGATAGATGGAACAAATAGCGTAAGTAGTGCTAAGGTGCAGTAATCGAGCAGGTACGGTTGTGAACTCCGTTCAATACGCGACATGATCAAACCCTATCACGAACGGCATCGATCGAATCTGGAGGATCAATTGACTATGACTTGCAATCTCCGCTAGGACCACCTCCAACTGTTCCGCCGCGAAGGCATAGTGAAATTCATATTCCAGATAAAAGCTCAACTAGTACGGATGATAATGATTTCACAAGTCCTACGAATAAGAAAGATGAAAATATAAATTTTGATAATTTAATAGAAGAAATTCAAAGACTAAATGTTGCTCATAACCAGCCTAGTAACACTCAATCGAATTATGCTGGGTATCATCAAACTACATCACCGATTGTGTCAAATAGTCAAGCAGGACTTCAATTGCTACCATATAATAGTCTTCAGCAACAACAGCAACAATCGCACAAAACCCCACTTACTAATGAGCAATTACAAAAACTTTACAGTAGGCAACCACAACAGTATCGTAGGTCATATCAAATTCGACCATACTTGCAAGCACAATCGGCACCTCCACTCCCGGCATCTCCATTCAGCTATTCGCCAGCTGCTATCAATTATGGCTTCAATCCAAACATATATCCAACACCGCCAAACAATTTATCACAACATCAAACACCATCGCCACAGCCAACGTCAACAGCCTTGCAATTTCCAAACATACAAATGGTCGCGAACCCAGAAACAGCCCTTGTACCAACAGCCTTGCCAGCTGGTCAGCATCCACCACAATCATCAGCAAATCCGCCAACTCAACGCCAAATATGACAAATTTCGAAATCAGCATTGTTGTCAGGTGTCTCGAGTATTGCAGCAGGCGGGAGCAGTAGTAAAAGTAGCACCAAGCACCTTGCAAAGTCGAAGAATATCAATAAATCCAACAGCACAGCAGGAACAAGTGGTGATATCACCCGTTGACCGAAAAAGTCGCTTGGCGATGACCTAATCGATTTGGGTCATAAAGATAGCCCCCGCGTGAGCGTACTGGAGGCATCTGATCCGCTATTATCAAAAGAATGGAATGACAGTGATAATTCATCAAATTGTGCTACATAATACTATTCCGAATATGATCCCTTCGATTACTTATACAGTGTCGGGACACAATATTCTAATCCTGTATATGAGGCTGTCAATAAAACTGATCGTACACCTTTAAGTCCGGCAGCACCAATTGGTTGGAACATTCCAGCGTTAGAAAATGCATAAGGACGAGGTCACCCTGCTTCCACTTCATTATACTAGTTTCTCTTGCTCCATGAACAAGTCAGTTGCCCTGGTGCAGTTGCCTACGATTTTTGCGATTTCGGTCACCTTGCTTTTCTCGGCCCCAGAAATTCGTGAATGCGAAATTCTTTGTAGCGGGTCCTTGTGCTGGGGGAATGAACCCGCCCCACGACACCGCAATGCTAGCCTGCCAGCGCATTCACGCATTCCCAGACAAGGGCATTCTCGGCAGATAATGACACCTTCTTCTGCCGAGGCAGCAGACCATCGCTGCAGTCTTTTACGGACTTTTGAACTTACCTTTTTCACTACAAAGGCTATGAGAGATAAGGATGGTCAGCCCTTTTATGTCTTTTTTGGGGTAAGAGAGGCCATTTACTGATAGTTCCTGGAACATTCCGAAATCGCAGTGCGTTCAGGGATGGAATCTGTTGCACGATAATACAGCGTTGAGTTGAATAGCCAGTTAGTGTTAACTGGTTGTATTTTGCGTTAAGTTTTGGTCACACCAGTATGTATTAAGAGTACTGATTGGTTGGTGCTATTTTCACGAGAAGGTGTTTTGGTTTTAACAGCTGATGGAGTTTGATCATTTATTTTGTCCACGGCATCTTCTAATGGCAATGGACAAAGATTGTGAATAGCTCTTCGAAGGACTCCATGTGCAGTCTTGACGTCAACAACCCTGATGTAACCGTCAGAACATTTATGTTTGGCGACTATTTGTAGTGAAATGAGTATGGTTAAATGTCCGTAAAGGACTGCAGCGATGGTCTGCTGCCTCGGCAAAAGAAGATGTGAATATCCGTCGAGAATGACCTTGCCTGGGGATGCGTGAATGCGCTGGCAGGCTAGCGTTGTGGTGTCGTGGGGCGGGTTGATTCTCCCAGCATAAAGACCCACTACAAAATAATTTCGCATTCACGAATTCTTGGGTCTCAAAAAATAGAACAAATCGACCGACGTCGAATAAAATGTAGGTAACTACAAAGAAGAAAGAATTGCTTGTTCAAAGAACAAGTCAAAACAAGCCGGAACAGACGGACTTAGGGCAACTTTTTCGTTACCTGACGATTCTCATGGCCCACAAATAAGAGTGGGGCAACCAGATGGTGGTGGTACCCCCTCGCACCCGCCCAACCGGATCAAGATCCAAAAACGTTGCAGTGGCCACATATTTCCCTTCTGAGTGGAAAACTCATACAAACATACTTTGATGAGCCTTCCCATCAGAAAACAATTATGCTACAAAAAGGCACCTTGACTAGAGGCCACTCAACCCACAAGAGGCCCTGAAACAACAAAACAATGGCAGCGCGGCCGGTGGCTAGCTCATTTTTCTGGAAAAAAACCTTCCACCGTGCCGGGTTCTATATCCGGTCAGATTCGAAGGAATGGAAAGACCGACGGTTCGGTTTAACAATCTATTTTATTTAAATAAAAATTCTAATGAATTCGAGCAATCTACAGCAATTATTTTTTCCGCGCCTGCTTTGGCGCAAGTTTAAATTCAATATGCGACAACATCAAAGATAAAAAACAAAAATTCAATAAAAATCTAGGAATTTGAAATAAATACATACATAAAATTTACCCGCACATAAAAATTGTAATTAAATAATAGAAAAGTAAAGAAATTACTCAAAGATAATATATTAATTAATTGAAAAAATTATTATCAAACATACAAAAATGTAAAAAGAGAAACAAACGGGGTACTTACCCATCCTCCTCGACGAGCGCTCGTGGATGGGGTGAGTAAGTACTTTGAAGTTACAATGGCGCGATAAATTATTAAAATTCTAAACAAATTTCCTCTAAGTATTTCTTTCACTATCGCAATCTTCAATTAAATTCGCTCGGCACTATAGTGGGTCCTCATACTTCCAATAAGACATTAAATAACAGTAACTTCCCCCAAATGCTCAGTAAGATACGAAATTTCCTATCGATAAGTGATGTTAGTTGGTGGAATGCGCGCTTTGGCGCCCGTGTACACTTTCCCTTTGCTCAATTTCAAATCATTGCGGACTACCAATATCATTGCATCGTCTCCATTATCTTCAAAGCGTCTCCGTTCGATGAATACATAGCCTCAAATTAGCTTTAACTTTACTAATTTTCCCTTTGGGAAGAATGAAAATTGGCAAGTGCTTCAATGAGGGTTTTGAACACTTGGAAAAAGTTCGGCAGTGAATCCAATTTAAGAAGTTTCACTAAAAATGTCAAAGTCACGATCGATTTTCACATCAATCCGTTCCTTCTGTCACACTAAGTCCTCAACACAGTCCTCCTTCAGTTTCTTCTTTTCCTCACTTCCCATCACAATAGAATCGATTACGACCAGCGAATGATTCCCATTTGCGTGTGACGCGTGTGTTTGGAGCCATAGTACAACAGCACACCAAATTCATTTAAACTATTCTTAAGTTGCCTGATAGTCCAATATATAAAATTCTTTTGAAAGTTGGACCACTTATTGTTGCAACCGCACAAAGACATTAGAGCAATTTGTTTTTCAAGTTGCAATTTTTCGTTTTTTTGCCATAACCACTCTTTGTTACCGTTCCATTTCAATAAAAATCTTTTTTAAGTTTTAACTTATCGCTAATATGATGTCATAGTTGTTTGTGTGCTGTTCCGTTATGACATTTCATTTTTCCCAAGTCGCAATCTGCTGTCCAGTCTTGCAAATCTTCTCTCCAAAGATTCTCACCACCCGCACAAATCCATCAAGATTGCATGCACAGAAATCCCTTTCTTTTTAGGTATCTGTAAAATAATTTTACAAAACCCTACTAGTTTCGCGACCTGTCTGTCCGTCTGTCCGTGTGTCACAGCACTTTTTCTTGCAAACTATTTAAGCTAGAAACATCGAAGTTCAACTAAAAAAAATTTTATTAGGCATTTAAGGGAGGGTCTCCCCATATAGGGGAGTGGCCCCCGAAAAAAAGTTCATCAAATGTAGCCTATATGGGTATCAAATGAAAGGTCTTGATGAGAGCTTTTCAAAACAGGTCTTAATTTGATACTTTTTGCTTCGAGGGACGTGCAGGGAGGGGAAATACACGAAAAATTTGACCCCCCCCCCCTTCGCGATTGGACACCTGTGATCCGCAAAATCTGAAAGAAATCATGGTGATAGGTGTTTATGAGTACAACAACAACAAATACCTTAGAAGTCCAAATTCGCTCAACTTTGTTAATAATAGTATGATATTCGAATTTCACATTTTAACCAATAAAATCGCATCCGTACCCTTAAACTGAACGAAATTCGATACTTACGTAGCCCTACTAAGGTTTCTTAAATTTTGTAAGTTTGATGAAAATCGAATGATGTACACGGAAGTTATTGCCGTTTGAAGTTTCTCCAATTACAACAACAATAACACATGATTTTGGTATTTTATGGACTTTCCATCGAATCAGTCACTGCAGTTTTGACTTGATCTTCTTGAAATTTTCCAATAAGGTCAATAACATTGATATTTTTGAGAATTCATGATTTGAGTGATTATTGTCGATTTGCAACGAAATGGCGACCGTTGAAAGTAGAAAAACATTGGATTTTCCTTTGAACGTGCACATCTCTTTGAAATATTTCTTGACGTTATTCATTGCTGGTGACTGCATTTCTGAGAAGTTAGGTACAAAACCCTTCTGACATGAGCGTAGGTCTGTTTACCCAACTTGTTTTTACTATCTACGCGATTGATTTTGATCATTTTATCCACAATTTTCCGTATGAAACCAGAATTGGAGACTCGATCTAAATTACTTAATTTGCATTTCGCATGCAAATTAAAAATTACATTCCATCCCAAATGAAATCAAACAACTGAATAAATCCAAACAGTGCTTGCATCAATTATTTGTGACAATTCGCGGCACACAGACAAAATACGTGAGATAAGCTCAGGTAAACACAAAGATCTCAGAGAGAATGGATACGAAATGCATCGAGAGAATTGAAGCACTTTATCATGTAGCGTGAAGTTGGCGCGTTATTAGCTGTTGATTCGAATTTCAAATAAATTTGACGTGACGTCTCCCATTAATTTTCGCATTTTGAAGTAAATCAATTTTCCGCGCGGGTATTCTAACTTGAACGATATAAAAGATTGAACATGACTTACCCTACGTAGGATACGTCCCTGACATGCTTCCTAGAGCTGTTTTCACAATCCCACACGCGTCACTACATTTTTCATTTTTCGACACAAAAACACTCGCGATCCGTAACAAACTTTTCAGTTTGCTTAATTATCACATTTGCAACGCTTTTGCACTCGATTCAACACGGTTTATCTTAAAAAATTGTTTTGTGTACAATTTCAAATTCAACTTGATAAGACGTTTCCCATCAATGTTGAATTTTCACGAATCATATGTTTTCAATCATATGGTTGATAATTCGGGGGTTAAGGTGTAAGAGGAGTGGGATTTTCGTGAGAGCAACTAGAGAGCCACTTGAATGTGTGGATTCTCTAGCGGCGTGAAAGGCAGGGGGATTTCAATTCGCATGCGAGAGGAAGGCATGTATGTAGTAAAAGTACTTCACTCACTTATGAATGAAAATAAGCTCGTTTCGCGTCCATTAATTTATATGTCTTTGGGTAAACAACACTATCACGTTCGAACAACTCTCACAGATCCCTCGCGAATTAATCTATCGCCATGTTTAAGGAACGAGCAGCGGACTATCTTCCACTCATACGCGATGATTTGCTCCTCGATGTTCACTCCGTGGCCCACCAAACCGGACAATGTATGTTGCTGCTGCAATACATGTTGATTTGGTTGATGTGAGTAATGATTCGAAGGGTTCTGTTGTGCTGTTGTTCTACCATTACTATGGTAATTGCCCGTATTATAATATCTAGGCATTTTTCAATGGGATTTGTCTTTTGGAAGAATTTTTCTCTTGGTTAGGCCTCCAACTTCCTCATCCCTCTCTATCTTTTACTATTTATTTTGCGATATTTAATGCAATCAGGATCTTATATGATCGATCGAGTTTGAATGCTTCTGCGTTGATTATTTGATACGTTTTTTTCTATCTATCTTTTTATACTTAGCTCACTAAACTAAACTTATTGACTAAAATAGCACCGTTCGTTCTACTTATCAAAAACTATCTTCACAACAATAAACTTTGCTTTTCGTCTAAAAAGGTCCAACTTTTTCATAGCTTTTAGCCATTTCTTTCGCATTTCGACATCCATCGGGACAAGAAAAGCTAACTTTTCCGGTGCAGTGGTGGTTGTGCTTATACATGTTTGCACAACACACGATGTCCTGGTGTTTTGATAACTAGGTGTCTTTCTACTTCTAAGCATACTGAATTTTTCGAAAGACGAAGACATTTTAAAGCTTCTGTTGTTGTGTACTGATACACATCTATGTCGTTTACTTTCAGTAAATGAATATTTTGTTTTTAGGTAGATTTCTTTTACCATGAGATTTTTGTAGTTGCTAATGCAACTGAGATCAATTTATGTGGCTGGACATTTTGATAGGTTGGCGGTTGATAATCGGTTATCGCTTGCTGCCGGGGTGAAGGAGAAAGGAACGTTTTCGAACAGTTTGATAGTGTAACTGCTCGATTACTACATATTCTTCCTAAGGCGCATTTTAACGGTGGCGCATTATCATCTTTGAGAAGTAAGGTTCAAAGAGGGAGCGATGATACTGTGCTGGCAGGCTTCGATCTGTTCTTGCCTTTTTAATAAATAAATGTTTTTGTCGGGAGTGTTTGCGTTAGGAACGGTTGTTAGGGATTCGCCAATTAAAAAGTGGCCAGGTGTGAGAGCTTGAAGATCATTGTTGGATAAAGGAGTGAGGGGTCTAGAGTTCAGTATCGCTTCTATTTTGCTTATAATAGGATTCAACTCTTCGTATGTGCGTGATATACTACTAGTTACTCGTTTCAAGTAGCCTTCACTGCTGCTTCCCATAAACCACAGAAATGAGGAGATCTAGGTGGAATATACTTCTATTCGATATGCTCATCTGAACAATATTGGATAATATCTAGACGGAGGTTCAGATTTGTAATAAGTTCCTGTAACTCATTTAATTCGTCTTTTGCTCCAACGAAATTCGTTGCGTTGTCGCAAAATATTTTGGTTGGCGTGCCTCTTCTTGCGATGAATCGCTTAAGAGCTCCTATAAATGCGTCCTGTGGTAAATCCGAGACTAATTCCAAGTGTACAGCTTTGGTGCAAAAACATATAAATACTGAGATAAAGGACTTTGTAGGTGTCTTGTCTTGTATCTTATAATGGATGTAAATTGGACCCCCAAAGTCAATGCCAATGGCTTTGAACGGACGGGAAGGTTGGATACGCTCTGCTAGAAGACCACCCATTATTTGTTGCAAGAGCTTTGGTTTGGCTTTGTAGCATCGTATGCAGGTATTCACAATATTCGTTTCCAGCTTTCTGGCTCTGAGGGGCCAGAATTGTTGCCGCAGGATAGTAAGGAGCTCTTGAGGTCCAACGTGTAAGTGCTTTTGAAGAAGCTCCTGCACTAGTAGCTTGACGAAACTGTTAGAGTGAGGTAACAAGATCTGATGTTTTGCACCGTAATCTACTTTTGATTTCTGGATTCTTCCGCCAACTCAAATGAGACCTTTTTCGTCTAGCTAGGGTTTCATTAGACTCAAACGGTTTTCTTTAAGCGAAATTGATGTCTTTTTCAGCTGCTTTAGTAGTTCATTACTGTAAGTAGATGCTTGAATACTTCGAAATAAAGTAGATAGTGAACTTTTAATTTCTTTGGCTTTAGAAGACCCGTTTCCCATCCTGACCAAGGTTTTTTGAGGTTTTCAGTAAATCTTAAGATGTAAACCATGGTGTGGTTTAAGAACTTAAATGAATTTCTATGGTTTCTTGATTCCAAAATAGGTGCTGAATCTTGTGTTACGAGTGCGGTTCTAATCTTTTGAACCGCACTGAGCAGATGAACACTTAAGAAAGTCTGGTCCGTTAAACCACATGTTTGATGAAAAAAATTCGTTTGGAGTTGCCCCTCTAGGTAGAATATCTGCTGAAAATTTCAAGAAGATCAAATGAAAACTACAGTATCTGATTCAATGGAAAGTCCATAAAATACCAAAATCGTGTGTTATTGTTGTTTTATTTGGAGAAAATTCAAATGGCTATAACTTCCATGAATATAACTGGATTTTTATCAAACTTGCAGAGTATTAGGAACTTATGTAAATCTACTTAAATATTGATTTTCATTGAATTTAAGGGTATTTTTATGATTTTATTGGGGAAAATGTGAAATTCGATTTTCATACAATTATTAACAAAGTTGAGTGAATTATTGTTGTTGTACTTATAAACACCTATCTCAATAATTTTTTCAGATTTTTCAAATCACAGGTGTCCAATCGCGGGAGGGATCAATTTTTCGTGTATTTCCCCTTCCAGTGCGCTCCCCGAAGCAAAAATACCAGTTCAAGCCCTCTTTTGAAAAGCTCTCATTTAGACCATTCATTTGAAACCTATATCGGCTACCTTGGATGACATTTTTTCAGTAGCCACCCCCTGTATGGGGAGACCCCCCCTTAATCACCTTGTAAAATTTTTTTTTGTTGTGAAACTTTGAACAGTGCATCACTTTACACCTATATAGAAAATTTTATGTTTGTAGCTTTTACGGTTTGCGAAGAAGAGTACTGTGACACACGGACGGTCATACGGACAAACGGACAGTTTTGTAAAATTATTTTACAAAACCATAATAACGAAATAAGACAAGTTTTTCGCTTTCTTCTATTTTGATCTTATTAATTAGTCTTTATCTTTTTATTTGAGCGTTGGTTTAACATGTGTCTAATGAATTTCTAGCCTTTTCCTCTATTACGAAGCGCATTTTATTAATTCCATGTTTCTAGTCATTTGGAAATAATCAATGAAATAAGAATAATTTTTCATGAGGAATGAAGAATGGAATCCTTAAGAATTCCAAGTGTGAAAGGAAGCAATTTTTTCGCCAGATTGAAACGAATAAGAAATGATGATTGGATTTCAAGTCAAATTTACGTGTATTTTAAAGGAAAGATAAGATTTTATTCGATCAAACGAAAAATTCCCGAAATTATTATATTAAGGTGAACCATAAATTTTTACCACGATATGTAATGACTCATTCTAAATATCTTTCTTTGCATATAGAAGTTGATCTATTAGCGATTCATGACATCGATTTGTGCTAACCCAAAGACCTTGCAAAATACATATAGTACGTTTCGTTTATACAAAGTCCCCTTTAAAATCTTTGCTTACACTATTTAATGATGATTGCTAAAAGGATCATTTGCAACATGTTATGCTCCATTGCTTAAAAAGATGATGGACCAAAGGACATTGCAGACTAGAGTTTCACCATTTCTTCTTTTTAGAACTACAGCCCCTCTCGGGCCTTCGCTTCCTGCAAACAGTGCCTCCAACTGTCTCGGTCCGTTGACCGCGTTTTCCAATTCCGAAATCCGACCAGCGGTGAACTGTCTTCGTCAACCGAGTCAGACCAGCGTTTCCTTGGTTTCCCCACTGGCCTCCGGCCTTCTGTTCTTCCAACGAATACCTTCTTGGGTATTCATTGTTCGTCCATACGATTCATGTGTCCAGCTCATTGCACTATTATGTACATCCAGTGGCGGTGCTAGGAACATTTTTAGGTGGTGCACGATCTCAATAGAAAATATCTGCAACTGTATCTGCAAGCCAAGTACGGTGGCAGTTATTCTGCTCATTCGCGTTGACGAAATGTTGTCCATCCCGCTCACACGACTCTGGCAGCCCCGACAACGCTCCCATGCGTGTCGTGCTGAAGAGATAATTTGTACAGATAAAAAATAATGACAGTTACTAATTTTGTTTTTAAAACAATTTAAAATAGATAAAAGAACAACTATCAACGAACAATTTAACCCTTTCAGTACTTCTGTACATTATAATGTACATGCTTTTTATCACCATGTGTAGTCGATACTAAGGCAAATATCGATTGTTAGACGTTACTCATACTATTAGTTTTTCTAGCGCTTTTTTGTTCTATTTCACTCATTAGTTGGCAAGCCTGTTGATAATAGATTGCCGAATGTCAGTTTCTTGTATATGTTTTCCTTGGTTGCCATGGCGTGTTCAATTGATGAGTTAATTTTTTTTTTATTTACTCCAACATTTTTACATATTTCCACAATGTTGGTTTTGGCGCAAACGCTAGCGTAAACAGTCACTTTTTGTTCATACAAGTGTAGCAGCGGTTAGAGCAACAGCTTTTCGTAGTGCTTCTATTATAATAAAGGTTAATTAAAAGTTTGAGATAACAGGATATTTAAATAATTAGTACAGATCTATTCAATAAGTTGAATTGTGTAGTGTACATTTATTTTCTATCAAAAACTGTGTGTGTACCCTTTTTCCGTGTATTTTTATCTACTAACCTAAAAGGTGTATTAACGCGTGCTATCATGCCGTACAAGTGCTTTGCGTATCCAGATAAAAATCCCACCTTAACAGATGATAATTCATTACCATCCTTCTTGCGGAAAAAAGGCTAAGCCTGATTCTAACGGTGTATTCAATTCATGTTGCGGAAAAAATATTTCTTCCCGTAGAAATACTACAACCGATGAAAGTGCTGATATCGATGATGATTTCGCCAAACTCGATCATAATTCCAAAATATTGTATAATCTTTTATCGAAAAGAATCAACAAACTGGAAAAAAAACTTTATAAGTCTATCAATGATATTAAGAAAAAAATTTCCATCATTGAAGAAAGAATTGATGTCATTGAAGAAAATGCTCTTTATGTAACAGAAGATATTATTTCTGAAATAATGGATAGAAAGTCCCGTGAAAACAATATTATTGTTTACAACATGCCTTACTCTGTCAATGCCAATTCTACCGATGAAAACAATTTTGGTGAAATGCTTAAAGGCTGCTCCGATGTTGCTCCATTCAATCTTACTGACATAAGAATGTCACGGCTTGGAAATAAATTCAATTGAGATATGTACTTCGCGCCCACTTAAAATCACCCTGCCATCTACGGAGCATGTTCACTGGATATATCATCGGAAGAAAAGCATTTGCGAAGACCCAACAAAAATTTCTGGCGACCTAACTCGCAAACAACGGGAATATCGTGCCAAAGTAGTGAACGAATTTAAACAACGTAAAGATAGTGGAGAAAAAGACATTTTTATAAAATATATTAGAAATGTGCCGACTATTTCTAAAGTAAAACCAAATACGAAGAATGCTGATACATCATCTGCGAACACTTTGTTAGCTAGCACTTCATCCGCAGCATAGGATAATGTGAGCCCCATCGAATTAAGTATTCTTTATCAGAATGTACTCGTACATAGCATTCGAGGTAGGCTAAATTTAGTGAGGTCTAATATAAATACTATCCCTAATTATGATTTCATTATTCTAACTGAAACCTGGCTTATCGACGAAATTAATGATTCTGAATTCGGATTACATACCTACAATATTATACGTTGTGATCGATCAATTTTTTCCAGTATGAAAAGTGATGGTGGTGGAGTTTTAATTGCGATTAACAAGAAATTTAAGTTCAATAAAATATTAGTAACTGATAACTCTTTTGAACTTGCGTTCATTAAAGTTATCACTGATGTTAATTACTTTGTCCTTGGCGTTTGCTACATACCACCTAATTTAAAGTGTGAATATTACTTAGAATTTATCAATTGTGTGCAAAATACTGTATGTAGTATAAATTCAGAAAACGATTGTAATTTATGTCTAGTCGGTGATTTCAATATACCTGGGTATGAGTGGGTATTAGATGAAAATTATTCGACAGCAATTGGAAATCATAGGAATGTACAGTATAGAGGAGCTGCACGTATTAATAGTAGGGATTGCAATCCCGCGCTGTTTTCAATCCCGCGGGATTATCACTGGATTGTATTAAATCTAGCGGGATCCCGCGGGATCCCGCAGAAATTTTATTACCTATGAAACTCAAAAAATTAAACATTTTTGTAGTGAAAATTATAAATTTATTTAAAAATATCAATTTAAACCATCTCCTTGTACCTAAATAACTAATTATTGTACATATCAGTAGCTTATCTGAGAATGACTTTATATATGAACTGCTAAACACAATATTTAGCCACAATATTCATCAACGCAAAGCTGTCCTTGCATTTTAATTTAACAAATTATGTATGCATATTTAACATTTTTATTTTCACTCATTAAAAGAAAGCAAATAATGTGTTACATTTATCTTAAAAGTATCAAGCAACTATTCATTCCTCCCTTTGAAAATATGATCTTAAAAAGCATATAGCATAAACCGTTTGATCTCCCAACCTGCTTTTTATGGAGCTACATATATAGCCAGTAGCCAAAAATGCTCTTTCTGCTTCTACACTTGTTGGCTTGATGGTTAGTAAATAATCGTGTAGCAAAGTCAGATATTTCCCTTTAATTCCATCGGTTTCAAAAGTCGTCATTTCTTTTCTGATGATTTGATCGAAATTTTTCTCTTTTCTATTTGCAATGTGTTCAACGTAATCTACATTATCTTGTTCTAGTTGCATTTCTAATTCCTCCAGCAAAGTCAAATTATGTGATTGCCAACCATCATCGGCACGCACATCATCTAACAATTCAAAATTTTCAAATTCAACAGTAATGACTCGGGATAGAATTTTTTTCATGTCTTGTCGTAGTTTGCTCCTTTTCGGCATTACAAATATCGGATTGGGTGTTTTCAGCTCTTGGTCATATTTTTTTGGATGCTGCAAATAAGTTAATGTTGCTGCGATTTCATTGCGCCTTTCCTTAACTATCACTCTTAGAGCCTCGGCGAGTTCATCGCTTAAAAAATTATTCTGCTTCTCCAGCTTCTCTATAATAAAACGAAATGTGGTATCTGCAGTAAGAAGTGTTGATTCTCGTCTGCACAACACTTCGATGCCCAATTTTAATGGTTGCAAGCTGTCAACTACGCTTTTGATTTTGAACCATTCTTCGTCGGTAAATTTTATTTCAGATCCAATGTCGATAAGAGCTTTCTCAATGCACATTTTTAAGTTGTAAAACCGATCTAACATGTCGAACATACTACTCCACCGGGTACGGCAATCTAAAATCAGAGCTAATTCTTTCCCAGTCTCTTCTTTGACGTATTTTTGTAAATACATATCACCTTTTGTAGGAGACCCTCGGAAAATTTTGACCACTTTTCTAACTTTATCTTTAACATTACTATAGCTAGAGATCAATTCAGCAGGCTGTCGCTCTATAGTAAGGTTCAAACAATGTTCATCGTGAATTTCTTCTAAATCTCCATCGCAATCAATTTGATTGTTGAAATTTTCAACATCAGGTAAGGCTTTTGACGTAAGCTGTTCATCCGTCAACCGTTTTATATAAAGGATATTTGCCACGGCCAATTGTCTTCCGTGTGCAAAACAAAGCTGTTGATGGCAAGATAGTAGTTTGCCAACTTTTTTCATGACACTTGCACTGTCTGTTGTAATGCCGATCAAGGTCAAAACTTGCCAAGCGCTCTTTAACTAACCCGACACAATGTTCAGCAGTACATGAGCCATGGATCCGAACTAAACCAGGATTTAGAAGTGTATCTTTGGAATGTTTATTTATATTTAAAAACGACGATTTTTCTGAGATGTCCACTCGTCAAAATTGAGTGAAAACCTTGCCAAATATTTTTTCTGACGTGAAATTTCAGTCATCATATCTGCTTTAACTATGTTTGAATAATTAATTACTATAGAGCGAATTGTATTGGACGAGCTCGGAATTTGAAACCCACCCTTCGAAAATAAATATCTCAAATCGGAAGATGTGCAAAATGAGTTTATACTGAACCCATCCTTACAAATCATTCTGGAAACCATTTTTTCTAAAGAATTCTCCCTTTTAAAATATCCATCAATAGTTTTTTTGGATTTTTTTATTGGAAGTTCTTCCTCAATAACATTTCCTGATGAAGAGGATGGTTGTGCAATGAGCTCTGTACTCTTCTGATCTAATATTATATGATGTTTTGCTCGAAGATGGATTTTCAAACCAATGACTAATCGTTGGCTGATTTTCAACGAATTAGAACATAAAACACATTTTGCACTTGCTGCATCATCTGACTTTTGAAAATATTTCCAAATATTTTTTCCAACTATTTCATTATTTACGATATCTTGTGTTGGTTTCGATATAGACATCATGCAAAAGAATCTGTGAAGCAATAATTTGATACCCTATAAATACCTGAAGACACGCAATATAAGTCAGAAGTTGAACTTTAGCAAAATAATTTTCTATAAATTACTCGGCTTAAGAAGTATTCAATATTAGAAGAATAACAATAGAATAAAACTCAAAGTCATGAGACAACAAGCAAATACAATACTTACATGTAAAAGTGAATCAAATATTGAAGAGTAATAAATTAATTTGAAACCAAATCACTGACACAGGGGTAATGATTGCGCAGACTAATCTTATTATGATTTAACTTCCACTGCCAATGAAAACTTTGAAAAATAGCCGGCGGGACTAGAACAAAATCATCTGCAGCCACACGAACAAATACCGACTCAAATGCTAACTGATTGGCGGTGACGATGCATCGCGCAAAGCATTGCAGATAACATATTTCAAAGAATTTGCGGGATTCGATGCTGCGGATTCGCACTTTGTTGTGGGATCCAGCAGGTCGTAGAATAGTGTGGGATTGCAAACCGTAATTATTAGTGATTGGGCAAGACTGTATAAACTTAGGCAATTAATAATATTAAAAATAATGCTGGTAATATTTTAGATTTAGTATTTACAAATTTATACAATTCATTTTCTGAATTAAGCGATGAATTTTTGATCAAATGTGATGAATCTCACGAACCGTTATTAGTTTCTCTTTTTATTGATAAGATCAATTATATCAATTTGGAAGAAGTTATTCTTGATTATAAGCATGCTAATTTCAATGAAATGTCTTTAAATTTTAGTAAGGTCGTGATTCCTGCTAATATTTCCAACTCCGATGAATTAAATAATATTTTGATAAAATTGAAATCGAAATTAAACAATTAATTGATGAATTTGTTCCTGCAGTTAGACTAAAAAATAGATCGTTTCCGAAGTGGTACTCCAATAAGCATAAAGCAGCAATGATTAATAAAAAGAAACTTCATAAGCTTTTTAAACAATTTAAATCTCAATATTATTATACTCAGTTTAAGAAAGAAAGAGCTTATTGCAAGTTACTATTGATCAGAGATGAAAAACTTTTCTTGGAAGGGATGGAGGAATCTGTTGGTATTAATTCAAAAAACTTTTTCAAGTATGTTAATTCTTTGAGTAGTTTCAATTCTATACCCTCCTCGATCCATCTTGATAACATATATGCTGAAAATGGTATTGATATAGTAAATTTGTTTGCTCAAAAGTTTGGTAGTGTATATGAAGATACCATGTTACAAAATACTCCAATTTTATTTAATTTCAATGATAGTTTTAGTAATATTATTTTTTCTATGGATGATTTTGAGGAAGCCATTAGTCATTTGAATGTTGCGCTAAGCCCTGGTCCGGATAGAGTTCATCCAATAATTATCATTAATTGCTGTGAGTCTATTAAACATTGGCTTCTGGAGGTGACCCTACTGATGTTGCTAACTATCGGCCTATTAATAAATATAAGATTTTTGCTAAAATGTTTGAGTATTTAGTAAACCTTAAAGTATTTCCATATTTTAAAAAATTTATTATTCCAAATCAGCACGGTTTTCTTGATGGGCGTTCCACTGTTACCAATTTAACTGTTTATTCTGAGTTCATTATTTCTCACCTAAATAATGGATTCATAGTTGAATCAATATATACAGATCTCATGCGTGCTTTTGATCTGGTTAATTTTGATGTCCTTGTTAGGAAACTTCATGCTTATGGAGTGGTTGGCCCACTTTTGGCCTGGTTTAAATCATATCTCAGTGGCCGTAAGCAAATAGTTAAAATTAAACAGTTTACATCCGACCCAATCGATTTTTATCAGGCGTGGGCCAAGGTACTCACCTCGGACCACTTTTATTTTTAATCTATATCAATGATGTTTTAAACCATATACGCTATAGTCAAATTTTGTTATTTGCTGACGACACGAAGATATTTAAAGCCATAAAAACCCCAAATGACGTTCACTTACTTCAAAATGATATTGATGCATTCGTAGATTGGTGCAGATTAAATGGCTTGAAATGTAATTCTAAAAAATGCTTTTCTATAAGATTTGGACAATCCAGACTGCCAAACAATATTTACTTGCTTGCTGAAGAGCCATTGAAAAATGTTGATCATATTCGTGATTTGGGAGTCATTTTTGATTCTGAAATGACCTTCAAAGCACATATTGATAATTTAGATATTAAAGTTCGCAGGCAAATTTATTTCATAAAACGGTTTTGCATCAAATTCAAAACGATTAATACTTTCAGAGTACTACACTTCTCTTTCATTTATTCAAAACTGATGTACGCTTCTACAATTTGGAGACCGCACGAATTAGGGTTAATTAAAAAATTAGAATCATTGAATCGTCTATACTTGAGGTATGCGGCATATAAAACAGGAAATCTACTACATTACACGAATCATGACTTTACTTCTACTTACCAGACTTTTTCTATTTCTAATTTAGAATCTGCTAGAAAAAGAGCAGACCTTCTTTTCACGCATAGAATTTTGACTAACTCTATTGACTGCTACAGTATTGTAAATACTTTTAATTTTCATATACCAATTAGAATTCTTCGTACCAGTCAATATTATTTTGAAATTCCTACTTCAGCTCACGGAATAAAAGAGTCAGTTGTACAGAGATTATCTAAACTATGTAATTCAAATTGTCAATGGTTTGATTTTTACAATTCATCATATGACTATATAAAAAATAAGTCTAAAATAGTTCTGAAATACGAATAACCGATTTAGGAAATTATAAACTAAAAAGCTAATAATTGCATCGTCGTTGTCTTTTTAGTATTAAGAACAATATATCTTTTTAAATGTTATTATTTCTACAATATAATTTTTTTTTTCGTGGTAGGGAGGTGAAGGCACTTACGCCCGCCGAGTCTGGCGGTGTGGGGTTCCCATGGATGATACCCTTGGACTACCCACTAAACACCTCCCCTGTCAATCTGAAAACCTAGCCTGGAACCGTTTGACACATTGCTTCGAGCCAGGTCTCGTTTTGTTACTCCGTGGGGCGCCTTCAAGCTGGGGAGTCCCTTTCCTAGCGGGAGGGGAGAGGGGAAGAGGAAATGCCAGAAGAGCGATCCCCCAGCCCCAGCACCTCCGGCTGTTGTGAGTCCCTTTTATCTTTTAGGACTGCCCGAGCATAATGGTTCCATTTGTCAACCGATTCGAGCATCATCGCAACTATATTATCCGGGGTGAGCTCTCCCGTCTCCCTGTAGAGTTTCCTTCGCAGCCTGGCCCATTTGGTACACGCAATAAATGTGTGACAGGCATTGTCCTCTTCTCCTGGGCAAAACCGACAATCAGGAGACCGTGACTTACCGATCTTGTGCAGGTAAGACTGAAAACACCCGTGCCCGCTCAAAAGCTGGGTCAGATAGAAGTCAGTCTCACCATGCCTTCGATGTAGCCACGGTCTCACATCCGGGATGAGGCGCGCAGTCCACCTTCCCTTCGTGCAATTCCTCCAAGACTGCTGCCAATCGTGTAGCGAGCGTTGTCTCTCCTCGCGGACAACAGTCTCCCTCGCATCCTCGTTTCGGCGCAGGTAAATAGCGCGGCGCTCTCTAGCAAGGAGGGCGACAGGTATCACGCCTGCAATCACTCTCACCGCCGAGTCGGAGACTGCTGGATACGAAGATGCAATTCTCAGTACTCCTCTTCTCTGTACCTGTGCCAAACGTTTTCGATATACCTCCTTGTTGAGAGCGTCGCCCCATACCTCTGCTCCGTACAGTAGCACTGACCCTACAGCACTCGTCAAGAGGCGTCTTCTTGATGGGCTGGGTCCCCCGACGTTGGCCATAAGTCGACTCAGGGCCGATATTCCCGAAGCAGCCTTCTCAGCCGTTGCCCTGATTTGCTCAGAAAAACTCATCTTTGAGTCAATCAGTAGCCCCAGGTACTTCACCGCTGGCTTCGATTCGATTTGTATATCTCCAATACTGATCGTCCTAACTCTAGGGATTCTCTTTTTTGTCAAGATGACCACTTCAGTTTTCTCCAGTGCTAAACTGAGCCCGCGAGCAGTCATCCAGTCCCTCACTCGGCCCATTAGCATACCTAGCCTAAGTTGGCATACCCTATTCAATGGCTCTAGCGTTAAAGTCTCCCCCGACCAGCATGTGGCCCTCTGTGTTCGAGACAGCGTCCTCCAGGGCATCGAGTTTGGTTCGAAAAGATCGCATTGCCTCGTTAGGCGTCAGATAAACACTGAAATATGTTATCCCTGAACACCGCACCCACACAAAACCATCCCCGCGTCCATGGCCCTGCACCTGAAGGCGGGCGCTGTCTCGAACCCAGATGGCCGAGGTACCAGTTTTGTCAGGGTACCACGCTTGCGAGTCCTTGTTATGATGTTGCTCGCTCAGCAACAGGAGGTCAGCTTTCTTATCCCTCGCAAACTGCTCAAGTAGGTCCTGGGCGTTTGTGCTTCGGTGCAAATTGACCTGCAGGATACGGATCATTTGAGTATCGATTTGGCTTTAGTTAGGGCCTCCTTGAAAACCCAGCATCTCCCTGTCCCCGGCTCATGTTTGAGGTCACCGGGTGCTAGGTTAGCATCCTTGCAAAGAATGCATTTTGCCTCGTTCGTGCACTCCTTCCTTTTGTGCCCCGTTTCACCACATTTGTAGCACAGAGATCTCCTGTCGGGTCCCCTACAGCCATACGCGGTGTATCCGTATTCGAAGCATCTGAAGCAGCGGATAGGGATCGCTCTTCTCCGTATCCTGCAGATCACCCAACCTATCTTAATTTTGCCCTTCGCCAGGATTTGCTGGGCGTCTTTATCAGCTAGTTCGACAATAGCCATGCGTTGCCCCCTTGGGTTTTCACGTGTCAATCTTGCCTTGACTTCACTTAAGCTGGGGAACTCCCTCCTAATGGCATCCTCTACTTCAGCTTTGTCCGTGACGCAGTCAAGGTCCCTGATTTCCAGGGTGGCCATTGGTTCGAGCGAGGCAACCGTTGCCGCATCTCCAAGAACCTTTTGAACCGCGTCACGGAATGCATCTTTGTTTGTGGCCTCTGGCCCGAATTCCACCAGCAAGCCACCGGTCCGGGTTGGTCGAACTGCTTTGATGGCAGTTTTGGTGTCGTCTGGCTTGACCGCTCATTTAATTTCATGGAGAACATCTGCGTAGGTTCGGCCCTTAGTGGGTTTAATAAGCAGTGCCTCTCGCAAGGGTTTGCGCCGCAGTTTGCTTTTTGTTTTCTGCGGTATATCGGGGGTTCTTTGTTCTTTTCGTGGTTGAGCTCTTTGTCTGTTATTTCTAGGAGTAGCTTTTTGGCCGCTTTTTTCGCTGCCTTGTTTCGCACCACATGAAACTCCTCACCTGGAGTGTCAACTTCGTTTATGGTCTCGTCCTTCCTCCTTTTCTCACGGTCACCTTCAATTGGGCTACCGGCCATTCTTTTGCTGCTGCTAGGACCTCGCCTCGAGGGAGAGCATGTCTTTTTGGTGCTTTTCGGTTGCAAGCCACCTCCGCCTGTAGTGCGTTATGCGGCCAAAAAGCTCCTCCAGTTCAAGAATGCCATTCTTGACACTCTTGCCTATGTTTTTCTGCACTTCGCAGGCAGCCCTCAGTTGTTTGACGATAGTCCCCGCTTTCCGAGTAAGCCGCTCCTCTTCGGCGCGGTCAAGGGCGATTGTGTTATTTGGCGCCACCTCTTGGGAGAGGCCCCCGTTTCCTAGCCCTTTTGCTTCTATCGCTTGGGTGACGTTTGAAGTGGCGTCGGCCAATGGCAAAACTCTTCCCTCCCCCAGTCTTACACTGGCCTCTGTTGGTGTCGCAGCTTGATCCGGATTGTGTACGTCTTGCACTGGACGCTGCGGGGTGCGCATAGTCCTTCTACTGCGCCCAAAGGCCTCAATGATGCCAGGTTGCACAACGCTCTCTGCCTTCTTTCGTTCGTTAGTCCGTCTGTAGTCTGTCTCCGATGATTTAACCTGTGATGTTGACTTTGACAGTGTTTCTGGGGTTTGCTGCCTCCCCCCGCAATTGGTGACTTGTTTTATCGGTGTTCTTGCCAACAGCGGTTTTTGCCTGAAAGCGTTCTCCGTGCTAGCGTCCTGTTTGCTTGTAGTTATATCTGTTACAGAAGCCAAGGTCACCACTTCTATAACATTGCAGTCGCTGGATGACGAGGGCCGGGAGCCTGCTCGCTCACTACCCTCTGCCGCCGGTACTGGGGATCCGACCCCCTGCACCGTAATTTGGTTCCCCTTGTGGACCTGCATGATTTGGTTTTCTGTCTGGGTTTCCGTTCCCATAGCATTTTACCTACTGCCAGGATATATGGATATATAATAGAATAATATAATTTGGATTTGATTTTGTATAACCGCTAGATTACTGATTGTTATATATATTTTGTATGGGGCTCGTCCTGTTGATACAAGAATAAATAAATAAATAAATAAAATATTTCCGCCTAAGAATTTTCGCTATAATTGAACTGAATGCATTATTTATTTTTTACCATGTTCAATTAAGTTTTATCGCTATGATAGTGATTTATAGACGAAAATGTTTGTGTACATTACAATGTACTCACAGAAGTAGAGATAGAGTGAATTTAGTTTTTGAATTTTAAGCTTTATATTTCCGTTTATTTTATCATTGATGTTTATTTTTTACGTGATAAAGGTCTTCAAAAACATAACGGCAGGTATTGGACAGAACAAGAACTTCTAGATTGCTTAGAAGATGGGAATTTGTCCGAAATTGAGTTTCTTGGATAGGAGAAGCTAAATGAGTCCAGTCCTGAAGCAATTTTGATGCGACGAGTTGGAGCAGAAATGGACGATGCAGATAAATCAGATAATTAAGCTGAAGAGGAACCCATACTGGAACTGGAAGAGGTAGTGCCATCCACCTCTGAAAATATTATCACTAAAAAATACCCAAAAAGAATTGAATGACCAACATTCGTTTATTCAGCCACAAATATTTTGGAATCCACCACCTACTGTCGGTGAAGATATTGGTGCTATGAACCCATTGAAATATTTTCACGAGTATATTCACGACAAATTATTTGATACAATGTCAGAAATGACGAATATTTATGCGATCCTGAGTGGCTCCAGATTTATGGCTACCAAATCCAAAGAAATAAAAAATTCTTATGAGTAACATACAATATCCAAGAGTAAAGATGTATTAGAACCGCTCTGTTGGCGTTCCATTGGTCAAAAAAGCAATGTCCGTGAACAGGTTACAGGTTAATTTACAAATTCTTAATGGCATCACAGACAAGCTCATAAAAATTAGGCGCATTTACGAAGCTATTAGGAAAAGGTGCATGGAAATTATATCAGTCGACCAATGCGTTTGTAAAGACGAGCAAATTGTTCCATTCAAGGGCATCATCATTATAAGCAATATATGAAGGGAAAGCCAAATCCTTGGGGATTCAAATTGTTCATTTTGAGTGAGTCTAGCGGCCTTATGTTGGATTTCTTGCTGCACCAGGGAGCAACAACCGAAATCAATCCGGCATATGTGAGTGAACTAGGTCAAAGTGCTGAAATTGTGGTTCAATTTCGCAAAAGACTGCAAGCCTCTGGGCACATGTTATTTTTTAATAATTATTTTTCGTCTTATTATTTTCTGCGGTTATTGAAGAAGAATCAAATATGAGCTGCGTGCACAATAAAAATGGACCGATTTTCAGGAAAAGGATTGAATAAGAATGTAGATTCTCTACTGAAGAAGAAAAGAAGAGGTCATTTCAAACAATTTGTTGTAACTAAATGGATAGACAACAAAGTTGAGTCAATGGCCTCAAATTTTGTAGGCGAAGGAAACCCCGATTTTTGTAACCGTTGGAACAAAAAAACGAAACAATATAACGAAATCAGCTGTTCAGAAATAATTAAAAAAGTATAACACGTCCATGAGAGGAGTTGACAAGGTAGATTTTTTGATTGCATTATATCAGGTTTTTTTGAAATCTAAAAAATGGCCGCTACGCATGATATTTCATATAGTAGACCTGGCGCTTATCAAAAGCTGGCTGATGTACTGCAAGAAATATCAAGGTGAACCGAAGCATCAACTTGACCTGCTGCATTTTAGACAAGAGGTGGCTGAAGTTCTACTAGAGTCAGGAATGATCGTTCAAAGAAAACGTGGACGGCCTTTATCCGCTACGTGTTCCCCCTCCACTACACCTCCACTGTCACCTTCTTCCTCACCAGCAATAGAGGTTCGACCCGTGGCAATGGTATCAAAGAACCATTACAGCCATTTCCCAGACATGGACCAAAATACATGTAAAAACAAGGGTTGCGGTGGAAGAACTCATTGCTTTTGCATAAAATGCAATGTACATTTGTGAAATTGTTTTATTGAGTTTCATTCTTAAAGTTTGTCTTGTTTTTTTTCCATATTTTATTTGCAAAATAATTTGGTACTAATATAAAAACCTGTTTATTGCAAATCGTTTTTCTTTTGATACTTTTTATTGGACTTTGAGCTCCTTTGCAGTTTATTTTGACAAATTTAAATTTCGGTGATATGCCTTTGAGTACATTTGTACATTATAATGTACAACCTTAAATATCAGTAACCATAACAGATATCGACATACAATAGCTTTCAAAAATTACAAAATAATATATTCACTAGATTCCAAACAAAAAACTTTTTTTCCAGGGTTGTCCTAATTTGGTACTGAAAGGGTTAATAAGAAACCTAGATAACCACCTTTTTGGATTTTGCACTTGCAAATTTTATAGGGCTTTGTAAAATCATTTTACAAAACGCTACTAAAATCGCATCCTGTCTGTCCGTCTGTCCGTGTGTCACACCAGTTTTTCTCGGGAACTACAAAAGCTAGAAACATAAAATTTTGAAATTAGGTGCAAATTTACCACAAAAAAATTTTATGAGGTGTTTAAGGGGGGGTCTCCCCATATAGGGGAGTGGCCCCGGAAAAAAAATTTTTCATCGCATGTAGACAATATGGATATCAAATCAAAGGTCTTAATGAGAACCTTTCAAAACAGGTCTTAAAATGACATATTTTGCTTTGCGATGTGCAGGGGAAAGGGAAATGTACAAAAAGTTTATGACCCAAAAAATTTGAAAAAAACACAGAGGTGAGACTTTAGAAGTGTAAGGGCAACAAATACCTTAGAAGTGGAAATTCGATCAACTTTGTTAATAATAGTACATTTTATAAATTTGACATTATTGCCAATAAAATCAAGATGGGGCCCTTAAATTTCCCAAAAGCTAAAATCTAAGTTTTAGAGAGCAATTACATGTGTTCCTAAAATTTCACAATAATGGAATCATAAATAGCTAAGTTACAGTCGATTGAATATTTAACAATTACAACATTAACACGTGATACTAGGGAAATATACGTTTGCAACGGACCTGGATACTAGAAATTTTAATAAAAATTTTAGAAACGCCTTGTAATATTTGTATGTTATCATGACTTACATAGCGAAAGGGTCAAAGCACTTGAAACAAAATGGCGGCAAATTTAAAAACATAATCTCAATTAATGGAATCTGTATTCAAGCTTTATATACAGAATATATTGTTTGATTTACCAATTGTTTTACAAGACCTTTCTGACAGGAGCACTCTCCTGTTACTTCAACTTGTTTAATAGTTCAGAATAGTTTATTTTCTGGGCAGTAGCATTTTCTATAGAGAATATTCCAAGAAGAACGTAGGTAAGTTTTTATAAGTTTCAATTTACTGAAACTTCGTTCTCCTTTCGCAACTGTTATGGGTGTAGTCACAAAATACGAAACGCTGTCCACAGATCCGGGAAATATCCTGCCAATAATTCTTTTTAATAAACTGTAGAACTTTAAGTGGCTCTGCTGACTGGACATCTTTTAATTATTGATTGAAGGTAACAGTTTCCTCAACCAATTCATATTTATCACCCTCGGTTAAGCTAATTTGCAAATCAGCACAGACTTTTTCTAATATGGGCCTTTCGGGAATTATTTTTAAATTGTATAAGAATGACCCCAAATCATTAAGTTTTGATAACACTGGTCTGCAAAAAAAAATTATTTCGTCTCCTTTACATAACTATGAATTATTACTATTGATTCAATAGTACTAAATAGAAATATGGTATCAAAAATTTTCTATCACGTATATGTTTTTTACAATGGAATTTTTAAATAAAATTTCTTTTATAGCATATTTTAATCATGTATTTATTTATTATCATAATTTTAGATACAGACCATGAAAAAACATTGAAACGTATATTACAATATGTTTTTTACATATTAATAGTATTTTACTTTGTGGTTTTCTTTCTTTTCATATTTTCAAGTGGAGTTTCGCGCCGAACAAACCAGCAAAAATCTGCAAGCATTCCTTCTGACCATTTTCTATTGTAGCGCCTCTCTATGTGCATAATATCTTGATGAAACCTCTCACCATGTTTATCTGATACTGCTCCAAGGTTAGGTGGGAAGAAATCAAGTGAGAGTCAAAAAAATGAATGAATGAGGCATCATATTCATTCTTCGTGGCCAGCTTTTTACTACGTAGTGTTTATCTCTCGCCCGAATATCCCACTCACACAAAAAATAACAATATTTTGTATATCCTCCTTTTAGGCCAGTTAACGTTGCTACAACTTTAAAATCAGTGGAAATGTTCGACATATACTGTGAATATTTAATTTTTTCCAATAACAACTTCATATTTACATAATTTTCTTTCATATTTGTTGCATGTGCGAGAGGAACTGAAGGATATTTATTGCCATTGTGAAGTAGGACAGCTTTTAAACTTATGAATCAATGAAAAGTCGCCACTCTTTTGGTTCATCAGGAAAACCTAGTTCTTGTAGAAGACCGTTAGCATTATTACAAAATACCAAATCATTCTCTTTGGTGAAGTAACTAACAAATTCTTCATGTCTGTTTCGAAAATATGAGACCCTTGTATTTTCCTCTAATAAATTCCATTGTTTAAGCCGTGATCCGAGAAGTTGAGCCTTTGATTTTGAGAGTCCTAAATCTCGAACAAGATCATTCAAATCTGACTGAGTTAGTAGATGAGGTTTTTCTAAGTTTATAGATGACGCTGAAGAAATAGATATGGTACTTGATTGAGTAGGTTGAGGAGAAAAGTTTCCATCAATCGGAGTTTCATCGCTGTTATTACACATTGGAGGCAAAACATCTTTGCTTCGAGGAACTGGTTTTTGTGCAGATAGTTTTTCTGGATATTGAATCATATTTTTTTTATTTTTTTTTTTCGTATATCCCTTTGTTTTGGTCATACAAAAATAACAATCATTTTCATGGTTTTGTAGTTCACTCCAAATCATAGGCGTTGCGAAGGGCATGGTCTTATAACTTCCTCTAAGCCAACCACGTAAGGTTCTTGAGCAACTGCTGCAGCACATTTTCGGGAGCCAACTTTTATCCCTGTCATCAACCGGAAAACCCAAAATAACGCTGATAGGCACTTTTAACGAGACTAGACAAACCATTTCTCAGAGTTTTCATAGTAAATTTACCACAAATGTAGCAAAACACATCTGGAGAATTTTTGCAATTCCTTGGCATTATGTCCCAGCAATATAAGAAAAATTGCTATAAAATCAAAGCAATATTCCTATCGTGTGACTTTATTTTGCACTGTAACTGAGATTATTATGCAATTTTCACCACACGTATCAATATTGTTCGACAATCAATCACTATACAACTTGTTAACGTACTGAGCGCCACGAAGTCACAGCGACAACTGCGCAGGCGCATGTATTCGTATAAAAATGACTCAGTCGGTATCGTTCTCTCTCTTTCTTTCAGTACGAGTTGTTTTTTTTTTTGTGCATAACCACTATCTCAACTAAATGAAGTTGCGCTAACGCACAAACAACAGTAAAAAATATAGAATTTCATGCAATTAAAAAAAAAAATTATTTTTTAATATATACGTGATAGCAAAAAATTAAAAACAGATCTAGATTTGGGATATTGAATACTTCATACAAATCATATTTTTGTTTAAGGGAGTTTTTCGTTGCAGACCAGTTTAATTGCTTAAAACGAATATCCAGTGCACTTTCAGTTGTATCCACTAAAGGATAAAAAACTTTCAATTAATGCAATTCCTCAGGATCAGATGGTATCTCATAAATAGCATAGTACTCAAATGTACACTTCTTTCATCTTTAGCTGTTATCAGAGTAGATGAGAAACCTTGGTACTGTTTCACGAATCCTGAGCAGTGTTTTAGCAATCATGACACATTGGGAAAATCCATAGACTCTGACTGCATAGCCTTGCTTACAATATTTACTTGAAACAATTCAACCATTGTAATTACGAACTCAAATTGTTCCATGTATTGAACAAGCAACAAGGCCTCTGATGCTGCAACCGAATCATTTGTCTCTTCGTGAAGATTAAAAAGAGCATAACGAACTGAAAAGTAGTGAAAACGGACAGTGGCAGGGCTAGAGACTCTACTCATCCAGCGAGTATGACAACCTCGATCCCTTGAATCGATATTCCGCAGAGATCTGTCCCAGCCATCTGATACATCCCAGCCAGCTGATAACGTTGTTTTACAGGTCTCTGACTCGACGGATGGGGTGAAAACTAAGGGAAAACCGGGCGATCGCGTGCGAAAAACGAACATCGAGTGCGAATTTTATTTAATTTAAGCCCAATATGGTGGTAGTCCGAGTGAAAGGTCGTCGTAGTTTGAGACAAATAGCTATCTGTGAAATCGCAAAAAAACATGTTCCGGTCAATCTAATCAAGGACAGACTAGCATCAAGTCAAAAGTGGAGATTTCTGAAATATGGAAGTATGTGCCTAGCAATTAATGTGCAAACCATTTGAAATTAGGATGGACCTTCTTATATAAATTTCGCACCAAGCGTATCGAGTGATCTAGCGACCAGCTTAGTAGGTAGCAACTACCAGTGTCTGTGCACCATCGAAGCCTTCACTCAGTGGGCCAACTGGACTGACTCATAGCGAATATTCTCGAGCGAAGCATAAAACCCATTCCAGCAGTTAGTTGAGCACCTCTAGCTTGATTTTTCATCATCAACTTGCGATTGCAGCGTGCCTTGCGCATTTGTAACATTTTTACAAACGCGGTGCATAGTTTCGAGGTGAAGCCACTCTATATCGACATGCCAGTACCAGTTGGAGTGTACCACAATAGCTTACAAGATCTGATTGTAGTCACAAATCCATGAGTAATAATTGACCATTTGGCGGAGTTCGTGGCTCGCACTTAAAATGTAAGTATAAAAGGTATGTGAAACATTTTTACGTAAATTAAATGATAAGTTGTTACTTGCAAGTAAGCAAGAAAATGAATCCAGATTTATCATCAGTGGCATTGAAATCGAAGAACCGCTCATGACTATATTGTATATTGTTCCATAGAAGGCAACATGTTTGTGAAAGTACCAATGACGTTAAAAATTGTTCTTAACAACCCAACAGCAAAAGTTATCGACCTAATCGTATCACTAAGTAACATAGACAGTTTCATGTGTTCCGGTCACAAGCAGCTTAATATATCAATTTTCTCAGAATTTGAACAAGAAATGATCTACAACTAATACCCGTTGAAAGTATGATGGCAAAACTTACCAACACCCAATCTAGAATACAATACTCAATCAGATTCAGGTCATGATGAGCTCCCTCGATCTTGACTGTGCCGATTTTTTCAAAGATCGATGCCTAAAAAAGTACTTATTCTTCCTCCCCCAGAGCATCATTTATTAAAGTAGAAAATTTATCCTATTCTAGTCTCTAACGCGAAACTTTCTAGCAATACAAGACCTAGTGCCTGCCGCATACACTATGAATTGATTTAGAAAGTATCTACACATTATTTAATCCATGTTTTGAAGAATCATTAACCTCTTTTTAAGGATTTACACTAGATTTATATGCTATTGAATTATCTCGGAAACCACCGAATGGCTTAATGCCGTTTTTAACTAAACACATCGTTGCGTGTTGTTTTGTGTTTGTGAACTGCATAGAAAAAGTATATGTGCATTGAAGTTTTGCGGAAGGCGTGCAAGTGGCGTATGTTGTTTGGTCTCGCGTCACAAACCCGCATGAAAAAAGAAAAACAAATTTATATAGAAGTATATATAAATATCATAATCAAACCCGTAGCACCTATCATTTAATGAAATAACCATGTTCACTTCCGTATTATTTTAAATTAATCTCAGAATGACAAAAACATAAATTTAAATCCTTAAAAAGAACAGAAATGAGTGTAAAACAAAAGCATAAAATAAAAACTTGTTTTTTTTTATAGTTTTATGTAGCTGCTAGATTTCATTTTCATGTAAATGGCCACTTTATTACTATTTTTTATCGTACGGTTACACACAATAAATTTTTATACAAAATAATAGTATAATATACGTAATCTTCATGTGAGAAAATAGATAGCATTCGAAGGGCCATTCAATTTTAGTATCTTAAAACGATTATATTATATTAACAAGTTGAGTAAGCAGGAGAGTACTCCTACCAGCAGGCCTTTGTAACCATCCTAGGGTTAGAAACAAGTTTTCTAATGGCGTGAATCGATAACTTGAATTATTCATCCAATACTTGGATATGAAATCGTTCAAATTTATACAAAAGATGCACAGTTTCTTTCATAAGCACAGCGCAGTCACCATTTTAATCTAGCTTAAATTATCTTTCTGAATGCTGGGCCGATTGAATATGTTCAAGTTAAACACTATTTCTTAAATTTTCATGAAAATTGAAAGAAATTAAAAGTGCCTAGGTCAATTTTAAATATATATAGGGTTTTCCAATAAGAGGTGTTATTTTGAATAGATCTTGTGATTTAACACCTTGCGACTTCTTCCTTTGGAGCCACGTGATAGAGAAAGCCTACGCCAATAGCCCAGCGTCGATTCAAGATCTCAAAGATGAGGCTATCGAGGACATAGGGCAGCCACTTTGCGATTTGGTTATGGAAAATTTCATAAAGAGGATATGGTCCTGTAAGCGTGTCGTAGTAGTTATTTGCCTGATGTAATTTTTATCTATTAACGGCATATCTTCTTCTTTACAATAAAATAAAGATCCGATCATTTATATTAAAAATGGCTTTTTTCTTTTAATATTAAAATAACACCTCTTATTGGAAAACCCTAACCCATGAACACGTGTTATTGTCGTTGTAATTCCATATAATTGAAATGGCTATAACTCACTTGATTGAGATTCGATCTCAATTAAATTTTGTGAACGTATATATCTTATGTCAGTCTATATAACTGCAAAATTTCAAGAAGTTTAAAGGTACCGTTTTGGTTTTATGGGCAAAAATGTAAAATCTACAAATCATACTATTATTAACAAAGTTGAACGAATTTCGATTTCTAAGGTATTTGTTGCTCTTGTACTTATAAAGGCCTACGTTTGTGATAATTTTCAGATTTTTCAGCTGAAAGGTGTCCAATCGCGAGGGGGGGGGACACAAATTTTGCCTACATTTTGCCTTCCCCTGGACCCCCTAATTCATCAAATGATTTTTTTATTTCAGATTATAAGAGTTCTAATCAAGACCTTTCATTTGATATCCCACCCGACTACCTCTGATTTAAAAAAATTTTTAAGGGCCAATTCGTTATTAGAGGGGACCCCCCTTAAAAAATTTTTAAATTTTTGTTAAGTCCTTAACTTTTGAGAAACCATCACTTCTGACCTTTTCACAAAGTTTGAGCATTCTAGCTTCTATAGTTTCTGGGGAAATCAGCTGTGACGCACGGACAGACGGACAGACGGACAGACGGGCAGACGGGCAGACGGGCAGACGGACGGACGGACAGACGGACGGACAGACGGACAGACAGGTCGCAAAACTAGCAGGTCTTTGTAAAAAAATTTTTACAAAGACCTAAAAAGGATTGTAAACTTGATACATAATTCCATCGTTCAAATCAACTTTGTGTTTAATAATGATTTTGTAGACTTATGTTAAAATTTAATCGGAATATTTTTTTTTGTATCACTAGAAACTCTTACAACGAAATTAAGAGTTTTCAGAGAATTATATTAATATTTTTTATTATAATAGAAGGATCTATGACAATTATGTGTGAAACAAAATATCGCTCAAATACTCCCTACGGCTACGGTGGCATACTTCTATCCGATGATCCATATTTTCAATGACTCTGAGGCATAATTGAGGTTCAGTGTCGTTAATATTGTTACATGTACAAATAATTACATGTACAAATAATTCTGCGAGCTACTGTCGCAATTGTTTTCATCATCATTAAGAACGTCAACGAATGAATTTACTCGAACCCAACAAGCATGATCAACATCTGCAAGTGACGTCACTCCATTCATGAACTTGCTCGAACCTACCAGGTACGTCTCGGTAGAACATTCGCCCATGTACGAGAAATGGGTGAATAGATAGAGACCCTATATAAAGGCGAGCTGAATGAATGGGGAGAATCATTCATTCGACCGCGATAAGAACTGCGATTGTGTGTGGGAAGCGATATTATTCGAGTAGTAGAAAAGTGATTTTCGTAAGACAAGTGTTAGAATTTTAATAGTGAAAATTAAAATTAGGTGAAATAGTTAAATAAATGGTTGTGCATTTTTAATTAAATAAACTCTTTTAACTTAAATTAAAAGACATTGCGTTTTCACTTTCCCGGAACATTAAAATTATCGGCCGCGAACCAATAACACGCGACAGTGGTGTCAAGAAGTGCGAAAGAAAAATTTTGAAAGTGAATATTTGAACATTTTTATGGTGCACAATAGGAAAATTTAAAGAAACATTAAAAATGCCACGAAGCTGAAACTTAAAAATTAATGAATTGACAATGTCGGAGCTTAAGGAAGAGTTGGAACAGCGAAACCTGGCTACGCAAGGTACAAAGGCCACACTGATTGCACGCTTGCGTGACGCAATTGAATCGGAAGGCGCGAATCTGGATTCGGGTGAGCTCTCCGATGCGGAAAAAGGCGCAGAAGGTGGAGAAGTGGACACACCAAAATCAAAGGAGCCAGAAAATGCGCTGATGCAAATGTTGATGCTAATGTCATCCAGTCTGACTGCGAAGCTAGATGAACAATCAACGAAGCTAAATGAACAGTCATCAAGTCTGACTGCGAAGCTAGATGAACAGTCATCCAATTTAACTGCGAAGCTCAATGAACAGTCGTCCAATTTAACGACGAAGCTAGATGAACAATCAGCGAAGATGGACCAACAAGCGATCGTAATCAAGGAAGTGCAAAAACAGTCAACCGAAATAAAAGTGGAGCTCGGTAGCCTGAACAAGCAAATTAAATGCGTCGAGGAAAAGGTTTACCAGGTCGAGCAGAAGGTCAGCCAAGTTGAGGAGAAAATCAACTATGAGATCAGCCAGGTTGAAGAGAGAATGAACCATGAGATGGAAAAAGTGAAAAAAGAATTGGAAGCAGCGAAGGCAGTAGTAACCACCTCACCAGCCCCGCTTATAACCGTAGCGCAAAGCACATCCAGAAATGTCCAAGCACCAATATTCGATGGGCAAACGGTCTGGAGTATTTACAAGACCCAGTTTGAAGCTTCCGCAAGGGCGAATCGCTGGAATGACCAGGAACGAGTAACTGCATTGATTCTTGCTCTAAGAGGCCCAGCTGCCGAGCTTTTGCAGACCATCCCCGATGAATTGCACTCAAACCCGAATGCTATAATGAATGCGCTCGACATGCGTTATGGAGACGATCATCTAAAGCAGATTTATCGGTCACAGCTAAGGCATCGGGTGCAGAAGTCTGGTGAGACCCTACAGCAGTTAGCCCAAGACATTGAGCTACTAGCACTTTTGGCTTACCCAGCCTACGACCCAGAACATCGAGATGATGCAGCGACAGAGGCATTCATCAGCGCACTAAAGGACCCGGAATTGCAACAAGCCGTGCGTTTAGCTCAAAAGCAAACGGTTAAGGACGCATTGGTTTATAGTCTGAACTATGAGGCAGCGAAAAATGCGACTCGTACCACTGTCCCGGGTCCGTGAAGTGGCGGCAGACGAGTGCAGGTGTAAGCGCGTGGAAAATGAGCGAGAGCCGCAGGGTAATGGTGCGCCTAGATGCTGGGATTGCGGAGAAAAAGGGCACCTGCAGAGAGACTGTAAGAAGCGAAGAAAATGGAGCTATTGTCCAGGATGGTGGAGATTCAGACCATGTCAGGAGCCTAGAATGGAGGACCATCAAACTGCAAGAGCCAAATTTGTGGGGCAGAGGTTGGCTAGGAGGATCGACGTCCCCAGCACCACCATCACCGTGTCAAGACTACATCGTGGAGAAGCGGACTTATGCCTTCCGGGTCAAGTTGACGGAGAACACTGCACCATAACAATCGACACTGGTGCCACCCGATCGATTATCCGACCAGACCTAGTTAGACAGCAACAACTTCACAAGGGCAGAATTTTCTCACTACTGACAGCTACGGGAGAAACTGCACCTGTTCATGGAGAGGTCAACCTCCGGATACAGTTGGGAGACCTTGTGTTCCGACACAATTTTCTGGTTGCGAATATTATGGATGACTGCATTCTCGGAATGGATTTTCTGCGACCACATGGAATCACGTTGGATTTGGGTAAACGAGTATTGAAATGGCAGAATGTCGAAGTACTGATGGAGGATCCCAGCGTCCAAATTTCCAAGATGAATGTAGTGGTATGTACTGACACTGATGTACCGAATTCTTCCGAAAGCATTGTATGGGCCAAGCTTGATGGTGATTCAGGAGACCACCGATCTTATCTGATAGAGCCAACGAAGACGTCCGCATTGCGCAGTTTGATTGTAGAACGTAGCCTTGTAAGATCTTTAAGGAACGGATATGTGCCGGTTAGAGTCCTTAACACCGCAGATTCAACCACGAGCATCAAAGCGGGAGAAGTCATCGGCAGCTGCCAGCCTGTTTCCACCATCACCTCTTTGGAAGCTACTCACAACCATCATTGGAAAAGGAGGCAAGGCACAGAAAAAGCCAGGGAATCCACGTCTGCAATATTGAAGCAAGTCAAATTGCCGGTGCAGCTATTCAAACGAGCCTCTGATCTGGTCACCAAGTACAGTGACATCTTCTCAACAAGCCCGGATGACCAAGGCCGAACGAGTTTGGTAACTCACGTCATAGACACACAGGGAGCCAAGCCGATTCGACAAGCACCAAGACGTCTCCCTATAGCCAAACAAGGAGAAGTGAGCGCGCTGATCTCGGACATGGAAAAACAAGGCATTATCGAACCTTCTGTAAGTCCATGGGCCGCGCCTGTAGTTCTAGTAAAGAAAAAGGATGGTAGCACTCGCTTTTGTGTCGACTATAGGCAGCTTAACGACGTCACTAAGAAAGATAGTTACCCGCTCCCACGCATCGATGACATCATGGACACTTTAGCCGACGCAAAATGGTTTTCTACACTCGATCTCAAGAGTGGCTACTGGCAGGTAGAAATTGACAAGAAGGACCGTGAGAAGACCGCCTTTTCAGTTGGGACCGGATTGTGGCAATTTGTGGTGATGCCGTTTGGGCTTTGCAATGCTCCAGCCACTTTCGAACGCTTGATGGAATACGTGCTACGTGGTCTAACCTGGAAAACCTGCTTAGTGTACCTAGATGACATCATCGTCATCGGGAGAACGTTCGAAGAGCATGTGCGGAACTTAGAAGAGGTTTTTTTCCCGATTACGACTGGCAAATTTGAAACTTAGTCCCGACAAGTGTACTCTTTTCGCAGATGAAGTAAAATACCTGGGACACGTCGTATCAGCAGAAGGGGTCAAAACAGACCCTGAGAAAATTGAAGCCGTGAAAAGTTGGCCAACACCAAACAACAAGCGCCAACTACGAAGTTTTCTGGGTCTGGCGACCTACTATCGAAGATTCGTCAAAGACTTTGCCAAAATAGCTAAGTGTCTCCATCAGCTAACCGAGAAAAATCGTCCGTATGTCTGGAATGAACAATGCCAGACAGCCTTTGAGACCCTGAAGGAAAAGCTATGTGAATCACCCGTACTGGCGTATCCGAAACCCGGAAAAATGTTTGTGGTTGACACCGATGCAAGCAACGGCGGTATTGGAGCTGTACTCTCCCAGCAGATCAATGGCGAAGAAAGAGTCCTCTCGTATTACAGTCGAGTTCTTTCAAAAAGTGAGAGGAACTACTGTGTGACCAGGAAGGAGCTATTGGCTATAATAGAGGCCACCAAGCAGTTCCACAAGTACCTATATGGTCAGAAATTTGTTCTTCGAACGGACCATGCATCATTGAGATGGCTACTTAACTTCAAAAACCCCGAGGGACAAGTTGCGAGATGGATCGAAAGATTGCAGTCATACGACTACGAAATTGTTCATCGAAAGGGCGGAGTTCATGGAAATGCTGACGCCCTATCTCGTCGCCCATGTCCAGCTAACTGCAAGCATTGCCGACGGATTGAGGAAAAGGAACCGCCCGTTGATCTGCGACTGATAACGGCCGAATTCGATGAAGGTTGGTCATCGGAGGAGATTCGAAATGCCCAGCTAGCCGATGAAGACATCGGACCATTGCTCGTATGGAAGGAGATGACTGGGCGACCTGAGTGGAAGGACGTTTCAACGCATGGCGCAACCCTGAAAAGCTATTGGGCACAATGGAACTCCCTTCAGGTGGAGGGTGGTGTACTCAAGCGGAAATGGGAAACGGCGGATGGCAGCTTCTATAGGATGCGAACTATACTACCCAAAAGCCGAATCCACGATGTGGTAAAGGAAATGCATGAAGGATCCTCGGGAGGCCATCTTGGTGTTAACAAAACCTTAGCGAAATTGCGGGAAAGATTCTACTGGCTCCACGCTCGAGAAGACGTAGAGGACTGGTGTCGCAGATGCACAATTTGCGCTTCCGTCAAAGGCCCAAAGCGACGACTGAGAGGACAAATGCAAACCTATAACGTAGGCGTGCCATTCGAAAGGATTGCTGTTGACATCGCTGGACCCTTTCCTGAATCTGAATGGGGAAATCGATACACGCTGGTTGTAGCTGATTATTTCAGCAAGTGGCCCGAGGTCTACCCCATTCCCAACCAGGAAGCAACTACTGTAGCCGAACAGCTAGTGTTAAATTGGGTCAGCAGGTACGGCGTGCCTTGTGAACTACATTCGGATCAAGGCCGAAACTTTGAGTCACTAGTTTTTAGCGAAATGTGCGAGCAGCTGGGAATACGGAAAACGAGGACAACACCGCTGCATCCCCAATCCGATGGAATGGTCGAACGTTTCAACGGCACGCTCAATAAACACCTGGCCAAAATGGTTGACGAGAACCAAAGGGACTGGGACCGACATATCCCACTATTTTTAATGGCGTATAGAGCCGCTGAACATGCGTCGACGGGCCAAGCCCCAGCCAAAGTCATTTTTGGAAAGACTATTCGTTTGCCAGCCGATATAAAGTTCGGAACACCCCCTGAGAAACCCCAAACGATCTCGGAGTACGCAAGTGATCTAAGACAACGGTTGAACCAGATACATCGGACAGTGCGAAAACACCTCGAATCGGCTACTGACCGCGTGAAGACCAGGTATGATCTAAAGGCTAATTCTACTGGCTTCCAGCAAGATGACTTGGTGTGGCTTTATAACCCGCAACGGCGAAAGGGTAGGTCTCCAAAGTTGCAACATAATTGGGAGGGACCATACCGAGTTACAAAGCGAATCAACGACGTCGTATACCGAATACAGGAACATCGTAAGCCGAGAGCTAAAATGAAAATCGTGCATCTGGACCGTCTTGCCCCATATTACACCCAGGGAGAATTGACTACAAATAGCGACACATCTTTTCGGCGCGAAAAGAACTGAGGTGGGGGCAGTGTTACATGTACAAATAATTACATGTACAAATAATTCTGCGAGCTACTGTCGCAATTGTTTTCATCATCATTAAGAACGTCAACGAATGAATTTACTCGAACCCAACAAGCATGATCAACATCTGCAAGTGACGTCACTCCATTCATGAACTTGCTCGAACCTACCAGGTACGTCTCGGTAGAACATTCGCCCATGTACGAGAAATGGGTGAATAGATAGAGACCCTATATAAAGGCGAGCTGAATGAATGGGGAGAATCATTCATTCGACCGCGATAAGAACTGCGATTGTGTGTGGGAAGCGATATTATTCGAGTAGTAGAAAAGTGATTTTCGTAATAGTGAAGTGATTTAGAAGACAATTGCGATAAGAAATTTATGGACAAGTGTTAGAATTTTAATAGTGAAAATTAAAATTAGGTGAAATAGTTAAATAAATGGTTGTGCATTTTTAATTAAATAAACTCTTTTAACTTAAATTAAAAGACATTGCGTTTTCACTTTCCCGGAACATTAAAATTATCGGCCGCGAACCAATAACACGCGACAATATGCTGAATTTTCTCATCCTATAGCTCTTGAATTGTTCTTGGCTTATTAATGTACACTTTTTCTTTTAAATATCCAACGGTGTCAAATCAAACGATCGTGGCGTCCAATTAACATCGCCACAACGTGAGACAACACGGCCATTACATATCTTGCGCAAAAGAGCCAAGGTTTCGTTGACTGTATGGCAAGTGACACCATCCTGTTGGAACCACATATTGTCTAGGTCTATAACCTCAATTTCTGGCCACAAGAAGTCCGTTATCATCTCGTAATAGCCAACACCATTCACGGCAACTGCTTGGCCGTCCTCATTTTTGAAGAAATATGGCCCGATGACGCGGCCAGCCCATAAACCACACCAACAAGTCCCTCTTTGTAGATGCGTTGACTTTTCAACAATCACTCGTGGATTCTCATTTGCCCATATGCCACAATTCTGTTTGTTCACGAACCCACTGAGATAAAAGTGTGCCTCGCCGCTGTAGATGATTTTCTTTGTAAATTCACCATTCCCTTCTGTCTGTTCAACCAACCATTCGGCGTATTACCGACACTTCAAATGGTCAGTAGGCTTCAGCTCTTGAGTCAATAGAACCTTGTAAGCGTGTAAATTTAAATTTTTATTCAAAATTCGTACAGTGATGTTTGTGAGATGTTCAATTCTTGGGCACGACGACGAGTCGAGGTTGACGGCTTTTCTGCCACACTATCAAGAACAACAGCAATGTTTTCCGCAGAATAAACTAGGCGAGCATGCACAGGTGGGTTCACATTTCCTACCGACCCGGTCTCCTGAATGTAGACATATTGTATTTGGTCGATTATGCTGACCAAAAAAATCACGAAGTGCATGAAATGCATTTTGATCTAAACGCCCATTTCCGTAAAAGGCTTCAACAACCTTAACGCGCTGCTCAATTGTGTACCTCTCCATGGTTGAATTTATCAAACACTGAAACAAAGAAATGTCAAATTAAATTGGGCGAAAAACTTGACGTTAAGGTGTGACTCACAATTAACATTGTGCATTATAGATGAACCACCCTATACAATACATTTTCAAAGAATATATACCAAATTCCAAACAATAAAATACTAAAAGTTATTGGCCTAATGGCTCTCTAAATGTATACATTATCACTTAAAAACATTTAATCAGAAAAGCAATATCAATATCAATTTATTTAAAATTATTACCTATTTTTTTAATCAATTGCGAAAAGTAGAAAAACTAACCAACACAACTAAATTTGGGAGAAGAAACGTATCTATAAATTAATATGCCCGGCATGGGAAGCTGAATATATCGGACAAACTAAACGGGTGACTGCAAGAGCACTTCAGACAAGCTGAAAACTGCCAAATTGGAAAAAAGAAACAATGCGATATCAAATCCACAGTGTGATCGAAACGAGCCATGCAATAAGCTCGTAAGAGTAATCAAAGAGGTCAAAACTAGCGGAAATTTAACCTTTACGAAAGCCTACATATCAGCCAGGTAGAAAAACAAAAAAAGATAAGCACCGACCTGGATAATAATTACTCCCCTCTATTTGTATGAAGCCCCCATTTATGCCCTGTGGAAGCAGAAATAAATATTGGCTTAGGGTTTCCTACATTAAGTAATTAACGTGATTATCTATTGTAAAATGAGCTTTTGAAAGTAGGATAGTAGATATAGAAGTAAAAATCGGATATAATATAACCTGCTATTAGTTTAAGCAACTAAACGACAGTTAATTCGGTTTCTCAAAAAGAAGAATATATAAAAGTAAGTATAAGACTCATTCGTTCAAATTTTAATTTGTTCACTGATGAGCAAATTAAAATAAACCACCCAAAAAGAAAATAAAATTTATTTTTCATTTGAATATTGTATTATATCGTTATATTGGCTTAAAGGTCCTTTTATTCAAGTATATTTTATCATTGAATATTGAGCTATTATATTCTCTGTTCATCACATCGATGGCAAATAATTAATAGGAGCATTTTAGAAGAGATAACGTTAAAAATGACATGCGGCTGTAACGATTTAAACACATTTTCTAGTGACTACAGAATAGCTGAAAAGGGTATAATGTGATCGTTGCCTTCTTACTCAGGCCCATAAGGAAATCAATTAACGTACCTGACGTCACTTTACGTATCGGGAACAGCTGCTCATTTGTCCTATATTTCCGAAAACATGTGTCTGGAAGTAGGCCGAAAATAGGCTTTTGAGATTGTCAAGGATGCCGTTTCTCCGATGACATTTAGCCAGAATGATACAAATGAGAAGGAAATACATATACTCGTATTTGCGCGCTAATCTCTTCAACGCCTCAAATCTGAAATAAATCGTCGACATAATACCGATAAAATTTCAAACGTACTATCATATATTCTGTCAAAAATCTTTAGAAAATTTGTTTGATTTGAACAGCACTACATGGCGCTGATGAGGCTATTCGACGAGGCTAGTTCGCGATGTGATGTAGTGTTTCCGTTTTCGGGCCAGAGTAAGAAGGCAACGATGTGATACACTTTCAGTTTGAGTTCCCGAACTATGTCTATTTGGTGGAAGCATAAGTGAATAAAATTGATACCAGTCATTCTCCAGCAAGCCATCGCTCACCAGTTTACCACACTTGTAATATATTTTCATATGGATTAGCTCATTTGTCTACCCTACGTACCAAGGCTTTCAAACCTATCCTATGTATCTCATAATTCATTCACCCCACTCCCAAAGCACGGCAAATAATCTTATTTATTTCCAATTCTCTTTCTGTTTTCCTACGCATAGGGAACTTTTTCACTTCATTTCATAAACGATGCTACAAAAGGCAGCACATACAAAATGTATGCTCAAACTTGTTGGAAGTGAATGCTACAACTTTGAGAATTAGAATGATTTACATTTCAGGCAAATTATTAGGCATTAAATCTGTTTCGAGGCAATTAAATTAATTGGCAATAAAAAATTTCAAACTCTAAAGTGAAATCGACAGACATCAAATTTTAATTCAGTACCAGCCACGCTAAGACGCACATGTATTCCGCCGAATAAACCAAATTCATTTATTAAGTAACTACATCGCTTCTTTCTTTCGATCCCTTGGAAACTTCACGGTAAATAGTCCGAGACAGTTGGAGGCACTTTTTGCAGGAAACAAAGGCTCGAGAGGGGCTGTAGGGCTACAAAGAAGAAAATGCCTGTAACTGGTGCCACTTCCTCAAGTGTTTCTGGTTTTCAAATTTTGCATCTACTGTTGAGAGATCACCATCCGCACTGCCATCCGATAAGCGTGAGAACTCATCTCCTGCTGTGAAATCACCAATCATTTGTTGGTCCGGTTAGATTGCGGACTCCAAACCTTTTTGTCTCATCAAGACAACCGAACCAACTGAAATTGTAGATACAATACAATTAATATTTTGTTTCCAGAGTAACATCAGCATCTGAAAAAAATTCGAAAGCACGGGGCCCCGGGAGCTTGTTAAAACCGAGCAGCCCTGACGAATTCCTTTGTCTTTACTTTTTTAGCTAGAATAGTACATGAAAACGTTCGCTCATCCAAACTTAAGAGTGTTTCACCCCAGATACCAGTTAGTGGTAAAAATAATGTAAAAATCAACCAGTAGCCAAAAAAAATCAATTGTGGGATAGCATACGAGGGTTTGTATTTTTAAGAATAAAGTCCATGATATGAGAAAAATATATATATATATATATATATATATATATATATATATATATATATATATATATATATATATATATATATATATATATATATACGAGGTGTGCTCAAAAAATATCGCGAATTTTGTTATTTTTCAAAAATTATTTATTTATTCATGAATATCTATTTTGTCCCCTTCAAAGCAATCCCCATGAGATATTATACACTTGTGCCAACGGTTTTTCCAATCTTCGAAGCACTTCAAAAAATCATTTTTTTTTAATCTTGTTCAGCTCCTCCTTCGATGCCGTCTTTATCTCGTCAAGCGTAGCGTAACGTCTTCCTTTCATGGGCCTCTTCAGTTTAGGAAACAAGAAAAAGTCACAGGGGGCCAGATCTGAGGAATACGGTGGCTGCGGCATCATTAGTGTGTTGTTTTTGGCCAAAAAGTCGCGCACAAGCAACGATGTGTGAGCAGGGGCGTTATCGTGGTGCAAAAGCCAATTTTTGTTCTCCCACAAATCCGGGCGTTTCTGGCGGATTGCTTCGCGCAAATTGCGCATAACTTGCAGGTAATATTCCTTATTGACCGTTCTTCCCTGTGGCAAGAACTCATGATGCACCACGCCCCTGCAATCGAAGAAAACTGTCAGCAAAACTTTCACATTCGACCGAACTTGGCGCACTTTTTTCGGTCTTGGTTCATGCGGCAGCTTCCATTGAGATGATTGAGCTTTGGTTTCCACGTCATAACCATAAACCCACGATTCGTCACCAGTTATGACCCTCTGGAGCAAATTTGGTTCGTCGTGGACGGAGTTTAACATCTCATTAGCAATGTTCATGCGTTGCTGTTTTTGGTCGCAATTGAGCAATTTTGGTACGAATTTCGCGGCGACCCGTCTCATGCCCAAATCGTTGATAAAAATCGAATGGCACGAGCCAATCGATATGTTTAGGTCCTCAGCAACTTCTCTAACGGTGATTCGACGATTGGCCAATACCATTTTCTCCACTTCATTAATTTTTTCGTCTGTTGTTGTAGTGCTCGGGCGTCCGGCACGCTCTTCGTCGTTCACATCTTCTCGGCCTTCTAAAAACATTTTGTACCACCGATAAACGTTGCTTCGGTCCAAGGTAGCTTCTCCGTATGCCACAGTCAACATTCGGAATGCATCCGCGCACTTAATCTCGTTTTTCATACAAAATTTGATACACGTTCTTTGATCCATTTTTTTGAATAAGTAAAAATCGAAGACGATTGAAAACTCGTGCAAGTAAAGCAGCTATCACCAATCAAGTGAACATTCAAAATGGCCGAGCTTGTCGGCATAAGTGACAGACATGAGTACCAACATAACGCCACAAAAAAATCGAAATTCGAATATACGTAACCCGCAAAAATTCAAAATTCGTGATACTTTTTGAACACACCTTGTATATTGATTTAGTGTCATTCCGACCATATTGAGCAATGAAACTGCTACATTGCCGTAAAAGATTACCGGAAATACTTTGCATAATGCGTTCCTTCATATCCAAGCCTGTTTTAAGTATCGTACTGCAGTCACAGGTGAACTGAATGAATAGTAAATATGAAATGCATAATGAGAATACAAAGTAGTCTGTGTGATCTAGTGGTTAGAGCATGAACGCATAAGCCGAACGTCCCAGGTTCAAATCTCGTTGGGAGGAGCGTGATATAGTTCAGGGGATTTATCGGACAGACTATGAGTGTTCACTCAGTGGTGATATGTACTGATATAATCAGATCATATCATAGCTGAGCAGGCACACGGGAGCATGGTACTGACCAAACCAACTTCCGAAAAAAAATCAATACGGTCATGAAAATGACTAACTATCTCTAAGCGAAGGCCCAAGAGGGGTTGTAGTACTACAAAGAAGATAGCAGCATGACCCTTTATTTTATGGCATTCAAGCTGGGTGACAATAGTATTGAGATTTCTGAAACCCCATATAAGAGCAAACACGTATACAAACACTGCAGCGAAAATCGCAGCCAAATGTGGAAACTCCGTTGCCGTCACTGTTTGGGAATCTTTTCGACTTTATTAAATGCCTTGAAAGAAAGGGGTAGCGAATAATTGTCACTAAAGAACTCTAACCCCGGTTTGCATTACACCAAATAACCAAATAAATTTCAAACGAGCATTGAGCTAGTAAATTTTTGCAAGGAAAGTCCGTAACAAAATCCTCACGTGGTCCACACCAACGCAATATCCGAAAAGTACTACCAATAATTACAGAACATAAGATATGCAATTCACCTATTTCCTATGGATGGTTTTATCACTTGTAGTGAATAAATTGTGTTTCTATGTCCAGCCCTTGCTTATAACCCACCCTACAGATTGCCATTAAGATTGCAAAAATTTCTTTTATTTTTACAAATCAACCCTTAATGATAAAAGTTTTAAGACGACGCTTCTCATATACTGCGATCCGGGGCTGTGCTAACTAGGTGGCAAGCAATTGCTACGCACGAAATATCTACATGCAACAATTATTCATCCGTCAATTAACAACGAAAATCTTACTTTGATAATTTACGAACCCTGAAAGTAGTCCTTATCTTCTTTTGTGTCACTTCTATTATGTCTCGTTCCAGTCCAGATCCTCAATAAAATCGCCACAACAACGAACATTCCGCATGGCCAGCTATAAATGCAAAACTTGCCTAAAAATAATGCCTAATTAATACCCACAACTAATCGCACTATTTAAGGTATCACTTTTTGAAGAGAATTTGGAATTTGCGCAAAATGGTGGACAATTATTTATTCATTCTATCACTGCTTTTGCAACCTGTGACTTTTCACTTCAACTTTTTTGGTTATACTTCTGTGTGTCTTATTACAGTGGGTTTGTGCAATTCTTCTTTCCAGTGGTTCTGCCTAATTATTTCATTACATTAAGCTAATGTAATTACACAACAGTATTCTTAATCTATCCGCTAACAGCCAACAATCTAATGTGTTTAAACTTAAATCTATATATGTATTAATAATAACTATTAGTCTTAATCCACCTAAGAGATTGACGAGTCTGTGGCAGCAAACAAAATTAAGCCAAATGCGATTTCATTCATTGAAAAAGTGATATATTTAATTTAATTTGTTGATACCGAAGAGTTAATCTTTACACAACTAGTTTTCAAATTTTCAAATGAAGTTATTTCAACTACCGTGGATGTTTTTGCTTTGTTTTAACAATAAAACTACAATTTCGGGATGCAATTGACATAACCAACTATTTTTCAGTGCATGATAAAAATTACTCGATTCTTTTAAAGCTTGCAGAATATGCCAAAATCATTTGTAATTATCTGCAGATTGAATTTAATTGAGGCGAGACTGTAGTGAATTTTTTTCTCAAAGTCCGTGTAAGGCATGGGTTTTTTGTGGGGTCATATGCGGCGGGTTCTTGTCGAAACACAGAGCTACACTACAAAATATTTATCACGCATACCCTACTCTACGAGACGCATCGATCAATTTTTATTATCTTTAGAAATGTTCTATTATGTGTCAATTAAGCTACTCTACAGTAATTCAAAATTTTTTTGTCTCCTTAAAGTTGGCGGACACTGAGGCTTGAAACAAACCGTTGCCATCTTACTCAGGTCCATAAGGAAATCAATTAACGTATCTGACGTCACTTCCCGTACCGGAAAGAGCTGATCAGTTGCTCTAAATTTCGATAAACCGCTACTTTTGAGATTGTCAAATATGACATTTCTCAGATGAAATTTAGCCGAAATGATACAAACGGGATCGAAATACATATATATGCGCGCTAATGTCTTCGACGTCTCATATTTAAAATAAATCGTTGACATAGTACTGATAAAATTTCAAACTACAGTCATATGTACTGTAAAAATCTTTAAAACATTTTTTTGATGTAAACAGCACTAGATGGTGCTGATTAGGTTGCTCGAAGTGGTTAGTTCGCGACGTGACGCGGTGTTTACGTTTTCAGGCCTGAGTAAGAAGGCAACGGACAAACGCAAACATTTTACAAAAAGCAACCATTACTGTTCAACATTCCCACATTCATCATGCGTACCATGCAATTAAATTCACACACCTCATCATTTCTCAAAATTTAATATTTCACATTCATACAATATTTTATCTTCATATTGTTTCAAATTATCACATTTTCAAAATTACTTAAACTCAACATTCATACAAAATTGTTTATCTAAAATCATTCGTACAAATATATCACATTTCAAAATTTCTTGAAGTCAACATTCAAACAAAATTGTTTATGTAAACTCATTCGTACAAATATATCACATTTCGAAAATTCTTAAATTCAATATTCATACAAAATTGTTTATCTAAACTCATTCATGCATTGTATTAAATATATCACATGCATTCTCACATTTCATCACTTTTTCTATCATGGAATTTTCATGTGACATGTATCGTATCACATTGCTTTACTTAAATTTGTTTACGTGGACACAAATTTCATGATCGCACATGGAAAAGAATAATCCCTTAGGTGGCATTCTTGCACATGTGCACGATGCATTTGAAAATGAAAATTTCTTTAACTTCTTAGGAAATAAGCGAATTAGAATTGTAAGCACTTTTTATGTATAAAAGGCAAACAAATTAGAAAATAAAGTCAATTGTTACCCGACAGCGGACCGTAAGTATCCCTTGTCGTAACTTTTGGTGAGACTGCCAGGGGCGTTGATGGGGTGCTGGTGGTTGGACTGCATAGTTCAATCATGCAGCTCTTGGCAATTGGTGTGTCTACCAATTGCCTTTGAGTGCATGGTTGTTCTGGGTTGTCCGGCACCTAAGGTGGTTGGTCCGAACGGTCCCATCATGTTGCATGGTTGGGTCGAGTGGGCCAATCGCCAACAATATGGGTGCAACATGCAAAGGGCAATAAAATTGAATTGGCATTTCTGCCGAGCTCAATGCCCCTCCCGCACATAGCATGTTGTGTCCATTCTTCCGCCCTTGACCTGTTTGGGATTTCTGCTCATAAGAATGTTCTAAGAACTAAGTACGTTGATCAGGTGCTTCTACCTGGTCTACTTTGCCGACCTCGCCAGGTAACGTCTCATGAGCCTCTCATGTCACCTGCTCCCAACCCCAAACAGTTTTTTTTTGGTAGGGAGGTGAATGCTATTTATGCACAGAGTGTGGGACTCCCTTGCGCGACTGGACTGCCCACTAAACACCTCCCCTGTTAACCTGAGAACCCAGCCTTGAACCGTTTAACACATTACTTCGGGCCAGGTCTCGTTTTGTTACTCCGTGGGGCGCCTTCTAGCTGGGGAGTTCCTTTCCTAGCGGGAGGGGAGAGGGAAGAGGAAATGCCAGACAAGCGATCCCTCAGCCCCAGCGCCCCCGGTTGCTGTGAGTCCCTTTTACGTTTTAGGACTGCCCGAGCATAATATGCCACCTGGTTCCATTTGTCAACTGATTCGAGCATCACCGCAATCATACTATCCGGGTCGAGCTCTCCCGTCTCCCTGTACACGCACAAAATGTGTGACAGGCATTGTCCTCCTCTCCTGGTTAAAACTGACAGTCAGGGAAGCGTGACTTACCAATCTTATGCAGGTAAGACTAAAAACACCCATGCCCGCTCAAAAGCTGGGTCAGATAGAAGTCAGTCTCACCATGCCTTCGATTTGGCCACGGTCTCACATCCGGGATGAGGCGCGCAGTCCGCCTTCGCTTCGTGCAATTCACCCAAGACTGCTGCCAATCGTTGAACGAGCGCTGTCTCTCCTCGCGGACAACCATCTCCCTCGCATCCTCGTTTCGGCGCAGGTAAATAGCACGGCGCTCTCTAGCAAGGAGAGCAACAGGTTTCACGCCTGCAATAACTCTCACCGCCGAGTCTGAGACTGTTGGGTACGAAGATGCAATTCTCAGTGCTCCCCTTCTCTGTACCTGTGCCAGACGTTTTCGGTATACCTCCTTGCTGAGAGCGTCACCCCATACCTCTGCTCCGTACAGTAGCACTGACCCTACAGCACTCAACAAGAGGCGTCTTCTTGATGCGCGGAGCCCCCTTACGTTGGCCATAAGTCGACTCAGAGCCATGATTCCCGAAGAAGCCTTCCCAACCGTCGTCCTAATTTGCTCAGAGAAACTCATCTTCGAGTCGATCAGTAGCCCCAGTTACTTCCCCGCTGGCTTCGATTCGATTCGTAAGTCACCAATACTGATCATCCTTACTCTAAGGATTTTTTTTTGTCAAGATGACCACTTCGGTTTTCTCCAGTGCTAAACTGAGCCTGCGAGTAGTCATCCAGTCCCTCACTCGGCACATTAGCATACCTAACCTAAGTTGCGCTTGTTCAACGGTTCGTCCAGCGACCAGAGCCGCAACATCATCCGCATAGCCGACCAAGCGCGACTCACCTGGCATCTCAAGTCTCAGTAGCCCGTCGTAAGACACGTTCCACAGGTCCGGACCAAGGATAGATCCCTGGGCATCACCCGATGTAATTTCCATCCTTCGGTGGCCCTGTGTCGTGTCGTAGAGCAGGCTTCGGTCCTTTAGGTAGTTCCTCAAAAGCCGCATTAGATATTCTGGAACTTGAAAAGAGTTTTCCAGCGTGTCCAGAATATCCACCCATCTAGCGGAATTGAAGGCATTCCTGACGTCGAGTGTCACCAACAGGACGATCCGTCGCTTGGTGCGACTATATGCCTCTGCCCTTTGGACCGTGTTCACCACCTCTGCAATCGCATCAATGGTAGAACGTCCTGCTCTAAAGCCGTACTGCCGAGGAGATAGGTCCCCAGCAGCACGAATCACGTCAGTGAGTCTTCCCTTAATGAGTTTCTCTAGCACTTTCCCAGCCGTGTCTAGCATGCAGAACGGGCGGTAAGCAGACGGTGATTCGGGATTTCCCTTCCCCTTGCTCATCAGCACGAGCCTCGCCACCTCCCAGCGTACCGGGAAAACCCCGTCCCGTAGTCAAGCGTTGAATATGCTGAGCAGGAAGTTTGGACAATGGTGATAGACGAGCCGCAACACCTCAGCTGGAACACCATCTGGACCTGGAGCCTTCCTCGCTTTCAATGAGAGGACTGCCTCATCCAGTTCCAGCTGTGTGAAGAGTGGACACTCGATTGCTGTTTCACCATGGACAGCGTCAACACGGACGGGATGGGCGGGGAAGAGTCTCCGCACTATCGCGTCCATCTTTTCTGCGTCATGTATACAAGGCTTCCATAGGGCACCAAGTTTCCGCATGACCAGCTTGTAGCTAAGGCCCCACGGATTCTTATTCACATTGTCCACTAGGTCTTGCCAGCAGTGAGCCTTGCTACTGTTGATGAGTTTGCGAAGGCATTTCCTGGCCGACTACTATGCTGCCACCCAGTTGCATGCCTCGTCACCGTTCCGCGCTTGTTGAGCCTCACGTCGAAGCCTGTGACACTCCCTTCGCTTCTCAGTGATTTCAGTTGAACACCAGTACACTGGGGGCTTGCCGTGCCGGGGTCTTCGATGGGGCATAGAAGCACAGCAAGCAGCCGTAATGATGCTTATAGTAGAGTTCACCACGTCTTGAGCTGCCAGTTCTTCCATCCCTTCCGAAGCTCCCTGCAGCGGCTCACCTGCTGTGAGCACCTCGACGAACCTCTCGACATCCATCTTTCGGATGTTCATCCAGTTGTAGAAGGCCGAGAGCACGGACGTCAGGAGAGAGCATAACTGATCTCAAGCAGAATGCACTGATGATCACTGGCTGAGTAGTCCTCTAATACTTTCCAGTTGTGTATCCTCCGTGTTAAGGACTCCGAGGCGAATGTCACGTCCGGTATGGTTCCCTCACAGCCAATACGGCGGAAAGTTGGCGTATTTCCGGAGTATAGTACGACGAAGGCCGTCCTGGCCACCATTTTCAGGTTTCGCTTTCCTCGCGGGTCCAGCTGAGGCATGCCCCATTGGATTGCTTTAGCATTGAAGTCGCCCCCAACGAGTACTTTACCCTCTGCGTTTGAAACAGCACCCACCAAAGCATTAAGCTTGGCTTGGAAAGATGATATCGATTTGTTAGGCGTTAGGTACACACTAAAGAAGGTGGTCCCTGTGCACCAAACCCACACGAAACCATCTCCCCATCCACAACTCTCCGCTTGAAAGTCACTGGTCCGAACACAGATGGCGGCAGTACCAGTTTCATCAGAATACCATAATGCAAGACTTTTATTATGGTGTTGCTCACTCAGCAGCAAGAAGTCGGCTTTCATGTCACTCGCAAACTGCTCAAGCAGATTTTGGGCGGTTGAACTACGGTGTAGGTTTAGCTGCAGGATGCGGATCATCGGAGTTCTGATTTTGCCTTGGCTAGTGCTTCCTGGAACACCCGGCATTTTTCTGATCCCAAGACGTGTCCAAAATCAGGTTTGGGATAAAAATCCTTGCAAAGAATACAGTGTGCCTCCTTCGTACACTCTTTTCTTTTATCTCCCATTTCACCGCATTTGTAACATAGGGAACTCCTATCGGGTCTTTTGCATACTTGTGTGGTGTGACCATAACCAAGGCATTTGAAACATTGAAGAGGCGTTGCTCTTCGCCGTATCCTACAGACAACCCACCCTATTCGTACTTTGCCCTTGTTCAGGAATTGTTCGGCGTCCTTTTCGGTCAAGTCAACTATGGCCATGCGTTGTCGCCTGTTGTTTTCTGGTGTCGGTCTCGCTTTGATCCTTCCCACGCTAGGGAACTCCCTTTTGATGGCCCCTTCTAACTCGGTAAGATCCGTCACGCAGTCAATGTCTCGTATTTCGACCATTACCATCGGTTCGAGCGGGGCTATAGTTGCGCTTTTGCCAAGAACTTTCTTTACTGCGTCACAAAATGCTTCTTTATTGCCGGCCTCTGCTCCGAATTCTACCAGTATGTGGCCCGACGTGTTGGTCGTACTGCTTTAATGCTAGTTTTGATGTCTTCGGGCCTTACATTTCCAATGATGTCTCACAGTACCCCCGCGTAAGATCGGCCATCTTAAGGCTTTACGAGCAGGGGTCTTTGTCGGGGCTTCCGCCTCTCCTGTTTTGCATCAGGCCCTTTTTATAACTCGGTGAATTTACTTGCTGGCTTTTTTGAAGGAGTTTCTTAGCGGTTTTCTTCGCTCCTTTTGTAAGCACTGTCTGGAATCCGTGATCTGGTGCTCCACGCCCATCAAGTGCCTCTTCCTTCCTTCTTTTATCCCGATCTCCTTCGATTGGGCTAGACACCATTTTTTTATTGACTTTTAATGGTGGAGCTATCTGCAAGAGCCTCTTTAGCCTTCTGTTCGTCTTCGGCCCTTAACCAGCTTCTCGGATAGTGCCCTATACGATCTAGGATTTCCTCTAGTTCAAGGAGCCCTTCCTTTGCTGCTTCGCTGATTTTTGGGGAGTCACATGCAGATTGTATTCTTTTCAGAACATCTCCCGCTTTTCGGAGTAGCCTTTCTTCTTCGTATCGCTGGATCACAATTGTACCTTGCAACCATCCTTGGGAAAGGTTATAGCATTCCGTTTCCGAGTGCAGTGCGGTGCAATCACGCGGTGTCTGGTCATTCGTTGCTTTTCGTGCCGTAATCTCCTCGTTGGCTTCTGGATTTTTCGTTGCAATGTCGGGATTTGCGACCCTTGCATCGGTCACTTCGGTAACGATCGCAGCAGTGACAATGAAATTTTTGGTGCTCTTTATATTATCTTCGTTCGAGGCTCGAACACCTGAAACGTCCTGCAGAGTTTCCCGCTTTTCCTTAACAGGACGCTCTGGCGTTTGCATCATTTTTTTGCTGCGCCCGAACGCCGCAGGAATCTCAGTCTGAGCCAGACTGTCTGCTATTCTCCATTTTTGTCTGCCTTCACTGTCATTGTGTTGTTCTTCGCTTTAGTCGTGGTTAGTACCGATTTCGATGTACTGTTAACATCGTGTTTGCAACCGCTGGTTGCGTCGTCATTATTATTTTTTGTTTCTTTTTTTTTGGGTGTTTTTGGACTTTTGATTTTGTTTGCTCCAGTTTTGTTGGGTCCCCACTCGGAGCTGCTATCTCCGTTCGTGTGTGAAGTCGCCTTTTTGGTCCCATGGTTATCTTTGCAGAGCAGGGAGGTCATGCGAGGGTTGGCACAAGCCCTTATGGGGACAAGTGCTCAGAGCCAGACCAGCGCTTATCGGGAGTCCATCTCAACCAAACCTACACCACCAACCCAATGGTGCGAACTTTGAACATAGTCCGAGGTCTGCCAAGGTTTTACCGGGACGGAGACGGTATGATAGTTGAATTGGAGCCGTTTACACACGAGTTTCGCCTCGGCGCTACTGTGCAAGGCAACTAGGTCTAAACCATCACATTCGCCAGCCCAAAGCGTCAATTCCAGTTCGTTGTCCAAAGCGTAGTCAGAGTCGTTACCTGTCATCCCAGGAGGGAACCTCACGGCGCCCCCCATATCCTCGGGTCCGTGGGGGCGGCGCTTCCCAAAGAATGTTAGCCTCCAAGAGTGCTCTTGTCGACCGGCATTCCCCCTGCGGGGATTTCCTCGAGTACGTGGGGGCGGAACTCCCCAAAGAATGCTAGCCCCCAAGAGTGCTCTTGTCGACCGGCATTTCCCCTGCGGGTTACCCTAAACAGTAACTTTCTCCGAAGAAGGCATTACAAGGGAAATGTCAAACCTAAAGATGTTAAAGTGGCTGAAGTGAACCACTTATCTATGCCTAAAGGATGGAAACCTGACGGATGTAGTTAATTTTAATCTTGTAAAACAACAAACTAGGCAGTTTCGACGGGGTGACCGCCTTATCTCTTCAGGAGCTGCCCTCCTGATTACCACGGGGCTGCTTGACTGATTATGTTTATCACAGAACAGTCCCTTTGATGCCGACCCAGACATGAAGAGACTGAAGGATTTCGCTCTTCACTACTGAAGAAACAATTGTTTGCGCATTGGAGAAATGGTTGTTATAATTTTAGGCCCCTCTCCTTGAATACAAGTCCCTGTCTTCTACTAAAGTATGCTAATAAAAGCCGCTAACCAATCATAAAAATAAATTGGGTGTCGGTCAGGACTAATTGATGATGCGGATTTTATCACTGCCGGTCATCAAATTAGCTCTCAGCAAAAACTGACGCAATTCCAAGCAGTGTACTTGAAAATCTCAGGAATCATCAGTTTGTTCAAAATTAGAGCAGTCCGTCTCAAACTGTATAAAAACGTGCAAACCTTGCTCTTGGCAATATTAAGGGGCGTAATGCTCTATAACATCATCGGCATGTTGAGGCGGCTGGGCCACTACGAACGAAGAATTCCAGAAGATGCTATAGACCTTACTATACAGAAGACAAGACAAACAACAAAACACCAGAAGAAAGTTTATCGGTGACTCTATCTTTACTTTGCGGAACCCTCCAAAGTATGCTACGTTAATATCAAATGGTGAGGGCGACAATAAAAATTGAATCGGTCCATCTGCCGACAACATAATCAACAAGTTGGGTAAACAGACCTACGCTCATGTCAGAAGGGTTTTGTATTCAATTTACAAAATGCAGTCACCAGATCGAATCAAATCAAGATACATGTCAAAGACGATTTTATTGGAGAAAATATGAAATTCGAAAATCATACTATTATTAACAAAGTTGAACGAATTTCGACTTCTGAGTATTGTTATACTCATAAATATCTCTCTTGATAATTACTTCAGATGTCCATCCGCGACGGAGGAAACACATTTTTCATGTATTTCCCCCCTGTGCCCCCACTCTAGCAAAAACTGACAGTTTAACAACTGTTTTGAAAAGCTTCCATGAAAACTTTCACTTCATACTCATATCGGCTAAGTTTGATGAATTTTTTTTTCAGGGGCCACTCTCCTGTACTGTTATCATCGATTAATGGCCAATTTTTTCGAATCCTAGAATGGTTACAATGCCCTTTTGCTAGGAGCTCTCTCCCACCTCCTTGACTTGTTTCACTTATGAGCATTAATTGTAGATACTCATCTTCAGTCATTCATTAAATTGAATCAAGTGTTCAAAGCATGCACCTTAAACGTTGAAGTTGGGAAAAAATAACTCAAAATTATTCAATCTTCGCATTAAAAACAGCCACTATTTTGTTTTACGATTACTGATACCACTAGCTGAACCGATGCTCAAAGATATACATGACACCTATCATTCCTGAAATTTTCATGCAAATCCTAGCAAAACTGTAGTGTCTGAGTCGGTAAAAAGCGCATGTTGTTCCATCTCTAGAGGCCTGAGTGCAACCCAGTTATTAACTTCGAATTCAAAATGAGTACAAACTCGTTTGTTGTACTTTGAATACTGAATTTTATTTTAATACAAGTGACTTTATATGCATAATTTATGCTTACATAGCTAATTTAGACTATCGTGGGAACGTACAAGAATGTATGAAATGTGGTGAGAACCAACATTGTTTTGGCTAGACTATCGTGTGACATTAATTTTACGTTAGGAATTTATGAGAACATGAAGATGTACGTTTTATGTTACAGTTATGAGTTCTATGAGGTAAATTGGAAGTAGAATAATAAAGCATAGGATTTTAATTACTGGTATGGAATGTGGGAAACTTGAAATGCAATTTGGATAGTAAACACTCCCGCGCCTTGAAAGTTATCAAGTTTCAACATTTGTAGATCGCTAAAGTCTAAAATTTGCTCTTCTAGGAGCGGGTTCTGGCGCACACCTTTCCTTATTAATTAGTTTTCGTATTGCATATATTAAAACAAAAGTTATCACTAAGGCTAGAGCTAAGTAACTAACTGTATAGTGGTGGATGCTTTCGTTTACATTAAATGGAACAATTTCATCATATTTAAGCTTTTGTAGTGATACATTTAGATTCTTAATGTCGTCTAAGTTTTTCTAAATAATAATGTTTTGCGTTGCTCTAATTTGTTGGGTTTTGAGTAGGTGGCCCTCAATGTCGGTTATGTTCATTGTTGTGGAAGCCGTAAAAGAGGCATTGCGATTATTAAAAATATGAGCATGCGCATAGATGATCGTTGCGTCTTGTCTAATCACGCATTTTGATTTAAATCGTATTAAACCGACCCCTTTTAGTACATGCTGTATAGATTGGAAACCACAGACGATGTTTATTGTTACGCCAGCCTCAAAATTGTAGAGCCATATATTGGGATCATGAAGTTGAGTCCAATTATTTGGTTGTGGAATTGGCTCTAAGTGACAGTTAGATGGAAGTTTCCCGGGTTGGTTCATAATATTTAGCTCACACATTGCGGGTCCAACTGTTTTGTGGTATAACTTGTGTCTCTTATCGCAAATATGATCTGTACCATCCACTGTCATACAGAGCCGTAGCTCGTCATTAACAAATGGATAGTAATAATCTCGATGAAGACTTGCTGCAATGAGGTCATAAGATGTGGCTATCCTTATGTCTTTGTGTTGAACTCGAATAGGCACTTGTACTATATTGAAGATTTGAAATAAGTCTTTACTTACTAGGGGTAAATGAATACAGAAGAGGAGATAGCTAGTAGTTAGTCTAGCCTTGATGGTCATCATATTGTATAATTGTAAGAGATCTGTATGGCTATTTCCACCAGGAATTGAAAGCGATGAATCGAGATGTTCATTGATAATGGAAAGCTCAGACCGCAATTGTGTTGGGGAAAGTAAGAGAGGATTTACCTTTTTATTATGGCACTCTATGAGAACGTGGACTATATTTGATTGAGTTTGTTCATAATTGGTTAGCATTAAAGAGAAGTGTAGTGAGAGAGTTATGAATACTTGAATTATTTTTTCTTCATCAACTATTTTGTTAGTTGCTGCAAGAGATTCAAGAATCTGTTGTAAATTGTTGTTAATGCTGAAAGACTGTTTCTCAAAGGTTTCCCTGTCATGCTTGATGACATTTAAAGTTGCATCTATTATTTATGTTTGGTTTTTAATGAGTTGTAACAAATGGTTCTCGTTGCCTTTCACATGTTCTATTGTCTCTGCTATTCCATTTGCATATTCTTGGTCCAGTATTCCGAATAGTTTGTTGGAAATAGTACCAATAATGTCAAAAGGTGATCGGCGCACTCGAGCAGGACTGCCGTTTCTGCTGCGCAATATTTCATTATTGGCATATATTGATGCCATACGCCTTTCAAATTGTTTTAGGATAGGAGTACAATATTCGGTTTTATTGATTGTGGTAGCCTTCTTGCACCATTCTTTAAATTGAGCTGTATACGCTGTCATAATATTTATTTCCTCCCAGTAACTTTGGAGGTCAAAATATGTTATAATTGTCCATTTATCTACTGCCATTGTCATACGACCGACTTCTTCGAAGTACAGTAATGGCTGAGAGTCCCATGGAGTAATTTCCACCTTATCTTGTAAGGTGAATGAGTGAGCGGGAGGGAAAATTGTAATAAATACAATTAAAAGTGTACTTAAAAGTGTGTTACCACAGTACGTGTGTCGCGTTTGACGCTTGGTCATTGGTTGGGACACTTCGTTGTTGGTCCCGTTGGGGAGTGAATGCTGCTGAAACTGTTACAAAGAAGTGCATGGTTTAAAGGGGACATCTTTCCAGTGAGGACCTATTGGAAGAAATCGGGTTCCTTTTCGTTTTTTTGTTATGCGGGTTGTTGGTTTGAGAGATGGATTATGGCTGCGGAGAGTTGGGGTAAACGTTATCTTGATTTTGTTTGATGTTTCATGTGGGCTTGGTGCAGTATTCTGGAGATTTGTTGGTAATGTGCTAAGAAGAGATGCAGTAGAAGAGAGCTGGTTCTGCTTTATGATGTTAGAAGCATCAGGAGCAGATGCCTCCTTGTTTTCATCTACTGTAGTGGTCTCTACCGGCAATGGTGCTAGGTTATGGATGGCTCGATCAGTTATAGCCCTTTCGGTGATGATTTGCACTACCCTTACCATGCCGTATCTATCTTTTGTTGCACTTACGACCTTGCCTAATGGCCACTTAAGTGGCGCTGTAGATTCATCTTTCAATAGAACAAGACTACCTGGCTTTAAGCCCTCGATCGGAGTCCTCCATTTATTTCTTTGTTGTAACTCGTGAAGAAACTCCTTGCTCCACTTTCTCCAAAACTCAAGTTGTTTTTGGGTAACGAGCTCCCATCTTTGGCAAAGTTTTATGTCCTTCTCCTTCATTAGAGGGTTAGGTAGGGCTGTTAACTGTTCGCCAATTAGGAAATGAGATGGAGTTAGTGCCTGAATGTCATTAGGGTTGCTGGAAAGCTTTGTAAGAGGTCGAGAGTTAAGTATTGCTTCAATTTCGGTGATGAGAGTGTTGAGTTCCTCATACGTCAGTGAAGCACTACCTATAGTTCTTCGCAGATGATATTTAGCTGACTTAACAGCCGCCTCCCAAAGACCCCCAAAGTGTGGAGTTCTTGGAGGTATAAAATGCCACTCTATCATTTGATCTGCGCAGTGCTGTATCAATTCATCATGGAAATCCCATTTGAAAAACAAATCATAAATTTCTTTGAGTTCATTTTTTGCCCCCACAAAATTAGTGCCATTGTCGCAATGAATGTGAGTGGGCCTTCCTCGTCTTGCGATGATGCGTTTTAATGCTCCAATAAAGGCGTCTTTTGTGAGGTCAGATGCAAGTTCTAAATGAACTGCCTTAGTTGCGAAACATATAAATACGGCTATATACGCCTTAGTAGGTTTCTTGCCTCGAACTTTGTAATGAATATGAATTGGGCCGCAGAAATCTATTCCAACATTTGTAAATGGCCGAGAGGGTTGCACTCGTGCGGGTGGCAAAGTTGCCATGATTTGGTTGATTGTCTTTGGTTGAAATCTCGCACATCGAACACACTTGTGTACAATAGATTGTGCGAGTTTTCTCCCATTCAGAGGCCAAAATCTTTGCCTAGCTGCTGCCAAAAGGGCTTGCGGTCCCGCGTGAAGATTGGTACTATGTAGTTCTATCATTAAAATGTATACATATTCATCTTTTTCAGGAAGAACCATCGGATGCTTGCTATCATAAGACATTTTGGCTTCCTTTAACCTTCCTCCCACCCTTATAAGTCCTATTTCGTCTAAAAATGGGCACAAGGGTGATAGCTTGCTCCTGGGGGATAGTAGTTTTCCCTTCTTTAGCTCTTTAAGTTCTTCTGTGAAATGCTCTTTTTAAATGGTTTTTACTACCCAGAGTAAAGCCTCATGAATTTCAATGGAACACAGAATTACAGTATTAGGAGGTTTCTCATTTGGACCATATCTTTTGCAAATTCGCCTAATGTAAGCTATAACATGTAGTAGTGTCTTAAACGAGTTCCGATGATTTATAGTCTTTAACATATTATAGCTTGGTTTAATCGAGTCGACCGAACATGGTAGTGCAACGGGACTTTCTGGGCTTGTGTCTATTGTAGGTGGTGTGGCAGTTGGCCAATTTATTGGATCAGATCGCAGAAATTGAGGGCCGTTAAACCACAAATTCGAAGTTAATAACTGGGTTGCACTCAGGCCTCTAGAGATCAAGTCTGCCGGATTTTCTTTGGAAGGGACATGTAGCCATTGTTTTTTCTCAGAATTTTGGTGAATATATGACACCCGGTTAGCAATGAATTTACTTTGCGCAGACGATTCAGAAGTAATCCAAGCTAGGGCAATAGTAAAGTCACTCCATAGGAATGCTGCGTCTGGCCTTGGAGCTAGCACTGTCTTGACTCGGCATACTAATTTTGTTAGTATGCAAGCCGCTGAAAGCTCGAGTCGTGGGAGCGTTGTTTCTTTGAGAGGAGCCACCTTTGATTTTGCACAGAGAAGCCGTACTATTGGTTGACCCTCAGAATTGATAGTTCGTAGGTACACGGCTGCTCCGTAAGCCTTTTCGCTTGCGTCGGCAAAACCATGAATTTCTAGGCACCTTTGACGCTTTCTGGCTAGTGCATGCCTTGGTATGGACAGTTCTTTTATCTTTTCTAAGTCCTAACGAAATGATATCCATTTGTTTTGGAGTTCCTGGGGAAGTGCTTCATCCCATTCCAGTTTAAGCTTCCACAAACTTTGCACAAATATTTTTCCGTATGTAACGACTGGGTTTATGAGCCCTAGTGGATCGTAAATTCTTGCCACGTCTGCTAAAATCGTTCTTTTTGTGAAGCGGCGTATTATCGGCAAATTTGTTCAAATTGAAAACTGATCAGCACTAGGTGACCAGGATAGGCCTAAAGTTTTGACGTGAGTATTTTTGGTTTCTCCAATATTGATCTTAGCTTCAATATCTTCTTAAGGAATTGATTCTAATAATTTTGGATGATTTGCGCTCCATTTACGGAGTTGGAAACCTCCCTCACGAAGAAGACTTGTTAGCTCATTCTGGAGATTACAAGTCTGCTTTAAGCTATCTGATCATTATATCATCTACGTAAAAGTCACGTTTAAGTATTTGACTGCCAAGTGGATAGTTCTTGCCCTCTTGCTCTGCCAATTGATGAAGACATTTAGTAGCTAGATATGGAGCTGAAGTGGTACCATAGGTTACTGTGCGCAGACGGTAGTATTTTAGGTCTTGATCTGGAGATTCACGCCAAACCAGAAGTTGAAATTCTCTGTCGCTTTCATCAACCAATATTTGTCTATACATTTTAGTAATATTGGCTGTAAAAACATATTTGTGCAGTCGAAAACGGAGTAAAATTACAAATAGGTCGTCTTGGATTGTTGGACCTACCATCAGTATGTCATTTAAAGATAGGTTACTTGATGTTTTGCAAGATCCATCAAACACTACTCTTAATTTAGTGCTCGTGCTTTCTGGTTTGAGCACGCTATGATGAGGCAAAAAATAGTTTTGTTTTGGTATTTGGGACATCAACTCCATGTGATTCAAAAAGAGAAGTTCTCTCATGAATGCAATGTATTATTGTTTCAACTCTGGGTTCTTTTTAAAACGGGCTTCAAGACTAAAGAACCTTCGTTCCGCAATCTCTTGAGACTTTCCTAGTGTGCTTGGGGGCTGTATGAAAGGGAGACGAACTATGAAACGGCCTTGAACGTTGCGTTTTGCATTTATGCTGAAATGATCTTCACACATTTTTTCAGCCTTTGTCATTTGTTTGGTGTCTGAATTGCATTGTTCCAATTCCCAAAATTCTTTGAGTTGTGCCTCTAATGATAGACTGGCTACTCCACTGAAAGTTGCTAGGTTTGTAGTCGGTTGACGAGCTGTCCCCAAGACAATCCACCCAAGTATCGAATTCTGTAAGGTAGGCAAGTCGGCAGATATTCTGATTTGACCAACTGACATTAGATTAGCATATATGTCAGCACCCAGAAGTAAATCGATCTTTCTGGGCTCACTGAAATCTGGGTCAGCTAATCTTATATTTTTCTGAATTGGCCAATCACTTGTATTTAAAGCAACCCTAGGTTGATCGGAAGTTATGTCCGACAAAATAAACGCTTCAATGTAAGCTTTAAATCCATTGAGCCTTGATTTGATTGCAATATTAATTCGACCCTTAGCTTGAAGTTTGAAATCACCTATACCATTTATGTCGATTTTTCTTCGATTAATTTGCATTCCTAGGCGCTTTACTAAAGCCTCCGTTACAAAATTCAATTGCGATCCAGAATTCAACAATGCTCTACAGGTTACGTCTTGTCCCAGACAATTTTCAATATTTTGCATTGCTGTTCCCAGGAACGTACAACCTGACAGTAGATGATCTTTTTCAGAGACAGTATGAACCGAGACTTGCATTTCATTATTTTTATTTTTATTCGTGGTGCGAGTTTTTTGTGAAGTTGCTTGTGCAGAAGTATTACCAGGCTTTTCAATGTGAAGTAAGGTATTATGTCGCCCATTGCATTTTAAGCAACTTCTAGAAGGACAAGTGGAAGTTTTATGACCTTTCTTCAAACAATTGATACACATTTGCAGTTTTTTTGCTGCGTTAATTCGTTCTGAAGGAGAGAACTTCAGAAATTTTGAACAAAATTTCAACTGGTGGGTTTGATTCTTGCATAACTCACAAGAACTTATTTGGCTTGTTGTCAAGGACGTATTTGATTTCTTCGTTTCTTTTTCTTTACACTGATTCTTTTCCCGTTTATCTCCAAGAGTTTCTAATAATTGAAATCTAGCTTCAATAAAGTTTAAGAATGATGCTAAAGTCGGAATTTCTTTGGGTGATTTAAGGCTTTCTTCAAAGAGCCTGTGAGTTTCACGGCCTACTTTCTTTAAAAGTAGCTGAACGATTAATGGATCCCAGTTGGACGTGTCAATTCCTTGGCTTTCGATACCCAATAGTGCTTCATTAACTATATCGTGAAGCTGTTTGATTCCTGTTGAAGACTCAGCTGACATACTATTAAATGTCAATACTCTATCAATGAAGGCTGATACGATTAGACGCTTGTTATCATAGCGTTTTTTATGTATTCCCCAAGCAATATCGTAGTTTTGTTCTGAAATTTGTAGATGTTGAATGAGTCTGCTTGGCTCACCAGAGAGATTAGATTTAAAGTAGAACTATTTTTGAGAGTTAGACATTGGTTGTTGATGAATCAAATTTGTAAACAGATCATAAAACTGTTGCCACTTGGCATAATCTTCCATGAAAGTGGGGATTGTTATTTTCGGAAGTCGGACCATACTTTGGGAGGACGTATTTTGTTGAGAGCTGGCATGGTTTTCAGGAGATGGACTTCTTAATTCTAACAATTTGATTCCTATATCATCATATTTTCCCTGCAGATCTGAATATTGGTTATTATCGTAAAGGGCCGTATCTTCTGCCAGAAGCTTGTAATGGTTGGTAGTTATTAATTGCCAATAGTTGGATATGTTGGAGGAATGTTGCATATAAAATGCTTTTGAACGAGGAGTTTTCAAAAAGTCTTCTAGGGCGTCTAGACAGTTTCCAAGGGAGCTCATCATAGATTCTTGAGTTCTAATTTTCTTCTGCACATAATTATTGTGTGTTGATCCCATTTCGTCAGCAGAAGTGGAGTTTTTAGTTTGATGCTCAAGTTCAGCCTTGAGCTCTGAGTATGCATCCCGTACACCCCTGAAGAAATCTTCTTCAAAATAAGGGTGGCTGGGATTCATATCTTCAAACTTTGATAATTCTGAATGGTGTCCACTGAAATCGGCCCACTCAGATTCCAATAAATCAAGTTGCGTTTGTAAATATCGCAACGTTTTTCTCGTAGTGGAAGTTTTGGTACAGTTTTCTTGCCTTTTCTCTATGGCTTTTCCCAATTTTGACTGAGTTTTAAATAACTTATCCATGATTATCTAGTTTTATAGTTCTGCCAACACAGATGACGTTGTTATGACCAAAAAAATAAGGTGGGTGGGGGTGGGGGGTAGAGATGAGCAACGCAAAACGTGTTCTTATATATAAATATTTTTATCTGAGAAAATTAAATCTAATAATAATTAGTTCAATTACTTGCGTGTGAAACCGTTGTTAAACTTCCTGTTGTTCGTCGACGGGAAGATGCTGATCCCTCGTGGCGCTGAAGCGAGTTGCAGATATCGTTGGCTTCTTTCCTGGTGCTCACCTGAGCGTCGTCGGAAGGTGCAATCCCTCGTGCCGCTGAAGCGAGTTGCAGATATCGTTGACTTCCTTCCTGGTGCTCACCTGAGCGTCGTCGGAAGGTGCAATCCCTCGTGGCGCTGAAGCGAGTTGCAGGTATCGTTGGCTTCCTTCCTGGTGCTCACCTGAGCGTCGTCGGAAGGTGCAATCCCTCGTGGTGTTGAAACCAGATGCAGATATCGTTGGCTTCCTTCCTGGTGCTCACCTGAGTGTTGTCGGAAGGTGCAATCGCTCGTGGTGTTGAAGCGAGTTGCAAATATCGTTGGCTTCCTTCCTGCTGGTATCGTTGGCTTCCTTCCTGGTGCTCACCTGAGCCTCGTCGGAAAGTGCAATCCCTCGTGGCGCTGAAGCGAGTTGCAGGTATCGTTGGCTTCCTTCCTGGTGCTCACCTGAGCGTCGTCGGAAGGTGCAATCGCTCGTGGTGTTGAAGCGAGTTGCAAATATCGTTGGCTTCCTTCCTGGTGCTCACCTGAGCGTCGTCGGAAGGTGCAATCCCTCGTGGCGTTAAAACGAGATGCAGATATCGTTGGCATTCTTCCTGGTGCTCACCCGAGCGTCGTCGGAAGGTGCAATCCCTCGGGGCGCTGAAGCGAGTTGCAGATATCGTTGGCTTCCTTCCTGGTGCTCACCTGAGCGTCGTCGGAAGGTGCAATCCCTCATGGCGTTGAAACCAGATGCAGATATCATTGGCTTCCTTTCTGGTGCTCACCTGAGCGTCGTCGGAAGGTGCAATCCCTCGTGGTGTTGAAACCAGATGTAGATATCGTTGGCTTCCTTCCTGGTGCTCACCTGAGCGTCGTCGGAAGGTGCAATCGCTCGTGGTGTTGAAGCGAGTTGCAAATAACGTTGGCTTCCTTCCTGCTGGTATCGTTGGCTTCCTTCCTGGTGCTCACCTGAGCGTCGTCGGAAGGTGCAATCCCTCGTGGCGTTGAAGCGAGTTGCAGATATCGTTGGCTTCCTTCCTGGTGCTCACCTGAGCGTCGTCGGAAGGTGCAATCCCTCGTGGTGCTGAAGCGAGTTGCAAATATCGTTGGCTTCCTTCCTAGTGCTCACCTGAGCGTCGTCGGAAGGTGCAATCCCTCGTGGTGTTGAAACCAGATGCAGATATTGTTGACTTCCTTCCTGGTGCTCACCTGAGCGTCGTCGGAAGGTGCAATCCCTCGTGGCGTTGAAACGAGTTGCAGATATCGTTGGCTTCCTTCCTAGTGCTCACCTGAGCGTCGTCGGAAGGTGCAATCCCTCGTGGCGTTGAAACGAGATGCAGATATCGTTGGCTTCCTTCCTGGTGCTCACCTGAGCGTCGTCGGAAGGTGCAATCCCTCGTGACGCTGAAACGAGTTGCAAGTATCGTTGGCTTTCTTCCTGGCTCTCACCTGAGTGTCGTCGGAAGGTGCAATCCCTCGTGGCGCTGAGGCGAGTTGCAGATATCATTGGCTTCCTTCCTGGTGCTCGCCTGAGCGTCGTCGGAAGGTGCAATCCCTCGTGGCGTTGAAACGAGATGCAGATATCGACCAACTCAAAGTTCACCCTGCGGACTTGAGCTCGACTATTACAACGCTAGGGTAATAGAGCACCCTAGTGCAGCCTCACACTAGGTCCTGATTATGGCTTGGAAATGCTCTCGGGTCGGGGTCACCAAAATGAGTACAAACTCGTTTGTTGTACTTTGAATACTGAATTTTATTTTAATACAAGTGACTTTATATGCATAATTTATGCTTACATAGCTAATTTAGACTATCGTGGGAACGTACAAGAATGTATGAAATGTGGTGAGAACCAACATTGTTTTGGCTAGACTATCGTGTGACATTAATTTTACGTTAGGAATTTATGAGAACATGAAGATGTACGTTTTATGTTACAGTTATGAGTTCTATGAGGTAAATTGGAAGTAGAATAATAAAGCATAGGATTTTAATTACTGATATGGAATGTGGGAAACTTGAAATGCAATTTGGATAGTAAACACCATATGTTGCCATAGTAATAAATGCAGCGCATATTGTTCCATAGTAATACAGGAAAATTCTAACCGCTATAACTTCACTAAATATGATTCAATCTTTATGAAACTTTCAGGATAGATCAATCTTACAAATAAACATCTACGTACTAAAATTCATTGAATTCAAGGGTACCGTTAAGATTTTATTCAAGAAAACATAAAATCGATAAATCATACTATTACTAACAAAGTTGAGTGAATTGCGACTTCTAACGTATTTGTTGTTGTTGTACTCACCAAGGCCTACATTCCTGATTTTTTCGAGATTTTTCGGATCACAGGTGTCCAATCGCGAGGGGGGACACAAATTTTTCGTGTATTTCCCCTCCCTGTGCACCCCTCGCGACAAATTTTGCCAAACTAAGACCTGTTTTGAAAAGTTCTCATCAAGACCTTTCATTTGACATCCATATCGGCTATCTTCAATGAAATTTATTTTCGGGGGGTCACTCTCCTATATGGGGAGACCCCCCTTAAATACCTTATAAAATTTTTTGTGGTTGAACATTGAAGAGATCACCAATTTACACCTACACACAAAATTTGATGTTTCTAGCTTAAGTAGTTTCCGAGGAAAACTGCTGTGACACACGGACGGACAGACGGACAGACTGGTCGCGAAACTAGTAGGGTTTTGTAAAATTATTTTACAAAACCCTAAAAATGTGAGAACTCGAAGGAGAGTTGTGGTGTTTCCCCTTCGGGCTCCACGTTGGGAGCCATTTGTAGTGATCTTTTTCGCAAGATCCGTGTAGAGCATGGATGTCGATTGTATCGCACAAGTGTCAGCGAGCTATAAACAACACCGAGCTCAGCTGACTAGCCTTGCTTAACGACCATGTACGCATGCTTGTTGACTAGCTATTTGCGGGATCGTATGAGGCGGGTTTTTGTCGAGCCACAAAGCTACACTACAAAATATTTATCACGCATACTCTACTCTACGAGACGCATCGATCAATTTTTAGTATCTTTAGAAATGTTCTATTATGTGTCAATTAAACTACTCTACAGTAATTTTTTTGTCTCTTTAAACTTAGCGGACACGGAAGCTTGAGACAAACGCAAACATTCTACACAAGCAACCGTTACTTTCTCCGAAGAAGGCATTACAAGGGAAATGTCAAACCTAAAGATGTTAAAGTGGCTGAAGTGAACCACTTATCTCTGCCTAAAGGATGGAAACCTGACGGATGTAGTTAATTTTAACGTTGTAAACCAATAAACTAAGCAGTTGCGACGGGATGACCACCTTATCTCTTCAGGAGCAGCTACTCCTGATCACCACGGGGCTACTCGACTGCTTATCTTTATTACAAGACTCAATTTTCCCTTGTGATTTCCCTCCCTTCTGTACCACATTATCGGAATGCAGAGCTTAATAGGAAAATATCTCTCCAAGATTTTTCATTCTTCCCCCACTCGATTGTGCTCGCTGAGAATTTTTAAGGGCACCTCCTTTAAAGCTCTTTGATAGTTTCTCAACTACAAAACTGTCATTACATCACGACTTCTAACATTTTTATGGACAAGTTTGATGAATGTCGCTCCCATAGTCTCTGAAGAAAATTATATAAACTAACTGTATAACAAAGAATTGGCCTGTGGATATCAAATAAACAAAATAATTGATATTATTTCGTTTAAAATGTACGCGTAATTTATGTGCCTTATAGATTTTCAAATTAGTTTATGATAAAAATAATCAGATCTTTAATACAAAAGAACTTCTCATGAATAACGTTTTAAAAACTGTTGATCACTAATCTATGAGATAGGATGAACAAGTACGTTACCATTTAATAAAACATGTCAAAAATTATATCGACCAAATGAAACTAACAAATTACAAATAATTTATCATTACATTGCAAGTACTTCAATACTCAGTGTTAATTGTCAACAGCTTTCAAATAAATCTTAAGATCTGGATTCAAGGTTAGCTGAAAAGCTCATAAACAAAGAAACCCACCATTAAATACTTGTAAGCGTTGTTCTTCCGTGGTTTTATTTTCAATATTTCATGGGACGTGTTACAGTATTATTTAAGAAATTTCCATATTGTTTATAAGTTTTTAAGTATTATTAGTTCTTGAGAAGAAACTTTTTCTGAAAGTCATGGCTTATTTATTATTCTGGACCTACAATAACGTAATTTTGGTTGGAAATGGGTTCTTGAATTAGTCATAACCTTTGCGGCTTTATAATAAGAGAATATTATCATATGAATATTTTATATATTTCGCTTACCAAAATTTATTATTTCCCAGATGTGTGTATCATATTAACATACTAATTTGAACAAGCGTACCTATAATCGGTTATAATGGAAAATATTTGCGGGCGAAAGGCTCAGACTCGGCTTTTTTTTTGAGTAAATACGAAAGTTTATTTGGTATTTATTTTGAGTCTCCCTGCCAATCAACGAAAACTGTACATCGTTCACACATTATAATTTTTATGCAAAATATACGCTTAATTTCCTCTAGTGGTCTTACTCTAAATGTAAATTAATTAAATCTAAAGATGTATAGAGATCTTTAGCTTTAATTTTCTAAGCAGGATCATATGTAGATCGAAGATAGTGCTCCAGAGCAATGCATATCATTGATGTTAAAGATTCTTGTGATATTCAAGTATTTTTATATGATTTCAAATCTTAATCTTTTCGTTATCGTACTGGTATTTCAACCGTAGATGACTGAATAGTTTTATAGTACTATAGATGGCAGATATTGCTTCAGAATACTTCATCATATCACATAATTGAGAAAAAAAGTCAAAACATGAAGACACGCTCATCCCTCATTATTATGAATAATTGAATGTTTCCTGTGACAAGAATTTATAATGAGCCACATAAGCTCCTATTATTATCATTCCAATCACTGTGCCATTATGCTTAAACCTTTAACACGTGAGTTTTATTGCATTATGATAACAATGGCAACTTCGACTACCAAAGAGTGATATTTTTATATTAGAAAAGTTATTGGATATACTATATGAAATAATTGTTCCATAATACCAAGGTTATTTTGATAGTAGAAGAGACAAGTTAGTTAGACCGACCTACGCTCATGTCAGAAGGGTTTTGTACCTAACTTCACCAAAATGCAGTCACCAGCATCGAATTAAATCAAAAAACATGTCAAAGAGATATGCACGTTTAAAAGAAAATCCATTGTTTGTCTATGTTCAACGGTCGCCATTTTATTGCAAAATTTTAAAAATCACTCAAATCATGAATTCTCAATAATATTTATGTTGTTGATCTTATTTAAAAATTTCAAGGTGAATAAATCAAAACTGCAGTGTCTGATTCGATAGAAAGTCCATAAAATACCAAAATTATGTGTTATTGTTGTTTTTATAGGAGAACTTTCAAATGGCTATAACTTCCTTGTATATCATTTAATTTTTATCAAACTTACAGATTATAAGGACATTTTATAAGACTACTTATTTCGTTGAGCGAATTTTTAGTTCTATGGTATTTGTTGTTGTCCTCATAAACACCTACCTCCATAATTTTTTTCATATTTTCCAGATCACAGGTGTCCAATCCCTGTGCGCCCTTCGAAACAAAAAATGTAAGTTTAAGACTGGTTTTGAAAAGTTCTTATCAAGACCTTTCATTTGATACCCATATCGGCTACCTTTGATGAAACTTTTTTTGGCGGTCAACTCCTCTCTGTGAGGATACCCCCTTAAATACCTTATAAAATGTTTTTATAAGTAAATTTTGAACAGAACATCACTTTACACCTACATACAAAATTTGATGTTTCCAGCTTAAGTAGTTTGCAAAAAAAATTGCTGTGACACACGGACGGACGGACACATAAGACGCGATTTTAGTAGAGTTGTGTAAAATTATTTTACAAACCCCTAAAAAGAAGCTGAGAAAACAGGAGATTGTTCCTTGCTGACGAGCTTTGGCTGACACTGATCTTACGCAATTAATGAATAAGCTCAAGAAACACTTCATTAATATGAACACCGGAAAATCAATTTAACGCATTCACGGTCAACAACGAGATGTAGAAAGCATCTGTTCCAAAGCTGCCGAGGTGACGGGACTTTTAAAGTGGAATTTCTTCTCAATAAAACGTCTCATTGACCAGAAAATATCATTTAATTCAGTGACACGAGCTGCGAGTTGGTTCATATTGTTCAAGGAATATTTCTCGGGAGAAATTTACTAATTGCGGAAAGTACTTTATGTACATGATATATATATATATATATATATATATATATATATATATATATATATATATATATATATATATATATACATATATATATATATATATATATATATATATATATATATATATATATATATATCTATATATATATATATATATATATATATATATATATATATATATATATATATAAATATATATATATACTCGTATATATATATATATATATATATATATATATATATATATATATATAAATATATATATATATATATATATATATATATATATATATATTTATATATATATATATATATATATATATATATATATATATATATATATATATATATATATATATATATATATATATATATTTATATATATATATATATATATATATATATATATATACATATATATATATATATATATATTTATATATCTATCTATATATATATATATATATATATATATATATATATATATATTTATATATATATATATATATATATATATATTGTTACAGCCAGCTAAGACAACGGTTGGACCAGATACATCGGACAGTGCGAAAACACCTCGAATCGGCTACTGACCGCATGAAGACCAGGTTTGATCTAAAGGCAAATTCTACTGGCTTCCAGCAAGATGACTTGGTCTGGCTATATAACCCACAGCGACGGAAGGGTAGGTCTCCAAAGTTGCAGCATAATTGGGAGGGACCATACCGGGCTACAAAGTGAATCAACGACGTCGTATATCGCATACAGGAACACCGTAAGCCGAGAGCCAAAATGGAAATCGTGCACCTGGACCGTCTTGCCCCATATAACATCCAAGGAGAATTGACTACAATTGGCGACACATCTTTTCGTGGCGAAAAAAACTAAGGTGGGGAGAGTGTTACATGCACGAATAATTCTGCGAGCGAATGTTTGTTTTCACAACCATTAAGAGCCTCATGATCAACAAAGTGAATTTACTCGAAACCACGAGAACCCACCAAGCATGATCAACAACAGTGACGTCACTCCATTCATTAAGCTGCTCGAATATACTAGGTACCTCTCGGCAGAACATTCGCCAATGTACGAGAAATGGGTTGAGTGGCTAGAGACCCAATATAAAGGCGAGCTGAATGAATGGGGGGATCATTCATTACAACCGCGATAATAAAAACAGCGGTAGAGTGGAGCGCAAGGTAAAGGTGACATTGATTGAGTCATTGTGAAGTGATTTTAGAAGACAATTGCAATAAAAATTTATTGACAAGTGGAAGTTAGACTTTTAATAGTGAAATTAATAATTGTGCATTCTTTTAAATAAACTCTTTTTAACTTAATTGCAGAAGACTTTGCGTTTTCACTTTCCCGGAGCATTAAAATTATTGGCCGCGAACTATAATACGCGACGGTGGTGTGAAGAAGTGAGAAAGAAAATTTTTGAAGTGAAAACGTTTAAACATTTTTAAAGTGCACAACAGTGAAAATTAACAATAAAAATGCCAGGAAATTTTCATCTAAAAATTGATCAATTGACCATATCGGAGCTCAATGAGGAGTTGAAACAGCGAAATCTGGACACACAAGGTACAAAAGCCATACTGATTGCACGTTTGCGTGACGTGATCGATTCGGAGGGCGGGAATCTGGGTGCGGGTGAGCTATCAGATGAGGAAAATGGCGCAGAAGGTGGAGAAGTAGAAACACCAAAATTAGAGGAGCCAGAAAATGCGCTAATGCAAATGTTCATGCTGATGTCATCCAGTCTAACTGCGAAGCTAGATGAACAATCAGCGAAGCTGGATCAACAAGCGATCGAAATCAAGGCAGATTTTCAAAAACAGTCAACCGAAATAAAAGCGGAGCTCAGTAGTCTGAGCAAACAAATTAAATACGTCGAAGAAAACGTTTAGCAGGTCGAGGAGAGAATATACCATGAGATCAGCAAGGTCGAGGAGAGAATAAACCATGATATCAGCCAGGTTGAGGAGGGAATCAACCATGAGATGGGAAACATGAAAAAGAAATTAGAAGCAGCAAAGGCAATAGTAACCACCCCACAAGCCTCGCTTATAACCGCAGTGCAAAGCACACCCAGAAACGTGCAAGCACCAATATTCGACGGGCAAACAGTCAAGCTACAGAACCCAGTTTGAAGCAGCCACTCAGATAAATCACTGGAATGAGCAGGAACGAGCAACTGCATTGTTTCTTGCTCTAAGAGGCCCAGCTGCCGAGCTGTTGAAGACCGTCCCCGTTGAGTTGCATTCAAACCCGAACGCTATAATGAATGCGCTCAACATGCGTTATGGAGACGATCATCTGAAGCAGATTTATCGGTCACAGCTACTGCATCGGATGCAGAAGCCTGACGAAACTTTACAGCAGCTAACGCAAGACATTGAGCGACTGGCACTTTTGGCTTACCCAGCTTATGACCCAGAACATCGAGATGACGCAGCGACAGAAGCATTCATCAGCGCACTAAAGGACCCGGAATTGCAACAAGCCGTGCATTTAACTCAAAAGCAAACAGTTAAGGACGCATTGGCTTATAGTCTGAATTTTGAGGCAGCGAAAAATGTGACTCGTACCACTGCCCGGGCTCGTGAGGTAGTGACAGACGAGTGCAGGTGTGAGCGCGTCAAAATTAAGCGAGATCTGCATGTAAATGGTGCACCTAGATGCTGGAATTGCCGAGAGAAGGGGTACCTGCAAAGATACTGCAAGAAGCGGAGAAAACCGAGCTATTGTCCAGAGTGTGCAGCTAGGAGAAGACCTAGACCGAGTCAGGAGTCCAGAATGGAAGCCCTTAAAGCTGAGAGGTCGGGAAACATGTAAGAGCCAACTTCGTGGGGTAGAGGTTGGCTAGGAGGATCGACGTCCCCAGCACCACCATCACCGTGTCAAGACTACATCGTGGAGAAGCGGACTTATTCCTTCCGGGTCAAGTTGATGGAGAACATTGCACCATAACAATCGACACTGGTGCAACCCAATCGATTATCCGACCAGACTTAGTGAGGCAAAAACTACTTCACAAGGGCAGGATTTTCTCACTACGGATAGCTACGGGAGAAACTGCACCTGTCCAAAGAGAGGTCAACCTCCAGATACAGTTGGAAGCCCTTACGTTCCGACATAATTTTCTGATCGCAAACATTATGGATGACTGCATTCTCGAAATGGATTTTCTGCGACCACATGGAATCACGTTGGATTTGGGCAAACGGGTATTGAAATGGCAGAATGTCGAAGTATTGATGGAGGATTCCAGCGTTCAAATTTCCAAGATGAATGTAGTAGTATGTGCCGACACTGATGTACCGAATTCTCCCGAAAGCATTGTATGGGCCAAGCTTGATGGTGATTCTGGAGACCAGCGATCTTATCTGATAGAGCCAACGAAGACATCCGCATTGCGCAGTTTGATTGTAGGACGAAGTCTTGTAAGATCTATAAGGAACGGAAACGTGCCAGTTAGAGTCCTTAACACCGCAGACTCAACCACAAGCATCAAAGCGGGAGAAGTCATCGGCAGCTGCCAGCCTGTTTCCACCATCATCTACTTTGAAGCCCCTCACGACCATCATTGGAAAAGGAGGCAAGACGCAGACAAAGCCCGGGAATCCACGTCTGCAAAATTGAAGCAGTTCAAATTGCCAGTGCAACTATTCAAGCGAGCCTCTGATCTGGTCACCAAGTATAGTGACATCTTTCAACAAGCCCGGATGACCAAGGCCAAACGAGTATGGTAACTCACGTCATAGATACACAGGGAACCAAGCCAATTCGACAAGCGTTGAGACGTCTTCCTATAGCCAAACAAGGAGAAGTGAGCGCATTGATCTCGGACATGGAAAAACAAGACGTTATCAAACCTTCTGTCAGTCCATGGGCCGCGCCAGTAGTTCTAGCAAAGAAATAGGATGGTAGCACTCGTTTTTGTGTCGACTATAGGCAGCTTAACGACGTCACTAAAAAAGATAGTTACCTGGCTCCACGCATCGACGACATCATGGACACTTTAGCCGACGCAAAATGGTTTGCTACACTCGATCTCAAGAGTGGCTACTGGCGGGTAGAAATCGACAAGAAGGACCGAGAGAAGACCACATTTCCAGCTGGGACCGGATTGTGGCGATTTGTGGTGATGTCATTTGGGCTTTGCAATACTCCAGCCACTTTCAAACGCCTGATAGAATACGTGCTGCGTAGCCTAACCTGGAAAACTTGCTTGATGTACCTAGATGACATCATTGTTATCGGGAGAACGTTCGAAGAGCATGTGCGGAACTTAGAAGAGGTTTTCTCCCGATCGCGACTGGCGAATTTGAAACTAAGTCCCAACAAGTGTACCCTTTTCGCAGCTGAAATGAAATACCTGGGACACGTCGTATCAGCAGAAGGGATCAAAACAGACCCTGAGAAAATTGAAGCCGTGAAAAGCTGGCCTACACCAAACAAAAAGCGCCAACTACGAAGTTTTCTGGGTCTGGCAACCTACTATCGAAGATTCGTCAAAGACTTTGGCAAAATAGCTAAGTGTCTCCATCAGCTAACCGAGAAAAATCGTCCGTATGTCTGAAATGAACAATGCCAGGTGGCCTTTGAGACCTTGAAGGGGAAGCTGTGTGAATCACCCGTGCTGGCATATCCGAAACCCGGAAAAATGTTTGTAGTTGACACCGATGCGAGTAAGGTGGTATTGGAGCTGTAGTCTCCCAGCACATCGATGGTGAAGAAAGAGTCCTCTCGTCTTATAGTTGAGTTCTCTCAAAAAGTGAGAGGAACTACTGCGTGAGTAGAAAGGAGCTATTGGCTATAATAGAGGCCACCAAGCAGTTCCACAAGTACCTATATGGCCAGAAATTTTTTCTTCGAACGGACCATGCATCGCTGAGATGGCTGCTTAACTTCGAAAACACCGAGGGACAAGTTGCGAGTTGGATCGAAAGATTGCAGTCATACGACTACGAAATTGTTCATCGGAAGCGCGCAGTTCATAGAAATGCCGACGCCCTATCTCATCATCCATGTCCAGCTAATTGTAAGCATTGCCAACGGCTTGAAGAAAAGGAGCCACCCTTTGATCTGCGATTGATAACGGCCGAACCTGATGAAGGTTGGTCACCGGAGGAGATCCGAAGGGCCCAGTTAACCGATTAAGACATCAGACCATTGCTCGTATAGAAAGAGACAACTGGGCGACCTGAGTGGAAGGACAATTCAACGCATGGCGCAACCCTGAAAAGCTATTGGGCACAATGGAACTCCCTTCAGGTGGAGGGTGGCATGCTCAAGCGGAAATGGGAAACGGCGGATGGCAGCTCCTATAGGATGCAAACTATACTTCCAAAAGCCGAATCCACGATGTAGTTAAGGAAATGCATGAAAGATCCTCGGGAGCCCATCTTGGTGTTAACAAGACCTTAGTGAAATTACGGGAAAGATTTCACTGGCTCCACGCTCGAAAAGACGTAGATGACTGGTGCCGTAGATGTACCATTTGCGCTTCCGTCAAAGGTCCAAAGCGACGACTGAGGGGACAAATGTAAACCTACAACGTGGGCGTACCGTTTGAAAGGATTGCTGTTAACATCGCTGGACCCTTTCCTGAATCCGAATGGGGAAATCGATACACGCTGGTTGTGGCCGATTATTTCAGCAAGTGGCCCGAGGTCTACCCCACTCCCAACCAGGAAACAACTACTGTAGCCGAACAGCTGGTATTAAATTGGGTCAATAGGTACGGCGTACCTTGTGAGCTACATTCAGCTCAAGGCCAAAACTTTGAGTCACTAGTTTTTGGCGAAATGTGCGAACTACTGGGAACACCGAAAACGAGAACAACACCGCTGCATCCCCAACCCGATGGAATGGTCGAACGTTTCAACGGCACGCTCAATAAACACCTGGCCAAGATGGTTGACGAAAACCAAAGGGACTGGGACCAACGCATCCCACTATTTTTGATGGCATACATAGCTGCTGAATATGCATCGACAGGCCAAGCCCCAGCCAAAGTCATTTTTGGAAAGTCTATTCGTCTGCCAACTGATATAAAGTTCGGGATACCCCCTGAGAAACCCCAAACGTTCTCGGAGTACGCAAGTGAGCTAAGGCATCGGTTGAACCAGATACATCGGACAGTGTGAAAACTCCTCGAATCGGCTACTGACTACATGAAGACCAGGTATGATCTAAAGGCAAATTCTACTGGCTTCCACCAAGATGACTTGGTCAGGCTATATAACCCACAGCGACGGAAGGGTATGTCTCCAAAGTTGCAGCATAATTGGGAGGGACCATACCGGGTTACAAAGCGGATCAGCGACGTCGTATATCGCATACAAGAACGCCGTAAGCCGAGCTCCAAAATGGAAATCGTGCATCTGGACCATCTTGCCCCATATAACATCCAAGGAGAATTGACTACAATTGGCGACACATCTTTTCGGGGCGAAAAGAACTGAGGTGGGGGCAGTGTAACATGCACGAATAATTCTGCGTGCTACTGTTGCAATTGTTTTCACAACCATTAAGGATCTCATGATCAACAAAGTGAATTTACTCGGAACCACGAGAACCCACCAAGCGTGATTAACATCTGAAAGTGACGTCACTCCATTCATTAAGCTGCTCGAATAAACTAGGTAGCTCTCGGCAGAACAATGGGTTGAATGGCTGGAGACACTATATAAAGGCGAGCTGAATGAATGGGGGGGATCATTCATTACATTTATTAAAGGTGATATTGATTGAGTGATTGTGAAGTGATTTTAGAAGACAATTGCAATAGAAATTTATTGACAAGTGGAAGTTAGACTTTTAATAGTGAAATTAATAATTATGCAGTCTTTTAAATAAACTCTTTTAAACTTAATTGATGAAAACATTGCGTTTTCACCTTCCCGGAACATTAAAATTATTGGCCGCGAACTATAACACGCGACAATATATATTAGATATTCTAAAAAGTATTGAGCCTTTTTTAGTCATTTTTAGGGTTTTGTACTAAAATACAAAACCCTATTGCAATCACGACCTGTGTCCGTCTGTCCGTCCGTCCGTTTGTATGTTACAGCACTTTTTCTCCGAAACTATAGAAGCTACAGCCATGAAACTTTGTGGAAAGGTCAAAAGTGGTGACCTCTTGAAAGTTCAAGGGTGCAAAAAATGTTCAAAGGGGTTCAAGGGGGGTCTCCTCATATAGGGAGGTTTCACCATTGGTAGTCAAAAAGGGTGTCATTGGAAAGGTCTTAATGAGAAACAAGTCTTAAAATTGCCTTATAGGTACCGAGGGGGCAGGGGAAGGGGAAATGTACGAACTTTTCGCGTACCCCCCTCGTGATTGGACACCTTCCATCCGAAAAATCTGAAAAAAATCATGAATGTAGGCCTTTATGAGTACAACAACAACAAGTACATGAGAAGTCGAAATTCACTCAACTTTGTTAGTAATAGTATGATTTATCGATTTTATGTTTTCTCGAATAAAATCTAAACGGTACCCTTAAATTCAGTAAAATTTAGCACACATATGACTATTTGTAAGATTTATCTTTTCTGAAATTTTCATATAGATCGAATTGTATTTAACGAAGTTATAGCCATTATATTTTCCTGTATTACTATGGAACAATATGCCCTGTATTACTATGGAAACATATGGCTATGGAACCGTATGCGTTTTTTACCGACTTAGACACTACAGCTTTGCTAGGATTTGCATGACAATTTCAGAAATGATAGGTATTATGAAGATGAGTACATACAATTGAAACAAGTCGAAGAGGCAGGAGAGAGCTCCTAGCAAAAGAGCTTTGTAACCATTCTGGGATTCGAAAAAAATAGGCCATGAATCGATGATGACAGTACAGGGGAGTGGCCCCTGAAAAAAATTTCATCAAAGGTAGCCGATATGAGTATCAACTGAAAGTTCTTTATGAGAGCTTTTCAAAACAGTTCTTAAACTGACAGGTTTTGCTTCAGTGGGGGCACCGGGGGGGGGGGGGGGGTAAATACATTTCCTCCCTCGCGAATGGACACCCGTGATCTAAAAAATTTGGAAAACTTATCAAGGGAGATATCGCGGTTTTACTATCGCAGTTTTACTATCGCGGCTGTAATGAATCATCTCCCCATTCATTCAGCTCGCCTTTATATAGGGTCTCTAGCCGTTCAATCCATTTCTCGTACATTGACGAATATTCTGCTGAGAGCTACCTGGGATATTCGAGCAAGATCAACATCTGAATGGAGCAGTGACGTCAGTTTCAGATGTTGATCATGCTTGGAGGATTCTTTTGCTTTCGAATACATTCTTTTGTTGATCATGATCTTCTCAATAGTTGTGAAAACAATTGCGATACTAGCTCGCAGAATTATTTGTACATGTAACAATATATATATATATATATATATATATATATATATATATATATATATATATATATATATATATATATATATATATATATATATATATATATATATATATTGTTACATGTACAAATAATTCTGCGAGCTAGTATCGCAATTGTTTTCACAACTATTGAGAAGATCATGATCAACAAAAGAATGTATTCGAAAGCAAAAGAATCCTCCAAGCATGATCAACATCTGAAACTGACGTCACTGCTCCATTCAGATGTTGATCTTGCTCGAATATCCCAGGTAGCTCTCAGCAGAATATTCGTCAATGTACGAGAAATGGATTGAACGGCTAGAGACCCTATATAAAGGCGAGCTGAATGAATGGGGAGATGATTCATTACAGCCGCGATAGTAAAACTGCGATAGTAAAACCGCGATATCTCCCTTGATAAGTTTTCCAAATTTTTTAGATCACGGGTGTCCATTCGCGAGGGAGGAAATGTAAATACAATTGCAACAGTAGCACGCAGAATTATTCGTGCATGTTACACTGCCCCCACCTCAGTTCTTTTCGCCCCGAAAAGATGTGTCGCCAATTGTAGTCAATTCTCCTTGGATGTTATATGGGGCAAGATGGTCCAGATGCACGATTTCCATTTTGGAGCTCGGCTTACGGCGTTCTTGTATGCGATATACGACGTCGCTGATCCACTTTGTAACCCGGTATGGTCCCTCCCAATTATGCTGCAACTTTGGAGACATACCCTTCCGTCGCTGTGGGTTATATAGCCTGACCAAGTCATCTTGGTGGAAGCCAGTAGAATTTGCCTTTAGATCATACCTGGTCTTCATGTAGTCAGTAGCCGATTCGAGGAGTTTTCACACTGTCCGATGTATCTGGTTCAACCGATGCCTTAGCTCACTTGCGTACTCCGAGAACGTTTGGGGTTTCTCAGGGGGTATCCCGAACTTTATATCAGTTGGCAGACGTATAGACTTTCCAAAAATGACTTTGGCTGGGGCTTGGCCTGTCGATGCATATTCAGCAGCTATGTATGCCATCAAAAATAGTGGGATGCGTTGGTCCCAGTCCCTTTGGTTTTCGTCAACCATCTTGGCCAGGTGTTTATTGAGCGTGCCGTTGAAACGTTTGACCATTCCATCGGGTTGGGGATGCAGCGGTGTTGTTCTCGTTTTCTGTGTTCCCAGTAGTTCGCACATTTCGCCAAAAACTAGTGACTCAAAGTTTCGGCCTTGAGCTGAATGTAGCTCACAAGGTACGCCGTACCTATTGACCCAATTTAATACCAGCTGTTCGGCTACAGTAGTTGCTTCCTGGTTGGGAGTGGGGTAGACCTCGGGCCACTTGCTGAAATAATCGGCCACAACCAGCGTGTATCGATTTCCCCATTCGGATTCAGGAAAGGGTCCAGCGATGTTAACAGCAATCCTTTCAAACGGTACGCCCACGTTGTAGGTTTACATTTGTCCCCTCAGTCGTCGCTTTGGACCTTTGACGGAAGCGCAAATGGTACATCTACGGCACCAGTCATCTACGTCTTTTCGAGCGTGGAGCCAGTGAAATCTTTCCCGTAATTTCACTAAGGTCTTGTTAACACCAAGATGGGCTCCCGAGGATCTTTCATGCATTTCCTTAACCACATCGTGGATTCGGCTTTTGGAAGTATAGTTTGCATCCTATAGGAGCTGCCATCCGCCGTTTCCCATTTCCGCTTGAGCATGCCACCCTCCACCTGAAGGGAGTTCCATTGTGCCCAATAGCTTTTCAGGGTTGCGCCATGCGTTGAATTGTCCTTCCACTCAGGTCGCCCAGTTGTCTCTTTCTATACGAGCAATGGTCTGATGTCTTAATCGGTTAACTGGGCCCTTCGGATCTCCTCCGGTGACCAACCTTCATCAGGTTCGGCCGTTATCAATCGCAGATCAAAGGGTGGCTCCTTTTCTTCAAGCCGTTGGCAATGCTTACAATTAGCTGGACATGGATGATGAGATAGGGCGTCGGCATTTCTATGAACTGCGCGCTTCCGATGAACAATTTCGTAGTCGTATGACTGCAATCTTTCGATCCAACTCGCAACTTGTCCCTCGGTGTTTTCGAAGTTAAGCAGCCATCTCAGCGATGCATGGTCCGTTCGAAGAAAAAATTTCTGGCCATATAGGTACTTGTGGAACTGCTTGGTGGCCTCTATTATAGCCAATAGCTCCTTTCTACTCACGCAGTAGTTCCTCTCACTTTTTGAGAGAACTCGACTATAAGACGAGAGGACTCTTTCTTCACCATCGATGTGCTGGGAGACTACAGCTCCAATACCACCTTACTCGCATCGGTGTCAACTACAAACATTTTTCCGGGTTTCGGATATGCCAGCACGGGTGATTCACACAGCTTCCCCTTCAAGGTCTCAAAGGCCACCTGGCATTGTTCATTTCAGACATACGGACGATTTTTCTCGGTTAGCTGATGGAGACACTTAGCTATTTTGCCAAAGTCTTTGACGAATCTTCGATAGTAGGTTGCCAGACCCAGAAAACTTCGTAGTTGGCGCTTTTTGTTTGGTGTAGGCCAGCTTTTCACGGCTTCAATTTTCTCAGGGTCTGTTTTGATCCCTTCTGCTGATACGACGTGTCCCAGGTATTTCATTTCAGCTGCGAAAAGGGTACACTTGTTGGGACTTAGTTTCAAATTCACCAGTCGCGATCGGGAGAAAACCTCTTCTAAGTTCCGCACATGCTCTTCGAACGTTCTCCCGATAACAATGATGTCATCTAGGTACATCAAGCAGGTTTTCCAGGTTAGGCTACGCAGCACGTATTCTATCAGGCGTTTGAAAGTGGCTGGAGTATTGCAAAGCCCAAATGACATCACCACAAATCGCCACAATCCGGTCCCAGCTGGAAATGTGGTCTTCTCTCGGTCCTTCTTGTCGATTTCTACCCGCCAGTAGCCACTCTTGAGATCGAGTGTAGCAAACCATTTTGCGTCGGCTAAAGTGTCCATGATGTCGTCGATGCGTGGAGCCAGGTAACTATCTTTTTTAGTGACGTCGTTAAGCTGCCTATAGTCGACACAAAAACGAGTGCTACCATCCTATTTCTTTGCTAGAACTACTGGCGCGGCCCATGGACTGACAGAAGGTTTGATAACGTCTTGTTTTTCCATGTCCGAGATCAATGCGCTCACTTCTCCTTGTTTGGCTATAGGAAGACGTCTCAACGCTTGTCGAATTGGCTTGGCTCCCTGTGTATCTATGACGTGAGTTACCATACTCGTTTGGCCTTGGTCATCCGGGCTTGTTGAAAGATGTCACTATACTTGGTGACCAGATCAGAGGCTCGCTTGAATAGTTGCACTGGCAATTTGAACTGCTTCAATTTTGCAGACGTGGATTCCCGGGCTTTGTCTGCGTCTTGCCTCCTTTTCCAATGATGGTCGTGAGGGGCTTCAAAGTAGATGATGGTGGAAACAGGCTGGCAGCTGCCGATGACTTCTCCCACTTTGATGCTTGTGGTTGAGTCTGCGGTGTTAAGGACTCTAACTGGCACGTTTCCGTTCCTTATAGATCTTACAAGACTTCGTCCTACAATCAAACTGCGCAATGCGGATGTCTTCGTTGGCTCTATCAGATAAGATCGCTGGTCTCCAGAATCACCATCAAGCTTGGCCCATACAATGCTTTCGGGAGAATTCGGTACATCAGTGTCGGCACATACTACTACATTCATCTTGGAAATTTGAACGCTGGAATCCTCCATCAATACTTCGACATTCTGCCATTTCAATACCCGTTTGCCCAAATCCAACGTGATTCCATGTGTTCGCAGAAAATCTATTTCGAGAATGCAGTCATCCATAATGTTTGCGATCAGAAAATTATGTCGGAACGTAAGGGCTTCCAACTGTATCTGGAGGTTGACCTCTCTTTGGACAGGTGCAGTTTCTCCCGTAGCTATCCGTAGTGAGAAAATCCTGCCCTTGTGAAGTAGTTTTTGCCTCACTAAGTCTGGTCGGATAATCGATTGGGTTGCACCAGTGTCGATTGTTATGGTGCAATGTTCTCCATCAACTTGACCCGGAAGGAATAAGTCCGCTTCTCCACGATGTAGTCTTGACACGGTGATGGTGGTGCTGGGGACGTCGATCCTCCTAGCCAACCTCTACCCCACGAAGTTGGCTCTTACATGTTTCCCGACCTCTCAGCTTTAAGGGCTTCCATTCTGGACTCCTGACTCGGTCTAGGTCTTCTCCTAGCTGCACACTCTGGACAATAGCTCGGTTTTCTCCGCTTCTTGCAGTATCTTTGCAGGTACCCCTTCTCTCGGCAATTCCAGCATCTAGGTGCACCATTTACATGCAGATCTCGCAATATATATATATATATATATATATATATATATATATATATATATATATATACTCTCGCGGTACGCTCAAGAAAAAAATATACATACGAGGTATGTTCAAAAAGTATCGCGAATTTTGAATTTTCGTGGGTTACGTATATTCGAATTTCGATTTTTTTGTGGCGTTATGTTGGTACTCATGTCTGTCACTTATGCCGACAAGCTCGGCCATTTTGAATGTTCACTTGATTGGTGATAGCTGCTTTACTTGCACGTGTTTTCAATCGTCTTCGATTTTTACTTATTCAAAAAAATGGATCAAAGAACGTGTATCAAATTTTGTGTGAAATACGAAATTAAGTGCGCGGATGCATTCCGAATGTTGACTGTGGCATACGGAGAAGCTACCTTGGACCGAAGCGACGTTTATCGGTGGTACAAAATGTTTTTAGAAGGCCGAGAAGATGTGAACGACGAAGAGCGTGCCGGACGCCCGAGCACTTCAACAACAGACGAAAAAATTAATGAAGTGGAGAAAATGGTATTGGCCAATCGTCGAATCACCGTTAGAGAAGTTGCTGAGGACCTAAACATATCGATTGGCTCGTGCCATTCGATTTTTATCAACGATTTGGGCATGAGACGGGTCGCCGCGAAATTCGTACCAAAATTGCTCAATTGCGACCAAAAACTTGTGCGCGACTTTTTGGCCAAAAACAACACACTAATGATGCCGCAGCCACCGTATTCCCCAGATCTGGCCCCCTGTGACTTTTTCTTGTTTCCTAAACTGAAGAGGCCCATGAAAGAACGACGTTACGCTACGCTTGACGAGATAAAGACGGCATCGAAGGAGGAGCTGAACAAGATTAAAAAAAAAGATTTTTTGAAGTGCTTCGAAGATTGGAAAACCGTTGGCACAAATGTATAATATCTCATGGGGATTACTTTGAAGGGGACAAAATAGATATTCATGAATAAATAAATAATTTTTGAAAAAAAACAAAATTCGTGATATTTTTTGAACACACCTCGTATTTGAATTGCTCTTGATTGGCACTCCAAACAATTTGTACATTTATACACCAACCAAAACAACCAAAAATATTGTTTATCCGCTAGCATTAAGATAAAATAAAGAAATTTAATTTCACATTAAAAATAGTGTATGTTTTTTCTTGGGCATAGCAACGTACGCCGGGTACAGCTAGTATATATAAAAAGTTAAAGTAGCAGGAGAGTGCACCTGCCAGAAGGGTTTTGTAAAACAATTAGTAAATCAAACAATATATTCTACATATCAAAACTTAACTAATAAACAGATTCCATAAATTGAGTTCGAAAAATTATTATGGTTATTATGTTTTTAAACTCGCCGCCATTTCGTTCCGAGTGTTTTGGCCCGGTCGTTTAGTTGGTTATGATAACACATCAATATTACAAACCATTACTGAAATTTTTATGAAAATTCCTACATATTTGTAGTGTCTAGGTTTGTTGCAAACGTGTATCTCCATAGTATCACGTGTAAATGTTGTTGTACTTGTTAAATATTCAATCGGCTGTAACTTAGCTGTTTATTGTTTAGTTATTATGAAATTTTCGGAACACATACAATTGATTTCTGAAAACTAAATTGTAGCATTTGGAAAATGTAAGGGTCCCATCGTGATTTTAAAGGCAAAAGTGTAAAATTTATAAAATTTACTATTATTAACAAAGTTCATCGCATTTGGACTTCTGAGGTATTTTTTGCCCTTGTACTCTTAAGTCTCACCTTTATGACTTTTTTCAGATTCTTTGGGTCAAAGGAGGGGGGACACAAGCTTTACGTACATTTCCCCTTCCGCAGCACCCCTCAAAGCAAAACTTGTCATTTTAAGACCTGTTTTGAAAAGTCTTCATCAAAACCTTTCATTTCATTTTTCGGGGCCACTCCCCTATATGGGGAGACCCCCCTTAAACATCTTATAAATTTTATTTTTGTGGTGAAACTTTGATGAGGGCGTCACTTTACACCTTCCTACAAAATCTTATGTTTCTAGCTTACGTAGTTTGCGCGAAAAACTGGTGTGACACACGGACGGATGGACGCACGGACAGACGGACAGACAGAACACGATTTTAGTAGGGGTTTGTAAAATGATTTTACAAAACCCTAAAAATGGATCTATATATGTCCGGTATGGACTCACAAACCATCCAACGGAATTTTATGAAATTTTCAGGGTTTAGACCAGGGATGGTTCCTGTGAAGGTCTGGTGCTGATCGGGTGGACGAACAAAAATTTCCACCGATGTGACATCATTCGGTTCCCCAAACTAGTATCAAACCATTTTGTGCTCTCCCCGTCAAAGTTATTTGTCAAGCAGAAGCTAACAACGCAATCGGAGACTAAATCGTTGGCTGTAACTTTAACGAAAAAATATTTTGTAACAAGCACAATTGCTAAATATATTTTGTGATAATTAAAAAAGCACAGTTAACAGTGATTGCGTTTGAATGACATTTCCTTTCAATCGATTGCAAAAGTTCTTTTTGCACGTAAATGACATTCGCCGCGTCAAATGAATGAATTGCTTTGAGCATTCTTTCTCTTTGTAGGGTTTCGTAAAATAATTTTACAAAACCCTACTAGTTTCACGACCTGTCTGTCCGTCTGTCCGTCCGTCCGTATGTCACAACACTTTTTCTCGCAAACTACTTAAGCTAGAAACATCAAATTTTGTATGAAGGTGTAAAGTGGTGCTCTCTTTAAAGTTCAACTACAAAAATTTTTATAAGGTATTTAAGGGGGGGTCTCCCCATATAGGGAAGTACCCCCGCAAAAAAAATTGATCAAAGGTAGCTGATATGGGTATCAAATGAAATGTCTTGATGAGAACTTTTCAAAACAGGTCTTTAGTTGATACTTTTTGCTTCGAGGGACGCGCAGGGAGGGGAAATACACGAAAAATTTGTGTGTCCCCCTCGTGATTGGACACCTGTGATCCGAAAAATCTGAAACAACAAATACTTTAGAAGTCGAAATTCGCTCAACTTTGTTAACAATAGTATGATATTCGAATTTCACATTTTCCCCAATAAAATCACATCGGTACCCTTAAACTGAACGATATTTATGTAGTCCTACTAAGGATTCTTAAACTTTGTAAGTTTGATGAAAATCGAATGATATACACGGAAGTTATTGCCGTTTGAAATTTCTGCAATTACAACAACAATAACACACATTTTTGGTATTTTATGGACTTTCCATCGAATCAGTCACTGCAGTTTTGACTTGATCTTCTTCAAATTTTCCAATAAGGTCAATAACATTAATATTTTTGAGAATTCATGATTTGAGTTTCTTTTGTCGATTTGCAACAAAATGGTGACAGTTGAAAGTAGAAAAACGATGGATTTTCTTTTGAACGTGCACATCTCTTTGACATATTTCTTGACGTTATCCATTGCTGGTGACTGCATTTCTGAGAAAATGGGTACAAAAACCTTCTGACATGAGCGTAGGTCTGTTTACCCAACTTGTTTCATTTTCAATCGATTGCAAGTGTTCCTTCCACAACCACAATTTTTTCCACAATCACCATTTCAATAAAGATTCAATATTACTTCAGTTTTCAACAATACCAACAAAAAAGCGTCGTTTGGAAGAAAATTATCCGAAGCAAAGAATAAAAGTGAAAATAGAGCCGCTGAAACTGAAGTGAAACGTGGGTCTCGCCTTTAACAAATGCCTGAGAGAGCTTCCACTTCCAGAGCTACTGAAACACAAGAGCAACGTGGATCTCACCTTCAAAAAAAGCACAACAGAGCTTTAACTTCTAGAACAAAAGAAACTGAAGAGCAACGTGGATCTCACCTTCAAGAAATGCGCGCCAGAGGTTCAATTTCCAGAGCGGGAAAAACGCGCAACAACATATTGAACGACTTAATACTAATTGATTACGATTAGCTCAATCGTGGGAACGGATTGATTTGAATTAATAGAGACTATGATTACAGAAATCATGTGGCTTTAGTTATTGGGTCAAAAATGAAGTTTACCGTGCTCTGAAGCTCGGTAAGGAATCAATTGGAATGTGTTGTTCGAACGGTAAAGTTGTTTTACCCCCTGCTGATAGAGCCACCTGAGCCACTTTGAAGTTACATTTCTCGTGACACAATTTCAAAACACTTCCTGCAAAACATTCGCAAGTACAACTCACGCTTTCAAATGACTTCCTTCGGTGCAACAAATATTGTTAGAAAAGCTGGTTAAATACACCTTTTCAAAGTCCAAGGGCAAATATATCATCAAATCGGATCGTTGCTTCCTCTCCGGATCAAAAGGCAAAGTTTTTGCAAATATATTTTACTGGCAATGAGGAAAGAGAAGTTGAACAGCGTTGCGCGATAAGTACTGTAACCAGACACGAAATCATTTCGAACTCACAAATAATGTTGCATGGAAGCAACAGTTTTGATTCATCTATTAAAAACTGCTACAGACCAGTTGACTATACAGTTATGATAAGAGGAGAAAAAACACCATCTGGGAAACACGAAAGATGCTTCAATACATCGGTGATAGGTGATATAGTAGTTTTAATGGTGGGCCCCGAATTCGATAGACGTGAAATAATCACCCAACACCGGAATACAAATGTGCAACGTGTTTCGAAAACACATTGACCTTACGATGCCCTCCAATATCCATTGCTGTTCCCATGTGAAGAAGAAGGCTTCCATTTTAGCATAATGCAAATCAACCCTAACACGAATGAAGAGTCAACAAAGAATATTTTCTGCATGGATTATTACAGTACCACATCATGATCCGTGCAAATAAATCCAATTTATACTGACATACCATAAACTATACCATCAGTTCATTGTGAATATGTACACGAAAATTGAAAGCGAACGTCTTCTCTTCATTCGGTTGAATCAACAGAAGTTTCACGTTGAAGTATACGTCCACTTCCATGATGCGATTGCCAATGATGAGAACGCTGCTAATATTGGACAAATATTAAACTTGCCAGCAACGTTTACACACAGTCCATGCCACATGCACGAATACGCACAAGCTGCCATGACGTATGATCTGTTCATCACCTTCACATGCAATCCAACGTGGAGTGAAATTACACACCTGATTTTCACCGGCCAAAACTCATCACACCGACATGATCTCCTCACTCGAGTTTTCAAGCAGAACCTGATTAGACTCATGGACGTCATCACCAAGAACCATATTATTGGAGACTCTCGATGCTGGATGTACTCAATTGAATAGCAAACAAATTGGGTAGACAGAACTACGCTCATGTCAAAATGGTTTTGAGGTTAATCTACAATATATGGATAAATAGAATAATTTAATTCAAGAAAAACTTTTATGACATGCACAACAAATATATTCTTGCTTTAAAAGAACTTTTAACCAGCCAACATTTTGTTCCAATATTACTAAAATCCTGTGCTGACCTCAATCTTAAATGGTTTTTTTTTTTGTTATTAATCTTATCTGAAAATTTGGAGAAGTATCAATCAAAAGTGTAGAGCCTAGTTCGATGGAAAGCCCATATAGTAGAAAAATCGTATATGATTGTTGTAATCGGAGGAAATTCAAATGACTATAGCGTCGGTAAATTTTATTGAAATTTAAATAATAAAATGATATTTTGAAGAACTACTCATATGGCTGATTTCATACAATTTATGATACTTCTTCTTCTTCTTAGCACTACAGCCCCCCTCGGGCCTTCGCTTCCTGCAAACAGCGCCTCCAACTGTCTCGTTTCATTGACCGCGTTGTTCAATTCCGAAATCTGAGCAGCGGTGAACTGTCTTCGTCGATCGAGTCAGACCAGCATTTCCTCGGTTTCCCCACTGGCCGCCGGCCTTCAGTTTTCCCAACGAATACCTTCTTGCGTATCTGCTGTTCGTCTATACGATTCATGTGTCCAGCCCATTGCAGCTCCCGCAGTCTTACAATCTTTGAGCCGTCCGGTTCGTCACAAAATTTCATACAGCTCATGATTGTATCGAATTCGCCATTGGTCCCCGTCAAGCTTCGCTCCGATTATTCGCCTCAGGACCCGTCGCTCAAAGGTGTTCAATATATTTGCAGATATTTGGGTTAGGGTCCATGTTTCACACATAGCATAGCACAGGTATTATCACAGATTTGTTTACTTGGAGCTTTGCTTTCTTGTGTATGCAGCTGGTGTTCAAGATCGTCAATACTGAATAAAATTTTTTATTTACGAGCTGTATTCTTCGGCGTATGTCGTCTCTTTCATTGCCCATTTTCGTTATTTTTGCGCCTAAATACACAAATTTGCTAACATTCTCAATACTGTACTCCCCAAGTGTGATATTTTGTATATTTGAGGTATTTTTCCTCGACTGCGTCATGAACTTTGTTTTATTCTCATTGATTTGTAGCTCTACTAGTTTTGCTTTGCTGTCCAGTTTCAGGAAAAGCTCTTTGGCAGTTTTTAATGACCGTGACAGAATTTTGATGTCATCCGCATAGGCCATTACTTGCGTCGACTTGTATAGTAATGTACCTCGCGTGTCGACAGGTGGCTTCCTTATGATGTACTCCAGAGCCAAATTGAATAGCAATGGGACCAGCCCATCTCCCTGCTTTAGTCCAATATATGTGTCAAAGGCATCGGTGAGTTGGTTATTGATGCGGACTTGGGAGGTTGTCGACGTCATTGTCATTTTGGTAAGACGGACTAATTTGGCTGGGATGCCAAAACCAAGCAATATTTGGTATAGTACGTTACGATCAATACTGTCGTATGCTTGCTTGAAGCCAACGAGAATTTGGTGTACGTCTATGTTGAACTCCCAGCATTTTTCAAGTACCAGCTTGACTGTGAACAATTGGTCTGTTGTTGATCTACCTGCCTTAAAACCACCTTGATACTCCCCAATAATACTGTTGGCGTATGATCCAATTTTATTTTCTAAGATTTTAGAAAATATTTTGTACGCCGTACAAAGTATGTTAGTGATATGCCTCTATAATTTTCGCTAGCATTGAAATCACCCAGAATTACAAAAACTATAACATATTGTCACGTGTTATGGTTCGCGGCCAATAATTTTAATGTTCCGGGAAAGTGAAAACGCAATGTCTTTTAAATTAAATCAAAAGAGTTTATTTACTAAAAAATGCACAATTATTAATTTAACACTTTCACCAAATTTTACTTTTCACTTTGTCTATAAATTTTTAGCTCAACTGTCTATAACTTCACAATCAATATCGCTTTTAATTCGCACTCCACACTATCCCAATTTTACTATATCGCGGTTGTAATAATCCCCCATTCATTCGGCTCGCCTTTATATGGGGTCTCTAGTCATTCAATCCATTCCTCGTACATTGGCAAACTACCTGGAATATTCGAGCAATACTGAATGGGCAGTGACGTCACTTCCAGATGTTGATCATGCTTGGCGGGTTTTCGAGTACATTCGTTTGTTGATCATGATGTTCTTAATGGTTGTGAAAACAATTGCAACCGTAGCTCGCAGAATTATTTGTACATGTAACAATATGTTGATAGTTAATATCCGTATATATTTCAAAACGACCATGGCACTCTTATTTTCTACGGATTTTCATGAAAATTTAAGGAATAGTGGTTTACTTGAATATGTTCAATGAGCCGAGCATTCAGAAAAATCATTTATCATGGAACTAAAGCGCGGCTTTTATGTGCTTACGAACGAAACTCTGTATCCTTTGGATGAATTTGAACGATTTCTTAAACAAGTACTGAGTGAATAATTCAAATCATCGATTCATGGCATCAGAATATTTTTTGCGAACCCTAGAATGGTTACAACGGCCTTCTGTTGGGAGCTCTCTCCTGTCTTCTCAACTTGTTTCACGCAGAAAGTTCCCCCGCATGGTACTGATAAGGCAATTTCAAGAATTGTTTTGAAAAGATTTCGTTTAGACCATTTCAATGACACCCTACTCAACTACCAAAGGTGAAAAACAATTTTTGAAGGGTCTCCTCACTATATGGGGAGACCCCCTTAATACCTTCACTTCTAACCTGTCCACAAAATTTCATGGCTGCAGCTTCTATAGCTTCGGAGAAAAGTGATGTGACATACAGACGGACAAAGGTCGTGATTGCAATATGGTTTTGTATTTTAGTAGAAAACCCTAAAAAGAGACCTACCACGCGCCCATATTTTAATTTGGATGAACCAAAAAATTGTTCCAACGCATCAAGACGAAGATCCCATTCTATTTTGAATAGGCCGTGCGGAGCACTTAACAAAAATTCACCATGCATGAAGCATGGCAAGTGCACAAAGCGATATCCACGTAAGCTGATCAATAAAACTCAAACTGGAGGTGGTGGATATCCAATGTATAGATGAAGGGGCCCCAATGACGGTGAATACACAACCATAATCAGAATGTGAGGTGTAAATGTTGACATCGACAACAGACAACAAGACTTTTAGTTGCTGATCAAAAAACTACCGACGACAAAATCATGCAATTTGTAGCCAAAAGAAATGGCGGGATTTTTTCATAAATGCTCCAGGAAGCATGGGCAAAACATTTCTTGTCAATTTGAAATTGGCTTCGGTTCTAATTCTGAATGGAGTTGTACTCGCAGTGGCAACATTGGACATTGCATCAACGTTACTCGATGGCGGATGTACAGCGCATTTGGCACTCAAGCTCCCGTTGGATTTGAACCAAACCAAAACACCAACCTGCAACATCAGCAAAAATGCCGGAATGGCCACAGTCTTTAAAACGTGCAAAATCATCATTTGGGACAAATGCACCAAGGCCCATAAAAAATTTCTTGAGGCAACCAACCGATGCGAGGCACTCTGATTTTTCTTGCAGGTGATTTTCGCCAAGCTTTGCCCATCATACCTCAATTATTGCCCGCAGATGAGCTGAACACTTGCTTGAAAGCTGCTTATTTAGCGAACCGAGTCGAAAAAATCACACTCAACGAACATGCTTCTGCATTTGGTGCAAGATGCGACTGTTTGGGAAATCATCTTTTGGACATCGGAAACGGCCAAATTCCAATTAATTGCACAACAAATGAAATCCGTTTCCCTCATTTTTGTAAACGCAGGCAAATATTCAAGCCATTGTAGACAAGTTCTTCCCAAATTGAACCAGTAACTACGAATATCTAGATTGGCTGTGTGAAAATGCAATATAAGCGCCCAAGAATGATGATGCCAATAGATTGAACGAACAAATTCAGTTGAAACTGCTCGGCGCACCAGTCAAATAGAAACCAATTAACACAGTGATGGATGAAGAACAAGCCGTCAACTATCCAAACGAGTTTTTAAAAACGATGAAGCCACCAGGAATGCCACCACACGCATTAACTTTTTTTTTCTTCTCTTTGTTGTAGGGAGGTGAATGCCATTTATGCACAGAGTGTGGGACTCTCAGGCTCGCAAGAAGGCGGCTGGACTACCCACTAAACACCTCCCCTGTCAACCTGAGAACCCAGCCTGGAACCGTTTGACACATTACTTCGGGCCAGGTCTCGTTTTGTTACACCGTAAGGTGCCTTCAAGCTGGAGGACCCCTTTCCTAGCGTGAGGGGAGAGGAGAAGAGGAAGTGCCAGAATAGTGATCCCCCAGCGCCCCCGGCTGCTTTGAGTCCCTTTTATATTTTAGGACTGCCCGAGCATAATGTGCCACCTGGTTCCATTTTTCAACCGATTCAAGCATCACCGCAACTATATTATCCGGAGTGAGCTCTTCTGACTCCCTGTAGTGTTCCCTCTGCAGCCTGACCCATTTTGTACACGCACAAAATGTGTGGCAGGCATTGTCCTCCTCTCCTAGGCAAAACCGACAATCGGGAGACCGTGACTTACCAATCTTTTGCAGGTGAGGCTGAAAACACCCATGCCCACTCAAAAGCTGGGTCAGATAGAAGTCAGTCTCACCATGCCTTTGATTTGGCGATGATCTCACATCCGGGATGAGGTGCGCAGTCCACCTTCCCTTCGTACAATTCACCCAAGACTGCTGCCAATCATTGAGCGAGCGCTGTTTCTCCTCGCGGACAAGCATCTCCCTCGCATCCTTATTTCGGCGCAGGTAAATAGCGTGGCACTTCCTAGCAAGGAGGGCGACAGGTATCACACCTGCAATAACCCTCACCGCCAGATCAGAGACTGTCGGATACGAAGATGCAATTCTCAGTGCACCTCCTCTCTGTACCTGTACCAAACGTTTTCGGTATACCTCCTTGGTGAGAGCGTCGCCCCATACTTCTGCCCCGTACAGTAGCACTGACCCTACAGCACTCATCAAGAGGCATCTTATTGATGGGCTGGGTCCCCCTACGTTGGCCATAAATCGACTCAGAGCCAATATTCCCAAAGCAGCCTTCTCAGCCGTTTCCCTGATTTGCTCAGAGAAACTCATCTTCGAGTCAATCAGTAGCCCAAGATACTTCACCGATGCGTTCGATTCGTTTCGTGTATCTCCAATACTCATCATCCTTATTCTAGGGACTCTATTTTTTGTCAAGATGACCACTTCGGTTTTCTCTAGTGCTAAATTAAGCCCGCGCGCAGTCATCCAGTCCCTCACTCGGCGCATTAGAGTACCTAGCCTAAGTTGCGATTATTCAATGGTGCGCCCAGCGACCAGAGCCGCAACATCATCCACATAGCCGATCAAGCGCGACTCATCTGGCATCTGGAGTCTCAGTAGCCCGTCGTAAGACATGTTCCACAGGCCCAAACCAAGAATAGATCCTTGAGCAACAGCCGATGTAATTTCCATCCTTCGTTGGCCCTGTGTCGTACCGTAGAGCAGACTTCGGTCCTTTAGATAGTTCCTCAAAAGCCACTTTAGATATTCTGGAACCTGAAAAGAGTTTTCCAGCGTATCCAGAATATCCACCTATCCAGCGGAGTTGAAGGTGTTCCTGACGTCGAGTGTCACCAACAGGACGACCCGTCGCTTGGTGCGACTAAAGCCTCTGCTTGTTAGACCGCGTTCACCACCTCTGCAATCGCATCAATGGTAGAACATCCATCTCTAAACCCATGCTGCAGAGGAGATAGGTCCCTAGCAGCACGAATCGCGTCAGTGAGTCTTCCTTTGCCGTGTGTAGCATGCATAACGGGCGGTATGCAAACGGCGATTTGGAATTTCTCTTCCCTTTGCTGATCATCACGAGCCTCGCCACCTTCCATCTTACCAGGAAAACCCCGTCCCGTAGGCAAGCGTTGAATGTGCTGAGCAGCAAGTCAGGACAATGGTGATAGATGAGCTGCAACATCTCAGCCGGAACACCTTCTGGACCTGGAACCTTTATCACTTTCAATGAGAGGACTGCCTCTTCCAGTTCTAGCTGTGTGAAGTGTGGACACTCGACTGCTGTTTCACCATGGACAGCACCACCACGGACGGGATGGGCGGGGAAGAGTCCCCGCGCTATCACGTCCATCTTTTGCGTGTCATGTATACAAGGCTTCCGTAGGGCACCAAGCTTCCGCATAACTAGCTTGTAGCCAAGGCCCCACACATGTTAACACTGAAAGTTGGATCACCGGTGATGCTCATTTGAAACTTGAACGCGCCAAAACTGTGCAATGGTACCAGATTTACTTTTCAATCTTGCGATGGTTGTTGTTTCACATCCTTCCATATTGCTTCAGTGTTAATCTTGAGAACTACTTTCTCAATCGTTAAATTTCTGTCATTAGGAACCATTGAGCAAGACCACCATCAGAAAATGGACATTGCTTCTGGTAGTCCCAACGAAGCTTTCTCCAAGCCATTTTCCTAAAATATAGTCGATAATTTTCATTTTGAGCCGAAATAAACAAGACATCATTCCTTTGATGATTTATTCCCATCACGATTGCGTATAGCTTACATTCCTAAGGAACATTTGCAGACTCCGTTGAGAGTTATGAGGTTCAAATATGAATTTGTCCTAGGTATGTTGGGAACTCCGGCCAATATAAATTGCACCTGTATTTAATTTGGTTCTCTGTTATCCAAGATTTCAGAAATACACCTCTAGGACTATTTTTGACGTTTAGCCATGATGTACACCAGGTATTCAGAAAACTCGCAAGAATATAATAACTATGCAGTTTGTTCAATTAGAGTATTTCAAATAAGGAATTAAGTATCCCTTTAAATCCCTTTAAATTTGAGAACTTGCTATCTAGTTGCATAGGCCGAGATAATGAAGAAATTATTCAAACCTTTCAATGGGATTTTGATAATGGACACTTCAAGAAAATCAAAGTTTTAGACTTTATCAATGTTTTGGAAGCAGTAGAATCTTTTAAATAATATACTGGTGTCACATCCCCCATCACAATTTACCTTGTAGTTTCTTTAAATTTGAAATCTTTGAATGTCGTTGTATAACAGAAATAATGGTGCGTTTCGGCAAAAAGCATGATTTTAAGCTTTTACTTGACAATGATTTCCAGGAGATAGTCATGTTGAGGTAGAGTCACAATAGAGATGACATTGAACGAGATGAGCTGAAGCCCATCCGCAAGAATGTGATTGAATGACAAAATATTTTGAAACATCATGACCTAAACGATTGAAATACTAAATTTATTTTGGAGTCTTGCTTATTAATCCGTTTAAATTAAGATTCAAATAGTTGGTAAACTTTCTGAAGCAGCTCTTTATTGCTACACACATTGTTTAGATTATTGTCACATGGTTTTCTAAAGGCGGATACAAATGATACCTCAGCTTAATAGAGCTAATAGATATAATACTGCGGTGGATTTAAGTTTATCTTGTAGTCTGTGTAGTGTAGTGGTAAGAGTGCTCACCTCGTAAGCTTAAGGTTCCTGGTTCAATTCCATTGGTAAGAAAGGGAGTTGTTTTAAGCAATCTTTCTGACAAACTATAAACCCATCAGAACTAATTGCAACTGCGTGGACGGACGCTCGGCCAAAGCGTGATACTGAACATTTCACCTTCTTGGATGCCGACTGTACATATGATTAAGCTAATGAAGATACCCTGACGACCTCTAAGCAAAGGCTTGAAAGGGGCTCTACTACTATAGAAAAGAAACTTGGGTTTGTCTTGGCGTTAATATAATTTTAGCATTGGTGTTGGGTGGCCAACATCAGATAATTCGCTAATGTGGCTTCCTTCAACATTTGAAAGAGACTGACCCTATTTTCTCGACAGTCCAGAAACGTCAATTTGTTTTCCGATTTCGGGTTGCAGGTGAAGTGCGAGGCCTCCCCAAAATTCAATGCTTCTTTAGCTGACTGCCGTCAACCAGTGATTACGTTTAAATGATGATTTTTTCTGGGCTCACTTTCTTTATTGCAAGTTTCAAATTGCGGTGGTTCAAATATGCAATTTCTTGAGATTTTTGTGGCCTTCTAGCGACCACACTTTCTAACGAATTTTGATAAAACTTGGGGTTATGGATGACTGAATTGAGTTCTAAGACTCTGGAATAATTTATCAAAAACGGATGAAAAATAAAATCTTTGAAAACTTATACTTAACACTCCAATACACGCGCGTCATCTCATAAGATTGACGGAGGGAGGGGAGCCTGGTCCCCCGTCCTAATATTCCTCAAGCTCACCTAGCTCCACAGTTCAGTTGCCGGTGTGCGTGCGTCCAGTGCAGTTTGCGCGTGTTTTGGCCGAGAGAATCTCACAGATGACATGCGTGTAAAAATGTAAGTTTTTCATGATGCCCGATTTCGGATTTCTACCTTTCACATTTTTTTGTTGCAATTTTTTAATACCTTGTGATAACCCTATTTTTTAGAAATGTGTATTTTCTACCTGATAGGCGCATGGCCATCTCACAGATGACACGCGTGTTTTCATGCTATTCACTATGAGAACATTTTTTTTCTTCAACCATTTTCGTTCAGATCAATGTTCTGGACTATTTTATTTTGTTTTTGATATGGTCGTTGACTGAAACTGTGTTTTCATAGATTCAATATGGCGACAAAACACTCTTTGATCTGAATAACCTAGATGACATCTTACAAATTCATCAACTTCTTATTGATGGCTGCGACCTGAGTGATGATGAACACTTTCAAGAAGATGACCCAGGATCTCCAGCTTCAGGGCCCTCAAACCTTGTTGCTGAAGTTCCTGAATAGGTATTTGACACTGATGCAGAAGAAGAGATTGAAGAACGGGAAGATAACTCAGATACAAGTCAAAGTGATTCGGAAGCATCGACTGACTGTGATGACACTGAGCCTGTTTTTGTTTGTCACCATAAGAAGGAAAAAAAGGTAATTGATTCAATTACATGGAAAAAACTCCCTTTCCCAGTAAGAAGAGAGGGACCCATAACTTACTGAAAAGACTCCCTGGCCCGATCGGCCAACGAAAGGGCACAGAAACGTTTTTCGAATCATGGGCTTGCTTATTTGACGACAGCATGTTGGAAATTATTGTATCTTTCACAAACCAATATATCGAGGTCATCCAACACAATTGTTCATGACCTAGAGACGCTAAGAAGACAAAAAAATCCCCGTTGGCAGCACCAGCCGGAAAGGTAAATTTCTCGTATGTAGCGTAAAGTTTCGAAAAAGAATTTGGCTTACCTACTACTAAACTTCTTTCTGCAATTTTGGTAGTACCACATGGGTATTTATTAACGTAAAAAAAATCTGGCCACGTTCGTTTTTAGAAACCTTTTATCGGGGCGCAAATATTTTGCTAATTAAATTGAGTTGCATGCGTATGGATTACATATTGTTGTAAACATATAAATACCGGTTTTGCCCTTCTCGCATCTGCTGTTTACACAGTTCACAGTGGTAACCACACAAAGGCTTAAATAGCTCGAATAGTTAATTTCAAAAGATTTCCATAAAAGTTTAATCAGCACTTGCATTGCCATTAATATATACATTTCAATTTTTTTTCTGAATTGTGAGGGCCGTCATTTTGATTTTCATTGAAATCGGCTGCTTAAAAATATTAAGCTGTAAATTTTCGACTGTTTTATTTGTCATTCGATTTGCATAATCAAATTAAATTAACTTGCCTTATTAATTTATAATTTCAAGTTTCAACGGAATCTGTTGAGAATCTTGGCTGCTAGAGGGCTACAGAAATAAAAAAAGTTGTATGCCATCCGCCTGTATGGGGAGACCCGCCTGTATGGGGAGACCCCCCTTAAATACCTTAAAACATTTTCTTGCACTGCAAATTTCAAGAGGCACCACTTTTGACCTACGTAAAAAATTTCCTCATTCTAGCTCATGTGGTTTGCGAGAAAACTTGTTATGACGCACGAACAAACGGGCGGAGGGACGGACAAACAGACAAGTCGCGATTTTATAATTTTTTTGGGGTATTGTTAAAAATATTATACAATATCTTAAAAATGATCTGGTTTATAAGTTCTTTCAAGTAAAGTCATTTAAAACGTTTCAATGAAAAATATTCATTATTTCAGTTGGCACTAAAATAGCGAATTGCGCTTGCCTTCAGACCTTTGGGGGGCGCCATTTTGAATGCATGCATTTGATTTTGGATTATTTTAAATCTTTGTATGCTAGGACCTCATCAGTCAATGTACTATCTCGTTCAAATAGGAGTTTCACTCTAGAGACAGGGCAAAATAATTCAATTTTTAAAGAAAATCGCAGCTAAAAATATTAGGCTTAAAATTTTTGACTTTTTTATTTTTCATTCAATTTTAATAATTTCCTGCAAAATACAAGAACATAGTACAGGGATTCATAATCTCAAGTTTCATCAAAATCCATTGGAAAATGTGACCGCTAGAGGGCCACAAAAACATGAAAAAAACGCATATTTAAACGGCCGCCATTTTGAAAGTTGCACATGCATGATCACCAAAATATCAAGGACTGTAGGTGTGAGTAATGCTTATCTTGAAACCAAGTTTCATATATGTCGGATAAAAATTGCGACTTTTAAAAGCCTTTGAAATTTCGACCTTCAACTGGCCGCCATTTTGTTTTTTGCAAACTGACCTCCAGTTATTTTACGTAAATCTTTAGATGCTTATAATTTCTATCAAACTGCCGAACACATGAAAATCTGTTGAAAGCTTTGACCACTATTACAACAACAAAATTTTGCACGTTTTTCGACCTTTGAGCGGCCGCCATTTTGTTTCTGCCGTACCGACTTTGGATTTTTTATTGTGAGATTCATCACATACTTCAATGAACCTTTGTACCAAATTTCATCCAAATCGGAGCTATACTTTGGTCAGAACAGAAATCGCGATTTTTCGTCTAAAATGGCCGCCATTTTGTTTTTGCCCGGCCGATATAGCTGGTTCACGAACTTAACCGAGATAATTACCCAATACACCTTTCCTCAAAATTTGGTGAAAATCGAAGCAAAATTGCAACCTCTAGCGTGGTCACAAATTTCGTTATATCCCATATATATATATATATATATATATATATATATATATATATATATATATATATATATATATATATATATGATGCTCTCCGCAATAGGTAAATTTCTCTCGAGAAATTTACCTAAAAACAGAGATCAAAGCGTTTATTGGCCTACTTTACATAGCTGGGATACATAAGTCCGGGAAGCTGAACCTGGCAGACTTATGGGCTAGTAATGGTTTTGGAATTGAGATATCACCATGGGTACCAACAGATTCCGTATCCTACTTATGGCTGTAAGATTCGATGACAGGCAAACCAGAGCAGAGCGAAAAGCACAAGATCGACTCGCCCCAATTAGAGACATCTTTGAAAAATTTGTCAAGAACTGTCAGGTGTGTTATCACGTGGGAGAAGATGTCACCATTGACGAGAAACTAGAGGGCTTTAGGGGTAGATGCAACTTCGTTCAATACATTCCCTCTAAGCCTGCAAAATACGGCTTCAAAACACGTGTACACGTGTAACATGGAGATCTACGCAGGCAAGCAACCTGAAGGCCCTTTCCAAGTCAGCAATAAACCTGTCGATGTCGTTCAACACATGATTACCCCCCTCCGTAACTCAGGCCGTAATATCACTGCCGACAATTGGTTCAGCGACATTACTCTCCTATCGTACGTGGGGACTCTGTAATGTGACGCCTACGCCCGGGAATCGAAGTGATTCCGATCCCGAACCCTTGCAACCGGCCAGATGGGTATGTCCTCGAAGTGCCAGCGGACTTCATCTGTCGTGCGGATATCGTTGCGCAGAAAATATTTCTTTTCTGTCCAAATATTTAGATCTGTGGATATAAATATTCGAAATATAAAATTAATCCAAACCCCGACACATTTCGAGACATATCCATCTGGAAATGCCCCTCCACCGTGGCCATCGAAAAACTATGCCACTGGCGACAAATGGAGAGGCACATTGCCGCCATGTGGCGTGCCATTCCACACACATCTGGTTTGTCCGATGTGACAACCGGTTGCATTTGACAGCCACATGGAGAAGGCGTACAAGTGGACAGTTAAGATTGAAGATTCAGTTAAGATTGAAGATAAACTTGAGAATGTTTAGATAGCAATAGTTAGTTCTTAACAGTCATCTTGAACGGATTGAAAAGTTTTAGTAAATCGCGAAATAAAATCGAAGGTGGTGAAAATTCAATAGTCGAAATGAGAATTTCTTTAAGAGCTTTGGTGTTTTGTTTAGTTTTAGTTATTTCGAGAGGTCAAGTTACCACGAAACTTGATCTTGATGAAGGATCAAGTGTGGTGTCGGTAGCGACTTGGCGCGGTCCTGGATGTGATTGAAGACTATTAAGAGGTAATTTTTTTCCGTTCGGCTTACACCGACAAATGCCTTACCATGTGTTGATTGCAGTTCGTCACCCCCTCGTCGTCGAAGCGCTTCAGCGTTCGACCCGCCTAAAAATCTACCCACCCCTGGAGTGGAAATACACCTAGTCCCGTCGGAACCACAACAGCAGTTCCTATCGGAATTTCAATGGTACAAGTGATGCCAGCTCACCCATCGCCTGTTCTTGCACAAAATTAATAATAATAATTCACCATCAACAACACCATCACACAATCAAGCACTGACAGGACAAATTGTTTCTGCTCAAGGAGGCTGTGGAGGACCCTAATTTCCCAGCTAAGTATCGGTTAAGCATCATACTCGTAAGCATAAGTATTTTCACTCCTCTCCCAAACCTTGAAGGCGGTGGACGCAATAATAGCTGTTGTGACGCTTAGTGAAATGATAACTAACCTAACATTTTAACGTGCGAGATAAGCCCAGTTTAGTTGCCAGTCGAAAATCGCACAACATTATTCACTGAACCGTACATAAGCCTGAGGGACCATGGCTGATGCTATCAGCAACAAAGAGTCCCACGCGCCCTGAGGTGGCGAAAAGAACAACGCAAAGAAGCAGAATAGCCCATTTATGCTTTCTTTATCAAGTTTAAACTGTCTCACATTCCCTGATGGAGCAACAAGCCCTGCATACAGTGATATTTCCGATGATTCAATGTCATTTTCGAGTTCTGATTTCATAGATAAACTTCTAAAATCTACAGAAAATAAAAATACGCCCCTGGAATCAGCGGATCAGTTACATCATATAAATTCCTTGCTCCACCGCCACAATTCTGTGATTGTAATGATATTAAGCAGCAGTCAGCACGGTCGTTGCGCCAATCAGGTGTTACAGTGTCCGCTCCATCTGGCTCAATTGCAAACGCTGCCTACAGTCCACGAGTGCGTATAGTTGGGGCCGTGCTAAAAGCAAGTCGCTTGCATAGTCAATAGTAAGATTGAAAGGATCGTTTAGGATGTTAATTGTAAGATATTAAGATACAAGTGGAAGGTGTCTACATAGCTTGGGAATATTTTCTATCTGCTAGTTAATCTCAATTGAATCAGGATACGCTTCAATTGCTTTTAACTATCAACGATGAAAGACTACGTTTTACTAATTCCTTGTTGATAATTAATGGGAACATGATAATTCAATGATATTCTAAGAAGAACTCTCTTGTTTCCTCATCCTTTTGTGAATTGAGTCGGAAAATGAAAACAATAAGAGATTCAATTTGATTTTGAAAGAAGCTTGTCTTGATTACTACAATAATGCAAAGTGATAGTTTGAATCACTTTAACTCGAAAGGGAAATAAATGATTACGGTAAATGTGTGCAATATTCACTTTCCCTGAACAGCAAGCCTATAAAGTACGCACAATTGCTCTGTCCCTTATGGTTCTCCTCTCGAACTAAACTTGCCGAAATGAAAATGTCCAGTAGAGTGCATGTAATTATAATGATTGCGTGTTTATTTATAACGAGCAACATCCAAAGCGCAACTTGAGCAATCTATGCACCGCCACTATTCAAACCCAAATTGCATATTGAAATGTTGTATTAAACAGGAATAATGTAATAATTATAATTTAGCCTTAATTTTTAGTAAGACAGGTTAGACAAACAAATATTGAATAGAAAATAGAAACAAAGAAGCATTAAAAGAGCTACAAAACAAGAAAATATTCGATTGCATCGTTATTAAGGTTATAGTTCAAAGCGGCGCTATAAAAGCGAGGCGATCATTATTATTAATAATGCGCAAACATAAAAATATAACGAGCGGCAACTATTTGTCAGCAGTAGCCTCGTCTTAATATGTAGAACAATTAGCGGTAGAAAGTGTAAAATTATCTAAATTACGTTTACTGATTAATAATGAAATGAAGAGCAAAAAAATCCGATGAAATATTGGTAATTAATTACAAATAGCCTATTTTAATATGCGTACGTTTGGAAAATACAAATACGCTCTCACCTTTTCTTGTGTCTTATTTGAATTATTGTCGGTATTTTCGTAACGGAAATCATATTCATGTGAACATACTATAAACCTTTTCACCTTGATGTTCATATATTAAAATGTATGTATATGTAATTTATAAATAGTTGTGAAAAGTAAATATTGTAAAGTGTAAAAAAATATTCTCCCAACTCAGTTTTTTTTCAGAAACGATACTGTTTCGAATAAATTTCATTGTCAGCACACTCGCTAGTGTTTGTGCTTCGTTGTGAAAAAAAAAAACACATCATTTCTTTGTATCTATGTAAATTTTCAAACAAACTTTATTGAGTAAGTTCTTTGATTCTATGTTTTCTACCAAAACAAAGGCTCTATAAATATAACTTATAGAATTATGATGTAAACATGACTTTCTACTCTGGTCGCCTTTATCGTTCAATTTTAATAATTTATTAAATGTATAAAATTCATTTAACAGCCTGCCTGCAGGCTCCATCACCGGTAAACTATCATTTTAATGAACATTTGTAAACTAAATATCTCATACAGCCGATCTAAACAAGGTGAGAAAGGTTTCAAACATCAATAAATTCAAATTTACACATGTTTCCTTGGATGTTCGTGTACTGTAAGTTGTAGTAATTATGGAAATATGCTAACTTTTAAATGCAGACACACAATTGATTAATTTCCTTGAATTAGAATTACCATTGCTTTTCTAAATAAGTTAGAATACTTTACTCTAGTTATTCCCTATATGTTTTGTTCAATATCATTGTATTATTAATAATAATTGCTATTCGAAAAAAACGAAACATGAAATCATGATGTATGTATGCATATAATTTGTAGAAATATTATAACTTGAATAGAATTGTTACAAACACTAAAAATAATTAAAAATGAATTGCTAACACTTTAATCACGACTTTCCTTTTCAGTGGCTCGTTCTTTTTCAGTGGGAATAGAGAGTGTAGGGTAGGTATGCCGTCGCGAGGGTAGGGTTTCGACAAATCCGCTGAGGTCGGTTTCGCGTCGCGCGCGGTACGCGGTACCTTTGATTGTTTCGTCATTTCATTAGAGTAGTTTTCGTCGTTTTAATTTCGAGTAGCATATTTTTCGGTACCGCGTCGGTGATTCGGTAACGCGCCTATGGGATTTTGTAGCGTTTTTGATTTGAGATCTGTGGAGAGATCACATCCAGAATTAACGTAACGTAGGTTTCCCGTTCTGGATGAGTAATTGCGGACGCGTTTGGAAAACGGGCATGTTCAGGTGGCTGAAATATTGTAATTGAGCGTAACCCATTCGGAGACCCGCGACCGAAATCCTCTCCAAACTAGCTGGCCGACAAGCAGTCACCGCGTGAATGGGTTACGGTGCACGGATTGGTTGACCTGTTGGTACCATCCGTTGGCACTACTCAGACTTAACGTCTAGAACCGATGAGAGGTCGGTTCCGCGTTCGAACTTGAAAAGTTAAAATCATTACAACTCTAAAAGAAAACAAATGGCAAATCGCAAAAGAGATGAAAGATTTGAAAAATAGAGAAGCGTATTCAAGTATTTTTGCATTCAGTAAAAATGGAACTATTGTTTCATATGTACCTCAAAATAAGAAAAAGAATGCGCTTTTGATATCAAGCATGCATACGGATGGAGCAATCGACGTAGAAAGTGGAGAGAAAAGAAAACCTGAGGTGATTACGTATTATAATCACCATAAAATTGGTGTGGACATGGTGGATAAAATGTCCGGTGCCTACAATATCCAAAGAGGTACAAGAAGGTGGCCAACGGTGGTATTTTACGCAATTTTAAATGTGGCTGGTATCAACAGGCAAGTCATCAGTCTGGGGAACGGACAAAACGTGCCAACTCGCCAACTTTTTCTTCGTGAGCTGGGGAATGAACTCATCAGAGATCAGTTGATTATGCGAGTGCAGCTCAGCAATTTGCCACGCACCATGACCTCACGTCCTCGAGAACTCCTTCCCAATGATCAAATACCACCACGAGCTTCAAGCAACTCAGCAGCTACTGATGATGGTGAACGCCAACGCAGCGGATTTTGTTTGGAAAATAAAATAAAACCATACACCAAATATTCTTGCAAGGAATGTGGCTAATGTTTATGTCTGCAACACTGTGCCTTTTCTTGTGCTGATGGATGTAACGTGGGTGTGGGTAATGAAAGTGATTCAGAGTAAAATTTAAGTTTAATATTTAAAAACAAAGGGTTGTTGGTTTTTTTAGTATTTTTTTTTTATTGGTCATTTCCATTTGTTTGAGTAACTTTCCAAGTTCTAGAAATGATGTTCAATTGTCAATGTGTTCATACATTTTACATTATTATTATGTTCTCTCAAACTATCTTACAAGACTGATAAGAGTTGTGTTCTTAGGTTTACTAGTTGATTTACCTTTTGCAAGCCAGTAATAAGGAATAAAATTGACAACTGTGTTACAAAAGTTTAACATTTTTGAAGATTTATACACAGATAATTTTTTTCAAATACAAATTTATGAACTTTTTCATTTATCTATGCACCATTTTTCCTGCAAAATTGCGAAAAAACAATTATACTATTCACTTTTGACAAATAAGTGAACAGTCATCTGACAGATGACACGTGTGTATTTATGTCACACTAGGAGGCGCGTGTATTGGAGTGTTAATATTGTTAGCTGCCATTTTCAGTAAAAATTGAACTTCTTGCCATGTTTAGAGTAAAACTCCGATTGAAAACAGAAACGATCAAACTGGTGGCCAATAAAATTATTATTTGCTTTTAAAAATAAGAGTACCTACGAGAAATTTGCTTTTCCGGGTGGTGGTGCCAACGGGAATCGTAATGGCAAAAAATATGATTAAGATAACGTAGTTATAAACATTTCAATAACTTCCTTCTGATACTCCATATGATCTCTTGGGTGCAAAATAATTCTAAAGTTAGCCTCCCTACATCGGAGAGCTCCTATTTTCTGGTAGAGAGGTGAAAAAGCATGGGACTCTCAGCCGCGGGACACTTCTGGACTACCCAGTTCTATATGCATGAAAAATGGTTATTCCTCTGCTATTTCATTTTGAACGGATTCAACACGAAAGGGATGCATAGAAAAAAGAGCCCTAACAGCAGGACTCCCTTGAGCGCCGTGCTTCTGCATGATTAGCTTGTAGCCTAGACCCCACAGATTCTTGCTAACATCGTCTAAGCGATCTTTCCAGCAATGAGCGTTACTACAGTCTGCAATTGTATTTGCTGTCCGGTCTTCTGCACCTTTTAAATCTTATCAAATCTTGAGACTATCTTTCCGTTGCTCAGTGAAGTCAGTTGGCAACCAGTAGTAGTAGTACTTTATTGAGACTTTTCTTTTGACATATGTTACTTAACCTACTTTTAATGTTACGATTCATTTGACAGTGACACTTTTGCCAAATTCCTTAGCTTCTTTATACGAACTGAGTCTATACTTTACAGTTTTTGAAGTGCTAGTGAAATTTTTCTATACCGTTTGCTCTTACGGTTATTGACTTTTAGTTGTTTATTCACATATTAAAACCTTAACTAAACTAACCTAACTTATTCTATTCTTAGCCTAATTACATTGTCTTGTTAGTTTTGGTTGGTCGTGTGTTCTCTTCAAGCGTTACATCCAAAAATCGCGTTTCAGAAGAGGCACAGTTCCTACTGACCTGATCTTCAGGGTCTACGAAGTTATTTTTTATTTCTTTAGCCGGTTACTTAATTATTGTATGTTTGGTTATTATTTTTTTCCCCCAATGGAAATTCAAGTTGGTTTAGCCCCTGTAGGTGTTAGGGGACGATATATAGTAGAAAATGGGTTTTGAGGAGTTTGGTTGGGGATCGGTGTTAATCTGGAAGTCTTGGAGGATTCTTATGGGAGAGAGATAATATGTGTTTTCAGAGGTGGGGGTACTATTGAAGAGGTTACGGATTAGATTTGATTCGTGTATCTGCCATTTAGCTATTCGCTTTTTGCTTGTTTCGAGCATGTATTGCAGGATGGGGGTCACTTTAGTTTCTTGATAAAGAACGCTATTTTTGCAGTATTTTTTATTGGGGCGTCGATATTTCGATATACATTTTCTGAGTATCCTCCTCTCAAGTATTTGCAATTCTTCAGCTACTGTTGGTGAAATTGTCAGCCAGGCTGGGAAGGATTATGTGATGATGGGGCGGATTAGGGTTTTATACATAAGAAGTTTCACATTTGGGAAGACGGATTTGGAGGATAGGAGGGGTGAGATTAGTGCATGTGGGTTCATTTTGAACCTATTGTTGAGGTTCACTCCCAAATACCTAATGTTGTCTTTTGGGTTCACCATGTCCCCTTCGATAACCGCCCTTATTAGTTTGCTTTGCTGTGCAGTTTGACCCCTTTACCACTCGCGTTACGGAAGCAAATTATTTTCGATTTAGCAGCGTTAATTTGGAGCCCCAAATCCTTTAAACAGCGTGCTATAATGTCGACTTCTCTTTGCACCATTTCCATGGCGGAAATGGGAAGAGTGTGACTGGCTAGGATCAGGATATCATCCACGTACATGATCATGTTCAGGTTACTGGAGATGTTTTGGGTTCTGATTGTGGCGGTGGAATGTGGGATGTCGTGTAGGAAGAAATTGAAAAGGTTTGGTCCCAATATGGATCCTTGTGGGACTCCAGACAGGATAGGTATAGGTGTTGAAGTTCGGTGGGATATTTCAGTAGTCAAGTATCTATTTTGTAGGAAGCTATCAAGGATACGGGTTAGGGCCAGGGGAAAGTTGGAATATATGAGTTTGAATTTTAGCCCATCAGTCCAAACGGAGTCAAACGCTTTTAGTAAGTCTAGCGCGCATGCGACTGTGCATTGTTTTTTGCGCAAGTTTTTTACGACGGTGTCGTGCACAAGCATAATGACGTGTTCTGTGGAGTTTTTGGGTTGGAATCCGAACTGAGACTCGGGAATTAGCTTCGTTGAGAATGCTCTAAAGCTCCGTAGAAAGATTCTTTCCAGAATCTTGCCAATGTTAGAAAGTAAGGAAATTCGCCTAAAGTTTTTTACTTCTCCGCCGCAGTTTGGTTTAGGAATAAGGATAAAGTTGCCTCGTTTCCATCTTTCTGGAAAGTAACCATTGTTTATGCAATCGTTGAAGATGACTGTTAAACTTCTCGCGACAATTGCGCCAGATTTCCTTAGTACTTTATTGGGGATACCGTCTAGGCTTGAAGAGGTTTTATTATTAAGACCGGCTATTGTGTCTTCTACTGCTGACACGTAGGTGAAAAATTCCCCGAATGTATCGTGCTGCGAAGATACTGCCTTGTTGGTGTCAGAGAATATTATAAGGTATGACCCTTAGTAACCAATGTTTCTCTCTCTTACAGCCGATATCATTTCCCGTGCTCTTTCGTTCTCTGGGGCTATTTCTTGGTACAGGTTTCCGTAGAATGAGGAGTTTACTTGCAGCTTTTGTTCAGGTGTGGAGTAAGGTAGCCCTCTGTGATTGATAAGGTCCCTATCGATGTTGAAATTATATGACCGTCGGCCCGTTAGTTTATTAATTTCCCTAAAGACGTCTGAGGATGGTTTGAGTAAACTCAATCTTCTTTTATAGTCTTTGTTCATCTCACGTCTTATTTGCTACCTTATGCGGTTGGTTAGTTCAGTGATTTCCGCTTTAAGAGTGAGGTATTCTTGGTTTATACGGTTGTTGTGCCGGTATAAGATCTGTTTAAGCCTTTGAGTTTTCCGTTTTTGTTCCCTCATCTGTGCTTTGGTGTCTTGCGTAAGGCATCTGTATAGCCATTGTTTCAGTTTTTCTTCCGGCGGTTAGGTTCTGGATGTGGATATCAATTTCCTGGTTAGATAGGATTCGGTTGACAAGGGAGGGGGGGAGTAAATCGTCTTCGAGGTCTTTTCTGAACTCTGCCCAGTCCACAGAGGCATAGGATCGAAATTTTTTCGGTATGTCTTCAATAGTGGTTAGGTTGTTTAGGTGGAAGATTAGTTTCACACTATAGTGATCGGATATCGATGGAAGGGTTGCACATTGGTGTGGAATTGTGTTACCAGTTAATAGGTCTTGTGACACCAGAAAGTTGTCTAAGAAGGAGCTGCTTCTTGGGTATGAAGGGACACCTGCGTTGACAATGACGCATGTTAGAAATGCGCTCGACAGGAACCATTTATATATTTTTTCGCCATTTGGGTTCCGTGTGGAATCACCCCAGTACTCATGTCTCGCGTTGAAGTCTCCGCCGAGGAAGATAGAATCATGGTCAGCAGCTATTGCTAGTATTCTATTAAGAGTCAGTTCTATTGCTGGTCCCAGGTTTCCTGGGATGTAGATGGACCCAATTAATATTTTCCCATGACCACCATTGCGTCTTCGCATGTTTAAGGTTGCTAGTGTGCAGGAAATGTCGAGATGTTTAAAGTTTATATGGTTGACAGATAGGTAGTCTCGATATAGAATGGCGGTGCCTCTGCCTGCGTCGTTTCTGAGTACCTGGTAGTTTTCTATTCGGACCTTGTGTATCGGTTTTAAGACTGTTTCATTCACGAAAACTATGTCTGGTTGGATGAATTTTGTAAGGCTAGACACGAATATTCTTTTTTCATGGGCAACTAGAGAGTTTATGTTGAGACAGATAGTGGTCAGGCTATTTACCTCCATACAGGTTGAGGTATAGCGCGATGAGCACGACTGGTTTGTCCTGTGTTGGCGTGCCATCGTATTTCAGCCAGAATTAGCCAACCTTTTTAAGGAGTTCACCTGGTGACACTCCTAAAACTTGGACTGTTTCGTAGTGGAGTCTTTGAAAGGGGTTCCCTTGTGATTCTGGGTTCCGGGGCTTGGTTGAGTTTCTTCCGCTTGCGACTTCCGAGTATAGGGATACTGATTGTGCTGGTGTGGCTGTTGCTAATGGTGTTTGGATATATTCGTACGATGGGGTTGAAATGGGGGTTGTTCTTTAGTTTTTTAAAAACGCTATCTTGTCTATCAACCTTCTCCTTTCCGGGCACCCGGAGAAGTTTGATGGGTGGCCTTTCTCTTTGTAGAGAACATAGAAAGGTGGGGTGCTTGTTCTGTCAATGTCCTTTCTTGGACATTCTTGGAGGGTTGTGGTCCTCTCCGCAGGCTACACATCTTGCCTGGAAGGCACGATTCGCCGAGACATGGCCGAAGCGCTGACACCTATAGCACTGGAGTAGGTCACTCCTTCTTGGCTTTTCCCATGTCACTTTTTAGTGAAGGATGAAACGAAGCTTAATGAGGCGGTCTTGATCTTCTTTTTGATTTCGGATTATTTTGAATAGGGTTAGGTTCACGCCGTTCGCTTTGGCCCAGCCGGTGGTTAACGGTAAGACATTTTCTATTTTGAATTTCGGACATTGTATTTCAATGTCTTCTCTGACCTGTGTGGCTCCGAATGCCGAGTCTACCCCTCTAAGTACGACTGTGTATTTTTTGCGCTCCGTGGGTGTGAAGGAGTAACGTTCTACTTTGGATCTGCAGATCAAATCCAGTAGTTCGTCATGGATGGCGACTTCGTCGACTGTAATTTTTAATTTGCTCGCGCTCAGGCGAGTAATTCTATATTTCGTCATGGGGCTCCTTTACATGATATTTTTGACCGTTATTGCTGTGATACCTTCTACAAATATAGGAGGATACCATGACTTTTTCTTTTCGGGCACACTTGTTTTGTTTTGAGGTTAGTTTTTCTTCTACCGAGAGAGGCGCGTATGGATTTGGATTATGGCGGGTTGGTGCTTGGATAAGAGTGGGTGACTTTCGTTTTATTGCCAATTTACCTTGAGCCATTCTAAATCCTTCCGATTCCATGTTGAACCGGTTGATAATTACACTGTTTGGAGCGTTTGTTGCAGCATGCTCCACTTCCATAGTTGCTAGCGGTGGTACTTCTTTCTGGCCGCTTTCGTTCTTGGTGGGTGCGCCTTCTCGTCATTGTCCGCATCGGACCATATTTGAATGATTAGGGACTCGCTTTGTTCCTCTGTTGTTGCCAATTTTACGGGCTTTAATTCCTTTTTTCCGCTATACTTGTATTTCGTTTTCTTTTTCTTTATAACCTTAATGTTTTCGCTTGCGATGTGTTCGGTTTGACGTCTCACCATCGAATCGCTTCGCAACCAGTACTCTGGAGGCTTCAAACTGACGTCGCAATAGTAGTGAGCTTACTCAAGTAAATTAACTAAATTGACAAATGAATATTAAATTTTAAAGGTACAATGATTGATAGTAGGGTATAAAAAATAGCGCTAACCACTAAGAATGCTAGACTTTGTGCGGCTAGGGGAAAATGCTCACATTTGTGTCTTTTTATCAATATTATCATAGTTTTGGCAGTTACCCAGGATGTAATAATAATTCCTTGAAAAGAATAAAAGATCAAATAAATTAAATGTTTCTCTTTCAAATAATTTATTTCACAGACAATTACTTTCAGGTAAAAACAAAATAAAATAAAACGAACTTTGGATTAACTACATTGTAAAATAAATTACAGTATACCAAGAATCGATAAGAAAATATTCAGTCATAAAATAAAAATTATTTTGCCACTTCTGACAATAAAACTGTGCTATAAATGTCTGACGAAATTACTTTAAATATTGTATCTGATGAATTCATCTTGCAAGCAGATTCAAATATTTAAATGAAGATTACATTCATAGGTTAAAACGTTTGAAAAGTCTACTTGTGGATCTAACTACAGGTCAATGATGTACGAGTATTTGCTCCTCAGCTAATGATAAGCTCTGTAATATTGTTTGATCATGCAGTCTATTGAGAAAAGAGTCAACAATCAGGTGTGGTGGATTAATTTGAAGTGCAAAAAAAATGCACTCTTGCTATAATCGTAAACATCGCTCTTATATTGCATTAAGTTTGTTCAGTTTTTGGTCAAACACGAATTAATAGATTGAGACTTAGTATGTAATTCTGTGAATAATAATACTCAGATTTATTGTGAATTATGGTTTAAAAAGAAATTAGCTTTACGAAAAACAATCGCTGGTTGGCACACAACGATGACAAAGTTGTAAGGTAGGTGAAAAGTATAAATACAATATGCGTATTCAATTGCAATGCAGACCATGAGCTTTTACGACCCCTGGGAACCCCATTGAAATCGATACTTCTGTCTGTCTATTTGTATAACGTAGGTTAGGTAGAAGGAAAAAAAATAGAATAATCTTACGTATGTTTTTGTGAAAGAGTAAAAACATAGGTAAGTAATACATTATAGGCTCAAGATTGAACACGTTCAATAAAATGTTATTCTTTGGTAATCGTCATCTATGGCGCGACAGCCCAAGCTGAACCTTGGCCTCCAGGGCTAATCACCTCCAATCATCACGGTTCCATGACCTTATCCGCCAGTCGTTTACTCTCAACAAGGATCTGCTGTCAGCTTCTATCGTGTCTTCCCATAGAGTCCTCGGTCTCCCCGCTGGACGCCTACCTTGTGCTCTACCCGTTAATGTTCTTTTGGGTAACCGGCTTTCTTCCATTCTTTCAACATGGCCCGCCGATTACAATTTACGTAGTTTTACGCAAGAGGAAACAGATGGGGCCTCAAATAGTCTATACAACTCATCGTTGTAACGTAGTCTCCACTCGGTTCCTTGTTTCACTAGGCCGTAGATTTTCCGGAGCACTTTGCGTTCAAATACATGCACTGTCTTTTCGGTATCGCTCATCAGGGTCCATGTTTCACTTCTATATAACAGCACTGATTTGACTAGTGTTTTGTTAATGCGGAGTTTATTTTGCCTGTGCACCAGTCTGGACCTTAGAATGCGAAGCACGGAGTAATATCTTTTATTTGCGGCGTTTATGCCGCGTCCAATCTCGTCCTTTTTGGCGCCTTTTTCTATTCAGGTTGGCTCCAAGATACACGATATTATCCACACTTTCAAGGTTGTAGTCGTCTACGGTTAGGTTTTGTCGAACTGGAGTTATCTTTTTAATTTGGGTCATGAATTTAGTTTTCGTTTCATTAACTTGTAGGCCGATTCGGTATGCTTCAGATTGTAGGCTCAGAAATGCTCTTTTAGCATCTACAATTGAACATGCCATAATATTGACGTCATCAGCATATGCTACCAATAGTGTGGACTTGAACATTAGTCTACCTGAAGTTTCAGCTGATGTCATCCTGATGACGTGTTCCAGCGCAATATCAAAGAGCATTGGAGCAAGTCCATCCCCTTATTTTAAGCTTGATTCCATTCTAAAGCTGTCCGTTAGTTCACCGTTTACCTTAACCTGGGGCTCTGTGTTTAACATCCTGACCTTGAACATGTGGACTAGTTTTATTGGGACGCCAAAGTCAAGAATTATTGTGTACTGCGTATTTTCGTCGACACTGTCGTATACTTGCTTGAAGACCACAAAGAGTTGGAGCATATCGATGCTATATTCCCCGCCCACTTCAAAAGTACGGCTTTAATTTTCTTTCTTTGATTTTGGAGAGCACTTTTATAAAACATGCACAGTAGAGCAATGCCTCTATAATTTCACACCTTAATTGGTCCCCCTTTTTACGTACAGGACATATTCAAACGCCAGTCCTCTGGTAACTGTTCCTCTGTCCATATTCTGCATATTAGTCAATGCAGAAAGTTATTTAGATGGGGACCCCCACTCTGGAGCAGTTGTGCTGTATTCCATCTATTCAAGGAGCCTTTTCTTTTCTGAGGTCCCATGTTGCTACCTGTACTTCGTCTCTCGTTGACGGAGGGACGGGGATCTCTTGCTCTGTTTCTGAAATACTCACAGTTTCAGTTGTTGTTGGGAACGCTGTAAATAGCTTCTGGAAATATTGCAGCCATCTGTTTTTAATTTCAACTGGGTTTGCCTATGATTGCTCCTTGTCCACTTTTGTAAAGACTGTATTGTGGATTGAAGCCGTCTATTAGTTTTTTGATAGAAGCATACGCCGATCTGACTCATGTAGGGTCATGTTTTTGTGTATTTGTTGGATCTTGGTATTGGTGGTCAGTCATTTCTTTCTTGGGCACATTTTTTAGCATGATGTCGATAGCTTTTATCAATATAAGAACAATTTCTTTGGCCCGAGTTGATCGATGAATGTGTTTTTTGCGCACTTGGTTCCCTTTTTTAATCGCTTCTTTGCATTCTTCATTGCATCAGTCGTTTCTACTTTAAGTTGGCTGGTAACCAATACAGTCTTCCACATAGTTAGTCGAGGATACATTGATGTGATTTTTATGCGCTGAAATATATGTAGACGTTACTGGGTTGTCATTTAGCTTATGTATCTGGTAACTAGGAGTAACTGATGCGACCATCTGGGGATGCCTTAGTTCTCCTATATATGTCTCGATGTGGAAAGTGTGTGTAGCTTCCTGTGAAGCCCCTACTAGTAGTCTATCAGGCGTTGTCCGCCACGCATTGCCCCGAAATCAAACGGAAAATGGGGACCATGTGGTGACTACCACGCACCTAATAGGCAAACCATTCCCGATAGGTATCTAATCGGCTTACTCCAGGATTGCACATCATTGTTTGATGGGCATGTCAATCTTCTCCGTGATCAACCTGCATAGAGCGTACCATTAAATCCCCGTGAAGCCTAGTGACATTCCGAATATGGCTATAATCCCGCCCTTTGGCCTATATGAATTTATGTATATGGCCTTCGGGCTATACAACGTGAGACAAACATTCCAACGCTTCATACACGAGGTGCTACCTGATTCCTGATTTTCTCACCTGACTACCAAACGCTGCAGACGTGTTTAGCTGCATCAGGAAATTTGGGCACACCATCAACACTGCCAAGTGCCAATTTGGAAATAAGAAATCCACTTTTTGGGTGATATAATTGGCTCATACAGACTGAAACCCCTGCGGGGATTTCATCAACTCCACAACCGGTCCTGGCGCATCAGCTCAAATCTTCTTGGGGATAGTAAACTTCCGATGATGGTTCCTACCTCACACAGCACAAAACCAGCGCGTCCTCTAGCAATTGATAGCAGGAAATTGGAAACGAGACAAGGCAATACTTGATTGTACACATAAAGTAGTAGTAGTAGATTTAAGCCAAGTGCCTACATTAGTTACCCAGAACTAGAAATGACATGATCTCTTAGTGTTGATACTCTAGATAATGGCTTGGATGCTGTCCTTCAGAAGTAAATGGAAACAGCAACATACCTCTAGGATTCTTCTCAAAATAGCTTCGAAAATACAGGATCTATGACAAGGAGCTGCTTGTAATTTACGAGACAATTAAGCACTTTTGATCTATGCTAGAACGCAGAATATTTGTAGTTTACACTGACTATAAACCATTGCAGTTCATTTTTCAACAACGCTCTAGAAATCCATCCCCAAGGCAGCAGTGACAGCTAAATTTAATTGCTTTTTCCTCTTCTTCGCAGCATTACAGCCCCCCCCCCCCCCCCAGGCCTTCGCTTCTTGCAACAAGCGCCTCGAACTGTCTCGTTTTATTGACCGCATCCTCCAATTTCGAAATCCAAACAGCAATAAACTGTCTCCATCGACCGAGTTAGACCAGCGTTTCCTCAGTTTCCCCACTAGTCTCCAGCCTTCAGTGCTCCCAGCGAATACCTTTCTGGGTATCCGTTGTTTGTCCATACAATTCATATGGCCAGCCAATCGCAGCTTCCACAGCCTTATAATTGTTGAAACCTCCAGCTTGTCAAAAATTTCATACAGCTCATGGTTGTATAAAATTCACCATTGGTTCCCGTCTAGGCTCGCTCTCTCATACCCATAGCATAATACTTATAGGTTCATTCACGACAAACATCTGGCACATCCCCAGTAGCAACAAATCATTCATCAAGGGTAAGTACAATCATATCCCTCAACTTCTCCACTATTTGGCTCAGTACAATGACAACGAACCCAAGACATAATTTTCAACCCAATCAGCAACTCAAGTGGAAACAACACCAAGCAATGGGCTCCACCACCGCATTTTTTTTTTTGTGGTTGGAAGGTGAATATCATTTACACACTGAGTCTGAGACTCCCATGCTTGCAACCGAATTGACTACCGACTAAACACCTCTCCCGTCAACCCGAGAACCAAGCCTGGAACCATTTGATACATTAGTTCGGGCCAAGTCTCGTATTGTTACGCCATGAACGCCTTTAAGCTGGAGGATCCCTTTCCTCGCGAGGGAAGAAGAGGAACTTCCAGAGAAGTGATCCCCAGCCCCGACGCCCCCGGCTGCTGTGAGTCCCTTTTATCTTTTAGGACTGCCCAAACATAATGTGCCACCTAGTTACATTGGTCAACCGATTCATCACTGTGACTTTACTATCCAGAGTGAGTCTTTATATACTTTTAGAGGTCCCGTTGCAGCTTGTCCCATTTTGTGCACGCTAAAAATGTATGGCAGGCATCGTCTTCCACTCCTGGGCAAAACTGACAATCAGGGGACCGTGACTCACCAATCTTGTGCAGTAAGACTGAAAACACCCATGCCCACTCAAAAGCTGGGTCAGATAGCGGTTGCCCTAATTTGCTCAGAGCAACTCAGCTTTGAGTCGATCAGTAGCTTCGATTCGACTAGTATGTCTACAATACTAATAATTGTTACTCTAGGGATTCTCTTCTCTTCGGTTTTCTCCAGTGCTAAACTGAACCCGCAAGCAGTCATCCAGTCTCTCACTCAGAGCATTAGCATATCTAGCCTAAGTTGTGCTTGCTCAACAGTGCGTCCAACGACCAGAGCCACAACATCATCTGCATAGCCAATCAAGCGCGACTCATCTGGCACCTCCAGTCTCAGTAGCGTGTCATAAGACACGTTCCACAGGTCTGGGCCAAGGATACATCCCTGATCAATACCCAATGCAACTTCCATCCTTTGTTGACCCTGTGTTGTGTCGTAAAGCAGGCTTCAACCCTTCAGGTAGTCCCTCAGAAGCTGTATTAGATATTGTGGAACTTACGCTTCCAGCGTATCCAGAATATCCATCCATCTAGCGGATTTGAAGGCATTCCCAACGTCAAGTGTCACCAACAGGACGATCCGTCGCTAGGTCTGGCTAGATGTCTCTACCTTTTGCACCATGCTTATCACCTCCGCAATCGTACTGCCGAGGAGATAGGTCCCCAGAAGCACGAATCGCGTCAGTTAATCTTCTCTTAATAAATTTCTCTAGTACCTTCTCAGCAGTTTCTAGCATGCGTAACGAACGCTATGCAGACAGTGATCCGGGCTTTCTCCTTCCCCTTACTGATCAGCACGAGCTTCGCCCCCTTCCATTGTACCAGGAAAAGCCCGTCCCTTAGGCAAATGTTGAGTGTGCTTAGCGGCAAGTCAAGACAGTGGTGATAAATAAGTTGCAACACCTCAGCTGGAGCACCGTCTGGACCTGAAACCTTCCTCGCGTTCAGTAGAAAGACTACCTCTTCCAGTTCTGGTTATGTGAAGAGTGGATAATCAATTGCTGTTTCACCGTGGGCAACGTCAACACGGCCAGGAGGGGCAAGGAAGAGTGGCCGCACCATCTCGTCTATCTTTTCATCGTCATGCATGCAAGCCGTCCATAGGATACTAAGCTTGTAGCCAAAGTCCTACAGATCCTTGTTCACATTGTCCACTAGATCTTGCCAATAGTGAGCCTTGCTGGTGCTAATCAATTTATGAAGACATTTCCTGGCCAACTTAAATGCTGCTATCCGGTTGCATGCCTCGTCACGGTTCCGAGCTTGTTGAGCCTTGCCCCGAAGCTTTATAGCGATTTCTGTCCACAATAAGTACACTGGAGGCTTGCCGTGCCGGAATTTTGACGCATTGCATAGAAGCATTGCAAACCGTCATGATGATGCTCATAGTTGAGCTCACCACGTCTTGAGCTGCCAGTGCTTCGGTACCTTGCGAATCTCCCTGCAGTGGAGCACCTCAACGAACCGCTCGACGTTCCATCCAATTGTAGAAAGTCAGGAGACAACATCACTGATCTCAAGCATAATGCACTGATGATCACTGGCTAAGTAGTCCTCTACTTCTCTCCAATTGTGTATCGTGCATACTGTGGACTTCGAGGCAAATGTCAGGTCCGGTATGATTCCTTCGCAGCCAATACGGCGGAAAGTCGGCATATTTCCAGCCCTGACCACCATTTCTAGGATTCGTTTTCGCCACGGATGTATCTGCTTTGAAATCTCTCTCAATGAGCACGTTGCCATCTGCATTCGAGATAACGCCCTTCAAAGCATTAAGCTTAGCTTGAAAATATTATATCGATTCGTTTAGCGTTAAGTACACATTAAAGAAGGTGGTCCCTGAGCACCGAATCTACATGAAACCATCCCCCGTACACAGCTCTTCACCTGAAAATCACTGTTCCGAGCCCAGATGGCGACAGTACCAGTTTCATCAGGATACTATGATGCAGAGCTTTTATAGTGGTGTTGCTAACTCAGCAGCAAAAAGTCGGGTTTCATGTTCCTCGCAAACTGCTCAAGCAGGTTTTGGGCGGTTAAAATGTGGTGTAGGTTAAGTTGCACCAGTGTGCCCATAGCCAAGGCATATGAAACAGTGAAACGCGCTGCTCTTTGCCGTATCCTGTAGACAACCTACCCTATTCTTACTTTACCCTTATTCAGAAATTGTTCGGCGTCCTTTTTGGTCAATTCAATGATGGCCATGCGTTGTTCCCTATTTTATTCTGGTGTGAGCCTCGCTTTGATCCTACCCACGATAGAGAGTTCCGTTTTGATGGCCTCTTCTACCTTGACCACGTACTTGACGCTGTAAATGTCTCTTATTTCGGTCATTGCTATTGACTAGAGGCTATAGGTGCGCTTTTGCCGAAGGCTTTCTTTACTGCGTCACAGAATGCTTCTTTATTGCCGGCCTCTGATCCGAATTTGACCTATATGTGGCCCAACCACGTTGGTCATACTACTTTAATAGCGTGGTGTCTTTGGGCCTTACTCTTCCCCTGATATCCCCCAGGACTTCCGCGTAGTATCGGCTATCTTGGGGTTTTACGAGCAGTGTCTGCTGCGGGGATCTTCATTGGGGCTTCTTTCTCTTCTGTTTCGCATCATGTCTTTTTTCCTGTTGTTGATTATTTTATTTTCTGGCACTTTTTGAATGAGTTTCTCTGTGGATTTCTTCGCTCCTTTTGCCAGCACTGTCTAGAACCCCTGATCCGGCATTCCACGCAAGGAATTGAGCTCCCCTTTAAACGCTTCTTTCAATTGCATAGGCTGAGATAACAAAGAATTACCACTTTGCAACAAAATTTTGATGATGGATACTTGAAGAAATTCAAAGTATTTTCCTTCAACTTTGTCAATATTTTGGAAACAATAGAGTTTTCTAACCAATACCTCGGTGCCACCTTCCTCATCACTGTTTATCTTATCATTTTTTATGAATTCAAAATACGCAATGAAGTGCCATGAATAAAGTGGTTTAATTTAGGTAAAGTAACAATGAAGGTGAAGGTGTGAAACATGGACCCTAACCCAAGCATCCGCAAATATATTGAACGCCTTTGAGCGACGGGTCCTGAGGCAAATAAGCGGAGCGAAGCTAGATGGGGACCAATGGCGACTTCGATGCAACCATAATTTGCATGAAATTTTTTGACAAACCGGAGGTCTCAACGATTGTAAGGCTACGGAAACTGCAATAAGCTGGCCACATGAATCGTATGGATGAACAACGGATACCCAAAAAGGTATTCGTTGGAAGAACTGAAGGCCGGAGACTCGGTCGACGAAGACAATTCATCGCTGCTCGGAATTCGAAATTGGAGGACGCGGTCAATGGACCGAGACAGTTGGAGGCACTATTTGCAGGAAAAAAAACCCGCGAGGGGTTGTAGTGCTACAAGAAGAAGAAGAAGAACAATGAAGTCGACGTCGATCCAGATCAGACGAAGCCCATATTGGAATATGGCTAAATGGCAATTCATTTTGAAAAATGTTGAACTAAATATTGAAATATTAGACTTAATTTTGCATCTTACTTATTTTTTCGGATAAAGTATCGAGCTATTGCATAGTTTTAAGAACTAGCTCAACATAACAATTAAAATTATTTACATTCTTATCTGTTGGTACTCTAGCAACGGATGCAAATCATACCCCGTGTTTGACAGAGTTAGTAAATATAATACGGTGGTATACTTGGGATATCTTGGAATAAATTTAACTTTTGCATCCTGATATTGGAAGCATCCTCAATATGATGCAAAATCACCAAATGCATCGCAGTTAACACAGTATAATTTTAATAGTTTTCATTTTCAATGGTTGATCTCCATTTTACAAAATTCTTTACTGAGAAAAAAACTCAACCACTTACTGTATTCCCCCTGCAGCTCAGATCCTTCAACGAAAACGTTAAAGTCAACCAATGATTGTGTAGTGTTTAAGGTGGATGGCACAAGTCCTTTAAGGACTGCAGCGGTAGGCTTCTGCCTCAGCGAATGAAAAGTTATTGCTCGGCTGGAAATGGAGTTGCCTGGTGACACGTAAGCGTGCTAGCAGCGAGCGTTGCAATGTCATGGGACGAGTTCTTTCCGCCAACGCAAGGACCCACCATACAGAATTTCACCCTTACGATTTGTGCGATGTGACGGTGGGACACGTTCGACTGGTGTGAAAAACCGAGGTAACCAACCGAACGACATTACATTAGAGACGCGACAATTTTTCCGAATTACCCGCGTTCGGGGTTGTATACAAACCCGTCATGGACGTGGATATTCACGGCCCACAAAAAGAATGGGACATCCGGGTGGTAGTGGTGCCCCTTGCGCTCTTCCCAATCAGATTAAAGATCTAACGATGAGTTGACCATGTAAAGAAAGTGGAAGGCCAACCATCCCTGGCGAGAGCCCCTGAAACAAACAAAGAGGAAGCTACGCCCGATGGCTAGCTCATTTTAGTGGACGAGCCCACCCATGTTGTGGGTCCTATACCCGGTGGAAAGGAAAAGAGGACAGCGGTTTGAGCTCAATTCACCAAATCCTTTTATTTTTTTTAATTGCAGAAGATTCAATTCTAAAATAGTACAAACGTAATGAAGTTGTAAGAAAATTTTGTTTTGAGGATTGCTGGTTGTCCTAAGTGAAAGAACTACATTGTTCTTTCACCCGAGCATTTTAGCTATCAACATAATAGCATTATTCGCTCGATGGACTTCAGCTGGTTCCAGCATATAGGCTGGTTCCATTAAAAATCTCGCAGTTTCGTACGAGGTGACCGATATACTCCTCAGGAGCTGCCACATCAGTCACCTCGGGGCAGCTCGACTGCGGGGTTCCAGATGACCACGAACCCATATATATATATATATATATATATGTTGCAGCATGGCAGTGCTGCAAGCTCTATCGAGCAGTAATTTCCACATTTACGCAGTGGTGGCGAACTTATAAGAAAATTTTGTTTTGAGGATTGCTGGTTGTCCTAAGTGAAAGAACTACATTGTTCTTTCACCCGAGCATTTTAGCTATCAACATAATAGCATTATTCGCTCGATGGACTTCAGCTGGTTCCAGCATATCGGTCACCTCGTACGAAACTGCGAGATTTTTAATGGAACCAGCCTATATGCTGGAACCAGCTGAAGTCCATCGAGCGAATAATGCTATTATGTTGATAGCTAAAATGCTCAGGTGAAAGAACAATGTAGTTCTTTCACTTAGGACAACCAGCAATCCTCAAAACAAAATTTTCTTATAAGTTCGCCACCACTGCGTAAATGTGGAAATTACTGCTCGATAGAGCTTGCAGCACTGCCATGCTGCAACATATATATATATGGGTTCGCGGTCATCTGGAACCCCGCAGTCGAGCTGCCCCGAGGTGACTGATGTGGCAGCTCCTGAGGAGTATATCGGTCACCTCGTACGAAACTGCGAGATTTTTAATGGAACCAGCCTATATGCTGGAACCAGCTGAAGTCCATCGAGCGAATAATGCTATTATGTTGATAGCTAAAATGCTCGGGTGAAAGAACAATGTAGTTCTTTCACTTAGGACAACCAGCAATCCTCAAAACAAAATTTTCTTATAAGTTCGCCACCACTGCGTAAATGTGGAAATTACTGCTCGATAGAGCTTGCAGCACTGCCATGCTGCAACATATATATATATGGGTTCGTGGTCATCTGGAACCCCGCAGTCGAGCTGCCCCGAGGTGACTGATGTGGTAGCTCCTGAGGAGTATATCGGTCACCTCGTACGAAACTGCGAGATTTGTAATGAAGTTGGTCTACAAAAATATCCTAAAATTCATCGTATAAATTATTTTTTTAAAAACTCTAAATGTCTTCTACATACTGCGCCTTGCGAGAAGAAATACTAAGGGCGTATTGGTCCCACTAAACATTAAAATTTTAATATCATCAAAAATAATATTTTAACAAAGAAGAGTTATTATAATCAAACATGCAGATATAATAAAAAGAAAGGGTAGTAATCACACTCCCTCGACAAGCGCTCGTGGATAGAATGTGGCGGCTCCTACACCTGTTCATATGTTAAATATTATGAAATCGCTGTATGCATAGACTATTTGGACATATATTCCAAAGTTTATTTTATATGTATGTATTTTAACGTTACATTACTTTATCACTTTAACAAACACTCACTAAGAGACACCAACTTTCAAAGGATTGAACTGACTTTACGTCACTTTTAATTTCCTTTTTTTCCTATGGCAATTATCATAATAATGTTTTCATTTAAATTTATTTAAACACGCTAGTCTGCATGAACCCTTCAAAGAAAAGAGTACATAGAATAGCTGGCTTGCAGTACCTTCCAGTAGTGCGAATTCACTTGCTTCTTTCTACCCAATGGAATCATGCACCATTATGTTGGAGTTTTTATCTGTTGTAACAGTATTTCCAAACATTTTCTGTATTATCGGAATTGCACCATTAAGTACTTTAAAAGCCTCCCTAAAAATTATTATTATCTACACGTTATATGGCATTTTTGTTGTGATTTGCACATCCATCGCGGGGCCAAGGATGGGAAACTCTCAATTCACCACTTTTTACTCTCGTTTTCACACAATCCCACCAATTAATCCTTTAATCGAATCACTTCAAAATTCTTCTTTTTACTTCAAAGTGTTATTCCACTTTTAGGGTTTTGAAAAATAATTTTATAAAACCCTACTAAGCCACGAGCTATCTGTCAATCTGTTCATCCGTCCGTCCGTGTGTCACAGCAATTTTTCTTGCAAAAAATATAAGCTAGAAACATGAAATTTTATATGTAGGTGTAAAGTGGTGCCCTCTGCAAAGTTCATATTTTCAAATGTTATAAGGTATCATACAGAGGGTAGACCGCCTGTATGATGGTATGTGATGGCCGCCTGCGCAGCTGGTTCATAAAATGCCAACTAAAACAAACAAACGGGCGATGCTGGTTGCATTTGTGCTGTAGAAAGGACTGACACTGTTCGAAGCAAAATTCTTTCAGGCATGAGTAATGGTTCGGCTTTTCGGACTAAGTAGCCAGCAACAGTTTATATTCGTTCGCCATCTTGTATGGGAAAGTCTTTTTGTGAAAATTCCTCGAGCAGTTTGCGTATGCGGACTGCTCAATCACTACAATTGCATTTTGATGGTTGTTTTATCCAAATTCTCTTAATTTTGAAATTGTTGACCTAGTGTTCAGCTGCCAAGAGCCGAATCATGTCACCTTGGGGCTTCTTTCTTCTTTTTTTTGGTATTACCAAATGTTCGTCCTATGTTCATTATTCTTTAATTTTCCATTGCCTTCTTGTTTTGTATTTCTAATTTTTCTGTTGATTGGTGACAACTTCTCAATAATTTTTTCTAGAGATGAGATTTTTAGTTTCAGTTCTTCGTTTTTTTAAGCTTTCCAATTTCTTCATTATTATCTTCGCATATCAACATTTTCTCTTTTACTTCTTCTTCTTACAATGTGTCATTCGATTGTATGCCACGATCGTACTAAAGCTCATTTGAAGTTGGATTTAAATTTAAATATTCATTCCTTCATCTTAGGTGGAATCGTCGTTGAACTCATCTATCCTACCTTTCAGCGGGTAATAGCCCAGTCATATTAGGGCTTTCACCTCGGAATGAAAGATAATAAGCTGCAAATTGGTATGAACCTTTGTTTTGTCATTCTAAATGTTGTCTCAAAAGTCTAAATCGTTATCGTGTTCGCGTCTCAAGATATTCAAGGTCAAAGGTCACAAAAATCGGTTTTTCGCGAATATCTGGCTTCCTATCGGTTAAATGAGATTTGCATTTATTATAAAAGTTGTAGGCTATAAAATTCCCTACAACTTTTGTTTAAACTTTTTTTTCATACGACCAACCGTTTTGAAGGTAGAGCGCGAAGAGTGCACATCGTACAGTCATATACGGCCTAATGCAAGGTCAAGCGTGAGTTATGGTTATCAGTACGTTATAAAGTCAATTATTTACTTGGAAATTATAATTATTAAACAATGCCTATTATTTATGTACTAACTATTAATTATTTATATTTAATTAAAGTAAGTAACTTGATTATTTATATATAATTATTCATATTTAACTATTTGACAAAACAAAGGTTCATACCAATTTGCAGCTTATTATCTTTCATTCCGAGGTTGACCCCTCTTTTTACCTAATATGACTGGGCTATAAAACAATTCCAATATAACTTTTACGATTTTAGCACTTGATTGGCTTCTTCCAAATGAATTGGTTTCAGCGGTGTAAAAGATGATAAATATTTATGATAGCAAAAATTATTAGTTTCCAATTAGTGTTTAAAAAAAAAATTTTTATGTAAAAATGTAATGTCCGGACCGATTAGAAACATGCCTGAACACCACGAATGCTGGACGTAGAATAGAAAATATTATGATGTTGCCTCCACCTTCTTTTGTAAGTTTAAAAGGTTCTATATACCGATGCACTGATGGGCGGATTATCGGTGATCCCATGGATTTGTAATAAAATAATTGCGCAGAGCCACTGGAAGGAACCAATTGCACAAAACTGCTGCAATAACATACGGTGCAGCCAAGTTCACATGGGAAAGCAGTCCGGATGCCAGAAGTGATGATTCGAGGGAAAAAAAAAATCGTGGGAGCAGGTGTGCGACATCTCCGATTAGTTGTATTAGGTTAAAAATCATGTAGTATATACGAGTATATGATGTGTAATAGATAGATTGACTGAGTGGAGAGTAATTTGTCTTCGAGTGTGAGTTTATGAATGTGATTTTGATCAAATAACGATCAAAGAGACAGAATTCAATCATACAATGCTTCGTATCGTGTAGCTTTCCTGCTATGTACGGCATCAAATTCTTTCATTTGTAAATTAATTTGTAACCAGTACTCATAGTATTCCTTTATTATTTCTTCTGGGTTTCAGTGCTGCCATGTATACTGATTGAAGATCATTGGATTCACGGCCTGTTATCTCCCTTGCAAAAGACGTTTGCAATTCTTCACCGGCGGCTTGTCAATTTTTACATTCATAAAGATACGCAATTACATTTGAAAAATAACGTTATCAAGCGGTCATAGTTGTGATTTTTCACAAAGGATATCATGAAGGTCATGAGAATGTAAGCTGGTAATAAACGTCCTATAAAGGAAAGGCGGGAAACTCTGCAGAACGCGCAAAGTGTTCGAGCGGGGGAGAAAAATATAAAGAAATTCGAGAATTCGATGGTCACTGCTGCGATCGCTACCGAAGCGATTGAAGCAAGGGTCATAAATCCCGAAATAATAAAGAACCAGGCAAATAAAGCGACCAAGTGTGATTTTATCGCCAACGTCAAAAATTCGGCGGAAGTACTGTATTCGGAAGCAGAAGCCGATGACCTCTCCAAGGACGGTGGCCGCAAAGTACAATTGCCGCCTAACAACATGAAGAAGAAAGGTTATTCTGAAAAGCGGGAGCTGTTCTCAAAAGACTACAATCTGCATGCGACTCGCTAAAAATCACCAAAGTAGTAAAGATTGGATTCCTTGAATCAGAGGAGCTCCTAGACCGCAAAGGGAATTATCGGAGGAGCTTGTTAAAGCCCCAAAAAGGACCAGAAGGCAGAAGAAGAGCAAAATGATAAAGAAGCGTTTGGGGCAAAATCTCAAGGGCACGTGCAGATAGCTCCACAATCGAAAATCAATAAAAGAATGGTGTATAGCCCAATCAACGTAGAAGAGGTAGAAGGAAGAGGCACTTGATTGGCCCGAAACACCAGATCAGGGGTTCCAGACAGTGCTTACAAAAGGAGCGAAGAAAGCCGCTAAGACCTTCAAAAAGTGCCGGAAAGTAAAGTTCAAATGGACGACCATGAAGAAAAAAGACCCGATGCAAAACAGGAGAAAAAGAAGCTGCGACGAAGACCCCGGCAGCTGGCACTGCTCGTAAAACCCCAAGATGGCCAATCCTACCCGGAGATGCTGCGGGACATTAGGGGAAACATAAGGCCCGAAGACACCAACACTGCCATTAAAGCAGTACGGTCAACGTGGTCGGGCCACATACTGGTCGAATTTGGAGCGGAGGCCAAGAATAAGGAAGCATTCTGCGACGCAGTAAAGAAAGTCCTCGGCAAAAGCGCAGCTATATCCACGCTCAAGCCGATGGCAACCATCGAAACAAGAGACACTGACAGCATCATGCACATGGACGAGGTAGAAGAGGCCATCAAAAGGGAGTTCCCTAGCGTGGGCAGGATCAAAGAGAGGCTGACACCAGAAAACCAAAGGGGACAACGCATGGCCATCATTGACTTGACCGGAAAGGACGCCGAACAATTTTTGGATAAGGGCAAAGTAAGAATAAGGTAGGTTGTCTGTAGGATACGGCGAAGAGCAACGCCTCTTCAATGTTTCAAATCCTTTGGCTGAGGTCACACCACACAAGTGTTCAACGGACCCGATAGGAGTTCCCTATGTTACAAATGCGGTGAATTGGGACATAAAAGAAAAAGTGTACGAAGGTGGAACACTGTATTCTTTGTAAGGATGCTGATCCAAGCCATGATTTTGTACACCTCTTGGGATCAGGAAAATTCCAGGTTTTCCAGGCAGCCCTAGCAAACGCAAAATCTGAACTTCGATGACCCACATCCTGCAGCTAAACCTACAATTCAACCGCACAAAATATGCTTGAGCAGTTTACGAAGGACATGAAAGCCGACTTTTTGCCACTGAGTTAGCAGCACCATGATAAAAGTTCAGCATCATGGTATCCTTATGAAACTGGTACTGCCACCATCTGGGTTCGAAAGAATGATTTCCAGGTGGAGAGCTGTGGATGCGGGGATGGTTTCATGTGGGTTCGGTGTTCAGGGACCACCTTTTTTAGTGTGTACCTAACACTGAAAAAACCGGTACCATCTTTCCAAGCCATTAATGCGTTGGAGGGCCCTGTCTCATACCCAGACTGGAATGTGCTCATTGGGGGAGACTGCAACGCTAAAGCAACCGAGTGGAGCATGCCTCAAACAGATCCATGGGGAATGAATCCTAGAAATGGCGGCCAGGATGGCGCTCGTCGTACTGAATACCGGAAATACGCCAAATTTCCGCCGTATTGGCTGCGAAGGAACCATACCGGGTGGGACATTTGCCTCGGAGTCCTTAGTACGGAAGAAACACAATTGGAGAGTATTAGAGGTCTACTCAGCAAGTGATCATCAGTGCATTATGCTTGAGATCAGTGATGTTGTCTCCCGACGTCCGTGATCTCGCTTTCTACAATTGGGTGGAACATCAAAAGGATGAACGTCGAGAGGTTCGTCGAGCTACTCACAGCGGATGCACCGTTGCAGGGAGATTCGGAGGGGACGGAAGAACTGGCAGGTCAAGACGTGGTGAACTCTACTATGAGCATCATCATGACTGCTTGCAAAGCTTCTATGATCCATCGAAAACCCCGGCATGGCAAACCCCCAGTGCATTGTGGTCAACTAAAATCGCTGAAAAACGAAGGGAGTGTCACAAGCTTCGGCATGAGGCTCAATGGGCACGGAACCGTGATGAGGCAAGCAAACTGGTAGCAGCATATATGTCGGCCAGGAAATATCTTCGCGAATTGATCAACAACAGCAAGGCTCGCTGCTGGCAAGATCTAGTGGACAATGTGAACAAGGATCCGTGGGGCCTTGGTCACAAGCTAGTTATGCGGAAGCTTGGTGCCCTACGGAGACCTTGTATACATGGTGTGGAAAAGATGGACGAGATAGTGCGAGCACCATGTTGACGCTGTCCATGGTAAAACAGCAGTCGAGTATCCACTTTTCACACAGGCGGAACTAGAAGAGGCAGTCCTTTCGCTGAAATCGAGGAAGGCTCCAGGTATAGATGGTGTTCCAGCTGAGGCATTGCAGGTTCTCTATGACCGTTGTCCTGACTTACTGCTCAGCACATTCAACGCTTGCCTAGGGGATGGAGTTTTCCCGATACGAAAGAAGATAACGGGGCTCGTCCTGATCAGCATAGAGAAGGGAAATCCCGAATCACCGTCTGCATGCCGTCCGTTATACATACTAGACACGGCTGAAAAATTGCTAGAGAAACTCATCAAGACAAGACTTACTGACGGGAGGATTCGTGCTGCTGGGAATCTATCTCCTCGGTAGTACGATTGCAGAGGTGGTGAACGTAGTCAAAAAGGCAGAGGCATATTGTCGCACCAAGCGACGGATTGTCCTGTTGGTTACACTCGACGTCAGGAATGTCTTCAGCTCCACTGGATGGATGGATATTCTGAATACGCTGGAAAACCCCTTTTCAAGTTCCAAAATATTTAATACGGCTTTTGAGGAACTACCTAAAGGACCGAAGCCTGCTGTATGACACGACACAGGGCCAACGAAGGATGGGAATTACATTGGGTGTTGCCCAGGGATCTATCCTTGGTCCGGACCTCCGGAACGTGTATTACGACGGGCTACTAAGACTGGAGATGCCAGATGAGTCGCACTAGATCGGCTATGTGAATAATGTTGCGGCTCTGGTCACTGGATGCACCGTTGAACAAGTGCAACATAGGCTAGGTACGCTAATGCGCCGAATGAGGGACTGAATGACTGCTCGCGGGTTCAGTTTAGCACTAGAGAAAACTAAAGTCACCATCTTGACAAAAAAGAGAATCCCTGTAGCAAGGATGATCAGTATTGGAGACTTGCAAATGGAATCGATGCTATCAATGAAGTACCTGGGGCTACTGATCGACTCATAAATGATTTTCTCTGAACAAATAAGGGCAACGGCTGAGAAGGCTGCTTCGGGAGTGTCGGCTCTGAGAAGACTTATGGACAACGTAAGGGGATCCAACCCATCAAGAAGACGCCTCTTGATGAGTGCTGTAGGGCCAGTGTGATACCTGTCACCCTCCTTGCAAGAGAGCGCCGCGGTATTTACCTGCGCCGAAACGAGGATGCGAGGAAGATGGTTGCCCACGAGGAGAGACAGCGCTCGCTCAACGATTCGCAGCAGTCTTGGGTCAATTGCACGAAGGGAAGGTCGACTGCGCGCCTCATCCCGGATAAAAGGCCGTGGCTAAATCGAAGGCATGGTGAGACTGACTTCTATCTGACCCAGTTTTTGAGTGGGCATGGGTGTTTTCAGTCTTAACTGCACAAGATTGGTAAGTCATGGTCCCTCGATTGTCGGTTTTGCCCAGGAGAGGAAGATAATGCCTGCCACACATTTTTTGACGGAGACGGAAGAGCTCGCCTCGGATAATTAAGTCGCGATGATGCTCGAATCGGTTGACAAATGGAACCAGGTGGCACATTATGCTCGGGCAATCCTAAAATATAAAAGGAACTCACAGCAGCCGGGGGTGTTGGGGCTGGGGGATCGCTTGTCTGGCACTTTCTCTTCCCCTCTCCCCTCCCGTTAGAAGAGTGAGACCCCCCAGCTTGAAGGCGCCTCACGGCGTAACAAAACGAGACCTGGCCCGAAGTAATGTGTCAAACGGTTCCAGGCTAGGTTCTCAGGTTGACAGGGGAGGTGTTTAGTGGGTAGTCCGGTCGCCTTTTTGTGAACATGGGAGTCCCACACTCTATGCAAAAATGGGCATTCACCTCCCTTCCACAAAAAAAGAAGTAAGGTAAATAACACGGAAGGGGGAATATGCTTATGTTATGTATGTAGGTACACGAGAATAGCGAGTTGTGTCGTCAAATTTAAAACTATCACGTGTATTTGGCAAAGGATAATAAATTACGGGTGATTCACTAATACATGAAGGTGATTGGAATTCCTACAAGCATGAACAGTGCAGTGGACGGAATAAATAAAACTACATACTTTGTACAATAAGTTCGTAAAATTTTGTTACTGTAACTAGACTACCAGGAATTCGTTTATGAACAAAGCTTTTGTTGAAGCTTGAATTGCATGGTCAACGGGACAGCTGCAATTGGGCGATATTATATTGGAGTGAATGGGATTAGCCTCACAGGACTCACGAATTATCTTAGTGTCGCCAGAGAATGCAGCAGAAGTAAATGTTAGGCTCGGTTTACACTCGCTACGAAACCGCAAATCGTATATACCAGTGAAATACGCAACAAGTGGTGAAGGCTTATATGAAGGTCTCGACTGTTGGTCCAATCAACAATAATAAAAAAAATGTCTGTCACTCAATATTTAAAAGTTTAAACTAAACATAATTTACATATAACACAAAAAGGAAATCATAAAAATTAAATAGCAAAATAAAAAGGAACAATAACTAAAGCAGTGGTCTAAAAGAATGAATTTCAGAAAAATTTTTGTACACAATCTTTTGTCGTCAACCACCACATCGTCAACGAGCACTCGGCGAGGATGTAGGTGAGTACCTGTTTGTTTTTTATTTAACTTGTTTTTTTAAATACTTCCATTCCCTTACACTCTATCATTCTTTCATCGTCGCACAACGCTCGTGCGATCTGCACTTCACACGTCGTCAATTCCTACGTGTGCCTCCAGGCAATGCTAAAACATCGGTATAAGGGCACAGCAAATGCTGTGAAGTACTCCTTTCCTGCTTGGCTAGTCTGATTCGTGAAATGTTCTCAGAGATAAAAAAAAATATTATAATACGACGCAGCAAAAAACTCTGAGTTTATAAAAACTAGCTGTCTTTAAGTATTTCGACGTTAGGGTCTGAAATGCCCTAAGATACTGCATTTTCAATCCTCCGGACTTATCATTAATTTGAATTTATTCGACGTTCCTTAAGTCTTTTCTTAAAAACCAATAATGAGTTTACGTTTTTCACTGTTTCTGGAAGATTGTTGTATATACGCAGAGCATCATTCGTTGCATCGTTCTTTAGTCTATCAGTTCTAGCGTGAGGTATTACAAAATTGTTGGCATGTCTTAAATTATATGGATTTATTTGTGATACTTTTATAAAGGGGCTTCGTTCTGATTCACTGAAAATTAGACATTTGAAGATAAATTTCGCTTTCTCCATAGGAATGATTTGACTGAAGGTGAGTGCATTGGTCCGTTGATACACTATTCTTGTTGGAGTGAGAATTGGAAAGTTTAGAATATTTTTATAGGCTTTGAGGTTTTGCTTTGACGATTGACTCCAAATAACCTCCGCGTAACAAAGCTACAGCTTTGTTAGTACAAATGCATTTAATACAAGTTTCTTTATATGCATTGGAAAACCTCCATATTTTGTCAACACTCCTATCATTGGTACTAGTTGTCTCCTCAAATTATTTGTGTGTGGCAACCATACCAAACGATAATCTATGGTAAGACCGAGATATTTAATTTCAAACACTCTCTGCAAGTTTTCACCGTTAATTTTTAGGTCAACTTCTGCGTCTGCCTTATTAAAAAATCATGTATTTTGTCTTTGTAGTATTCAATGCTAGCTTGTTTTCAATAAGCCATGAACGACATTTGTCTAGATCCTCGTTGATGATATTCTCCACGGCAACTTTATCATGTCCTGAATAAAGAAGTACAGTATCATCAGCATATAATGTGTGGTGAGCTTTCAGTTTACATGTATTCAAATTATTGGTGTATAGCAAAAACAAGGTTGGTCCAAGTATAGATCCTTGAGGAGCCCCCGATTTCATTAGTGCTAGATTGCTCAAGATATTATTAACTGATGTTCTTTGGAATCTTCCTTTCAAACAACTTTAAAAAGCTGTTTCGGTTTTCCTTGTATACCACGCGATTCAAGTTTTTGAAGTAGCAGGTCATGATCAACCGTATCAAAAGCTTTCTTCAGGTACACAAAAATTGCAATAACATAAGCTCCTTTATCAAGACTTTCATTGATGTAACGTGAGACAGAAAGTAATGCATCGAAAGTACTCTTGTTCTTTTGAAAGCCAAACTGCTTCGGATTTATGATGGAATTATCCATTAAGAAAGATTTTAAACGATTATTTATAAGTGTTTCAAATATTTTACTAAAGGCTGTCAAAAGTGCAACAGGACGGTAATTATTCGGGTCCAGATGATCTCCTCCTTTGAATATTGGAATTATTTTTGCCAGTTTCTCTTCGTCCCGAAATGTTCCATTTCTAATATTTCGGTTTATAAAATTTGCCAGTGGTTCAGCTATCTCCTCTTTGACTAGAATAATTTCATGTGTTGCGATGTTGTCAATACCTGGTGCTGCATTTTTTCAAATTTTCGATTGCATTTAATACTTCTCTTTTAGTCGTTTGATGAATGTGAAAGATGGACTTAGGTGGGCTATTTAGGATATTGAAATAGCTAGTTGACTGTTCACCAAGCTCCCTGGTATTTTTTCCACCCATTGTTGAAAAAAAGTGATTTAGCGAGTTTGCTGTTCCACATGGGCGTGCTGCATTGTTAGAGTCCATGCCAAAAAATTCAGGATTTGACGACATGATCCAGAGTGACGAATTATCTTTTACTTCATTTATTATTTTCGATATTTCGTGTGAGTTGTCCGCCGCTGTTTCCAATCTTCTAGAGTAATATGAAAATTTAGCTTCTTTTATGAGTCGTTTTGATTCATTTAGGGCTTGGTTATACAAATGTTTAAGTACTTAATCTTGAGCGTTCTTTTTGTATTTTTTATAAGCCTTCCTTTTGTTAATACTAGCCTCAATAACTTTCTTTGTTATCCACGTATGTTGTCGACATATGATCTCTTTGTCAATGGTGGAATCATGCTTGGAGTCTGTTATCATATTTTTAAGCTCCATAAGGTTTTCAGGTTTTCGGTTTGTTAGCAACTGTTGAAATTTCGATTTTAAAAGATCCTTGTCTAAATATCTGAATATTTTATGAGTAGGTTTTTGCTTATTGAGACTTTGACCATGGACGACAATTTTTAGGACACGATGATCTAACTCCGGCTAGTCTGCAAGTGTGAATTTACTGTTTTTAGCAATTTTATATCATTTGTTGCTATGTGATCTAGGCAGGTACTTAAAGTCGGGCGAGCAATTTTGTCCTTATTGACAAAGACCGCTCCGTTTGTTTCCAGGGTATCCTTGTACATTCTCGATTCTGGAGATTCTGCAATCAGGTCTATGTTTGTGTCAGCAACTGTAATTAGATTTTTTTCAATAGAGTATTTTGCATCTATTACTATGCAGAAGTCCTGCGCATTAAGACGATTGGGATGATAGTAAGTACCGATTTTTAGTTTTTTACCTGCGCAGGTTATTTTGTTTCAAATTAACATACAAATTTAGTTAATATATTTTATAATTTTTTCGTTAACTAGAATTTTGATATTAAAAAATATGAAAAAAATACAACAAAAAATATAAAAACAATTAAAAAATCCGAGGAATAATCTAAGTTAAGTAAAGATAAAAATAGAGTGCACTTTGGATATCATTTTTAGGTAAACTTTGATCAATCAAACTAAGTAAAATCAGATTTCCGATTAAGATAAGAGTTCAACTTAAGTAAATCCTGTTTTGATGAAACCGATTAAATTCTTGCATTTTCATTTGTCAATTTCATTCAATGCATTATCAATTCCAAAAGCATACGAAAACACAAGGACAAGAGGCGGTGAAGGTGTGATAATTGTGTACAAAATCGTGCAAACTATTACAAATTCAATAAACTGAAAGTAATTGTACAACATGTGTAGCTATTTGATTCGTGCAATCGACAAAATTGGTTTTTAATAAAAACACTTTATATGAGCACAGTATTTTTGTAAGTCCAGATTAAGAACACCATATTCGTATCGCTAAATTATCTTCAAATTATTTTCTGAATACCACAATATCAACTGAAATCAACTTAACTGTGTTCTAAATAGGACGAAACTTAAAGCATCTTAGTAAACCCTTTTGACATCCTATCATTCTATTTGTCTTCTATTTTGAAATTAGTAGGCACCGCTTCCACCAGGATGCCCCACTCTTATTTGTGGGCCATAAGTATCATCAACAACGACGAAGTCTCCGCAAGTCCGTCCGTTTTTGCCCGGGCCAATTTGTTACTTGAACAAGCATTTCAACCCTTAGTAGGTTACCTCGGCCTCGACAGCAGTCGATCGACATGTTGACCTGTTTAATTCGTAAATACGAAATTTTTTTTGTAGTGGGTCCTTGTGCTAGGAGGAAAGAACCCGCTCCACGACACCGCAACGCTAGCCTGCCAGCGTATTCACGCGTCCCCAGACAAGGCCAATCTCGGCGGATCTCAACATCCTCTTTCGCCGAGGTAGCAGACCATCGCTGCAGTCCTACACGGACATTCATCGATACCTACTTCACTACGCGTACTTCACGTAAATTGTACTTTTCAGAATATTTTTCTTAATCATAATTAAGCGGGTGCTTAAAAATGAGCCCTCACAAGGCTTCAATTCAGTTTCATCCATAATATGAACTAGTATTAGTCTCACAAATGCAACTGTTCCTCTACCACTTTTCACAAAACCAATAATGTTTTTCTAATAAAATTTAACGAATTTATGGCCTACGTTACACCATCAATAGCAGCGCCATAAGTTTTTTTTGTTGCCTAAGCGCTTCCAATACCACTCATAAGATCGATATAATTCTTTTTGTCGAACTGCTCGTTTGGTTCTTCGAAAAAAACGCCTCATCAAAGTTTAGAACAAAATATATTTTTAACAAATATTTCGTGAGTTATTTTGTTTTATCCTTGTTGAAGTAAACTATTGATATTATTTCACATGGAATCCAAACGTGCATCATAATGTTGACTAACGTGCTAATTGATCAGTTAAGCTTACACTGACTTTATGTGCTGAAAGCAAGATTTACTTTTGTACAATTTTATAACTAATTATTGAAACAAACATAAAGTTTCATTTAAGCGTATATTTTTAACAACACTTAGTTTACAGACACTTTCATTCCGAAACAAATTTTCAATAGGAATTACACTATTACATCTTTTTAAATAAATTCCACAGTTTTCATGAATATTACAACATTGGATCAATCTATCCCGTTATACAGAATTCACGCATCAAAAAAATCAACAAGTATGCAAAAGAATATTACAACAATTCAAACAATCTGTTTAGATTTGAATGTTCCATCAAAGAAAATGCCACAAGTGTTTAGCAAGATCGATAATGTCGTCTTTACGTCTGTTTATTTCCTATTATTAATATTTGTAAAGTAATTTTCATTTTTATCAATTATTAATTCAATTAGTTATTTTACCTAAATATAGAAGACCTTTTAGCATAATATAAAATTCATTAATTTATCATATTTTTTATCATTTGCATTCTTTATACTTTCAGTGTCAATTTAAAATTATATTTTTTATCTATACAAATATATTTACCTACGATGTAGTTAACAATTTATATAATAATTCTTGAAGCTATAAACAAACCCGTTGATAATTCATGTTACGTTAGGTAAATAATGGAGATAAAAATAGAACTTTCTGTGTATAGTTGCGGATTTTCTTAAATTTCTTCTTGCTTAATAGTAAGTTTGAATATTAATATATCTTTATTATATACTCGCTCTTGGAATATTTAGTTTTTTTTTTTGCTGAATGCGTTTTGAATTTTATCGAACAAAGTATGAATTAATTAAAATATTTACTACAATTTGATACTTTAACAAAGACCGCCTTCCTCTTCTTCGTCATCGTCTATCGTAGGCGGAGCCGAATCACCAGCGCTGGGAGCGGACTGAAATTAAAAAGTTAAATTGGTGGTTAATCGACTAATTAAATTGAGTTATGTAACTTGGAGTTTTAGAAAGAAATTGTGCTTCATTTTTAAGGTAAATTAGTAAATTCAATTTTCTATCTAAGAATTGCATCACATCGAACAAAATTAGATCGGCAATATACCTTTCATCGCTAGAAAATTATACGAAGAATGAAAACACGATCAATAGAACGAGAAAGTTTGTAAAAACTCGAACTAAACATACGAGTATTCCCAAAGCGGTCTTAGAACATCGTCCAAAAATATATAGAAATTACTTGTTCGATTAATCCAGGACGCAGCCAACGACAAACTCGTTTCAAAATACAGTCGTCTAGTAAAGTGTGGCAGGCAAGCAAAAGTCCCGGCCATGACACTCAATGGGGTTACTCGCTGGGTATGGATAACTCTGGCTAAGACCTATTCGGCAACATGTTCAATATTTGTATTAGGCAAAAACAAGTTGGGTGGGCAGAAGTATGCCCCTACCAAAAGGGTTTTGCATCCAAATGATATGTACAATTTCGTCCAAAGTCTTTCATAAATAAATACAATCAATAATTTATGGTATTAGTATATTTACTAAATGCTGAAGTTTGGGGAGAAAAACAAAATTTTATTCAATATTCTCTCTCCATTATGGTTTTTTTGTTGAAAAAAATCTATAAGGTATTAATGAAATACACCTCTTCTGAAATTTTCGTGCAAATGCCAAAAAAGACAGCCAGAATCGACAATTTTCGCACAGCCGCATATATTGTTTTTGTAATCGTAGCAAATTATCAATACACATTGGGTTTACAGGTTCCCCAATGAAGGGACAATAAAAGCCAATAACTGTGGTGGTGGCTGGTAATTTTTTCTTTTTTGAAAGGCTGGCGTAAGAGGGTGAATCCGAGTCTTCCGCACCTGATAACAGAAGCGAAAGTAATAACTATATCGCCGGAATGGAGGCTAGGCGACGGGCTAGCTCCCCATCTCTAGAAATCCCTTACATTGTTTCAAAACCTGCAACAGAGCCTTGTTAGGGATTAGACCTACAGGAAAGACCTCGCAATCGAAAAAAGGACTATGACATTGAATCATGGAATGTCAGATCACTGAATAATCGTGGCGCTGTTAAGGACCTTTGACAACAGCCCAGTTAATATAATTTAATCGTACTGTCAATCCAGGAAACGAGCTAGACTGGAAGCGATATTCAAGATATGAGGTCGCACAAAGCCTGATGGAAACTGAAAATTTGGAGCGGTCTATATTATGAACAGATATAGCACGTTAAAGATTTTAAGGCAGTCGATGAACGAATGTGTGCAATCCGTATAAATACGAAATTTTTTTAAATTTGGCTCATAAACGTACACGCCCCGACAGAAGAAAAGGACGAAGGAATGAGAAGCTTTCTACAATCGCCTGGAAAGACTAGACGACCCATTGCCTACAAATGATACAATAATTTTGGGTGATCTCAACGCTAAGGTTGGTAATGAGCTGTCGCATCGGGGAACGACTGGACAAATGACAACGGCCAGCACCTGATTGATTTTGCTTGTAGAAGAAATCTAGTCATATGTTTAACTTGCTTCCCACATCGACATATACTTAAAATGACCTGAATATTACCGGATGGCAACGCATAACACCAAATCGACCACGTTCTGATCCAACAAAGATGGGCCTTGAGCATACTTGCGTCCGTACATACCGAGGAGCCAATTTTAACTCCGATCTGTACTTGATCAAAATGGTGGCTACACTGTGCTTATGAAAGAAACTGTGCATTTTTCTTATAAATTTGAACAATTTCATATCCAAGTATTGGATAAATAATTCAAGTCATCGATTCACGCTATCAGAAAACTTGTTTCTAACCCTAGGATGTTTACAAAGACCTTCCGGTAGGAGCACTCTCCTGCTTACTCAACTTGTTTTATGTATGTTTACGCATAAATTTTGAAGGGAGATAGATAGAAGAGTCGTGTTTTCGGCAAATGATACGTCTTTCTTTCTTTTAGGTCCCGTTTAAAGGACAAGAATATTGAATAATGGTAAAGGACTTTTTCCGTTAAAACTAAAAAATTTCCGACTTTCACATCCCATTTTTCAGCATCACTGATCGACACATAAAGGATTTGGATTGTAGGGGTTTCAAATGAAGGACAACATATTGAACTAAGATGCATCGACACAATATTGTAATCCTTTCAAGGATTCTGTAGATATCAATAGTCAATATGGTACATTTTTGTCGAGAAATTGAATTTTAATGATCCCTCATACAAAAAATGCCTGTTATTTTGCACTCTTCAGGGATTTGATGGAGATACTGAGTCCTTTGGTCGTTAAAGATAATTTTGTTCCAATATTACTAAAATCATTGACTGATCTGAATCTTAAATGGATTTTTTTTTAACCATATCACATCTGAAAATTTAGAGAAGATTCAATCAAAATTGTGGTTTCTTGTTCGACGGATAGCCCATGTAGTAGAAAACTCGTATATGATTGTTGTAATCGGAGGAAATTCAAATCGATAAAACGTCGGTAAATTTTATTGAAACTTATAGAATGAAATGATATTTTGAGGAACTACTTAAATGGCTGATCTCATCTAATTTAATGATACTGATACAGTTTTCCCGATAAAAATGTTCAACCCTACTAAAGGGTGGTCCAACCATAATGCACGATGTTAATTGTGAGTCACACCTAAACGTCAAGTTTTTCGCCCAACATAATTTGACATTTCTTTGTTTCATTGTTTGACAAATTCAACCATGGAGAGGTACACAATTGAGCAGCGCGTTAAGGTTCTTGAAGCCTTTTACGAAAATGGGCTTTCAAATCAAAATACATTTCGTGCACTTCGTGATTTTTTTGGTCAGCATAATCGACCACATGTGTCCACAATCGGGAAAATAGTGCACGAATTTCAGCAAACCGGGTTTGGAGGAAATGTGAAATCACCTATGCATGCTCGCCCAGTTCGTTTTGCGGAAAACATTGCTTTTGTTCGCGATAGTGTGGGCGTGTCCAACAATTGAACATCTCACGAACATCACTGATGCGAATTCCGAATAAAGATTTGAATTTACACGCTTACAAGGTTCAATTGACTCAAGAGCTGAAGCCGACTGACCATTTTAAGCGTCGGCAATCCGCCGAATGGTTCGTTGAATAGACAGAAGGGAATAGTGACTTTACAAAGAAAATCATTTTCAGCGACGAGGCACACTTTCACTTCAGTGGATTCGTTAACAAGCAGAATTGCCGCAATTGGGCAAATGAGAATCCCCGAGTGATTGTTGAAAAGCCGATGTATTCACAAAGAGTGACTGTTTGGTGCGGTTTATGGGTTGGCGGCGTCATTGGGCCGTACTTCTTCGAAAATGAGGACGGCCAAGCAGTTACCGTTACTAATGTTCGCTATTGCGAGATGATAACGGACTTCTTGTGGCCAGAAATTGTTTATAGACCTGGACGATATGTGGTTCCAACAGGGTGGTCCCACTTGCCACACAGTCAACGAAACAATGGCTCTTTTGCGCGAGAAATTCAATGGCCGTGCTATCTCACATTGGAGCGATATTAATTGGCCGCCACGATCATGTGATTTGACAATGTTGGACTTTTTTATCTGAGCATATTTAAAAGAAAAAGTTTACGTCAATAAGCCAAGAACAATTCACGAGCTATAGGATGAGATAATTCAGCACATTTACGACATTGAACCTCAATTATGTCTCAGAGTCATTGAAAATATGGACCATCGGATAGAATGTATGCCACCGTAGCCGTGGCGGGCATTTGGGAAATATTTTGTTTCACACATAATTGTCATAGATCCTTCTATTATAATAAAAAATGTTAACATAATTCTCTGAAAACTCTTTGTTTTATTTACAATTAACATCGTGCGTTATGGTTGCACCACTCTTTACTATTAGCAAAGTTCAACGAATTTCAACCTTTAAGTTATTTGTTATTGGATCTAGCTCCATGATTTTTCGGGCTTTCTGAAAGAAATTTTGCAAAAACGTACTAGTTTCCCATCCTATTTGTCCGTCTGTCTGCCCGTCCGTCCGTCTATCAGTGCATCACAAGAAATTTCTGTAGAAACTATAGAAGCTACAAAGCTCTAACTTTGTGAAAAGGTAAAAAGTGGTGGTCCCTTAAAAGTTTAGGTCTCATCTCAGTCACCACTTCTGACCTTTTCACAAAGTTTCATGGCTGTAGCTTCTATAGTTTCGGAGAAAAACTGCTGTGACATACAGACGGACGGATAGACGGACACAGGGACACAGGTTGTGATTACAATTGGGTTTTGTATTTTAGTACAAAATCCTAAAAATGATCAGTAGCCTATATTTTCTCGATAAACAATACATTTTAGGCAATCATTTCTACCGGAAACAACCAATAAATTAATTCTAAATGCAGGATAAATACAATTCAACATGATTTAGAACCATTTTATTGAGGAGATTTCATGTTGCTTTTCTCTGCTGCATTCAATCTTCGCCTACTGATGAATTTATTAAAAGATTCTTCTTACATTCTTAGACGTAAACTTTGCACATAGGATTTGCTAAATTCCCTGAAGAAATAATAAGGATTAAGCGATTTCAAATTATCGAGTTAATCGTCATTTGAAAATTGATTCGTTACTATCTAGAGAATATATACACATTACGAGTATATGCCCACAAATGTAAAATTAGTGATTTCCATACTAAAGACCGACGAGAATCCTAAGCTAAAAAGATGATTCTTTTCATTCTATAACTGATCATAGCTTTAACGATGAACATGAAAATGTATAGTTGAGTTTTCATTTAACTATAGGACATAATTTTCATGAAGCGTTCATGAAAATCATATGCCATAGTTTACTGGAAACGAACGCGATGGGTTTCGAATAAACGTGAACGAGTGATACGGTTAAGAAGGATCTTTTTAAGTAAATTTCTAGAGATTGATCGCGGAGTTCACTTTTTGTTTGTATATGTATATATGTATATATGTATATATATATATATATATATATATATATATATATATATATATATATATATATATATATATATATATCTATATATAACATATATATATATATATATATATATATATATATATATATATGTATATATATAACATATATATATATATATATATATATATATATATATATATGTGTATATATAACATATATATATATATATATATATATATATATATATATATATATATGTGTATATATAACATATATATATATATATATATATATATATATATATATATATATGTGTGTATATATAACATATATATATATATATATATATATATATATATATATATATATATATATATATATATATATATATATATATATATATATATATTATATATATGGTACCGCTTCAATAAAATTTATTTCATTTTGATGTCGGTTTTCTTCTTTTATTTCTAAAAGCTTTTTTTATTATAATAATCTAATTAAGTACAATCCAGGTTTAATAATAATGAATAGTTTTCTAATTTATTGGAAAACAATATTTACTCATTGAATGATCTTTTTAAACTGACTTTTGCAAAATGAAAATATAGGTACATAAAAACATTGTTTGCTTTGTGTAAATTATTGTAGAATGTGTAATGTCAAAATGCAGAACAGCAAAGTGAATGTAGTAAAGTGTTTGTAGCAAAGTGTTAGTCTTTACTTGTGTTGCCACAATACTCCATTATAGCAACACAGGTACACACAAACACTTTGCTACATAAACTTTACTTTAGAAAATATACATTCATAAAAATATTGCTTGCGTATAATGTCAAAATGTGGAATAGTAGAGTGTATGCAGCAAAGTGTTTGTCTGCACTTGTGTTGCCACAATGACATCAGGAACACCATCACTGATGAAAGAAGAATTAAGGAAAGTTGGTATCACATTTCAAGAATCTCATAAATCCTCTAGACTGCTCCAGGAAATCATTTCCTATAGATATCCCCAGAGTGCTTCCAATGGCCCCACCTACTCTGGATGAAGTTTGTTCCACCATCAAGGATGGAAAGAATAATAAAGCCCCGGGCATCCAGTGGAGCTCATTAATTATGGTGGCAGAGGTGTTCATAAAGCTATCCATAAAATCATCCAGCATATTTTGCAACAAAAACATGCCGATGAGATAAGCCAATCAATTATATCCCCTACCACAAAAAAGTATTATTGGGGAGGATTAAGGTAGCTTTAGAGCAGACAGATCGACGATTGACCAATTATTTACTGTCAAACAGGTACTTGAAAAATGCTGGGGGTTCAGCATGGACGTACACCAAATTTTCGTTGACTTTAAGCAAGCAGATGGACCGAAACAGTTGGAGAACGCGTTCAATAGACCCAAACAGTTAGAGGCGATTCTGGCAGGAAGCGAAAGCCAGAGAGGGGCTGTAGCGCTACGAAGAAGAAGAAGAAGATAGAGCGATTTAGTGAATATTCTGGGAATTTAATTTTTGAGGACAACTCTGCGCCTTGCCATCGAGTTTGCCTGGTTTGTATTTTTATGAAACTTACACTTTTACGTCGTAAGAAGTAAACAATGTAATGTTTTTTTCATTTTAGATAAAAGATTACAAAGCACAACAGGGAATACGGTCGTTAGCTTGGCCTGGAAACATTCTCGATTTGAAGATTATTGAAAAGGTTTGGGCGATAATGGGCACAAAAATACGTGAATCTAATCCTACAACATTAAATAGAAAAATTCTGTTTTAATGATATAACTTCAGATTGTGTGCAAAAACTATATGAGTCTGTGCCCAAATGAATTAAAAAGTGTAATCAAAACTAAGAGGACAAATTAATTACTAATCGTAGCATAACGCCATTTTTCCTGTAAAATCATTAAAACATTTTTTTGTTTTGTTTTAGCACTACAGCTCCTTTCGGGCCTTTACTTAGAGAAAGTCAGAGTATATCATTATCTTGATCGTATGTTGTACCATGCTTTGGCCGTGTGTCCGTCTATCCAGCTGCGATACGTCCTAGCATATATCATACCTGAACGAGCTTATAGTTCGTCCGGAGAATCACTCAAAACAAATCTCGTTATGACCAACTGGATTCGAGCCAGGAACCTTCGGCTTGCGAGGTGATCGGTCTAACCACTACACCGCGTGGATTACATATTAAAACAAATTAATCAAACATATTTTTTTGTACTTAAGTTTATGTGATATAATAATCAATAGATAAAAAATAAATGTTGTTACTTTATACCCAAGACTAATATGATCTACGCAATTTTTTATGGCAAACTCACTTGGTTCGCTACTGTATCCACCCTGAAGGCAAATATTAGGGATTTTATATTATTTAATAAAGGAAAACATTCGGATTTTACGCTTTCATCCAAATATTTTTTTTTTAATTTTCTGTGATAGGTATTGTTCCATGCGTTTAAAACAAAGAAACATAAAAGTACCTCAAGTGCACAAAATTTTTTGGCGGTGAGTGTATTTAATTTGAAAGACCATTGTAGAGCGAATAACTCTGTATGCTTACAAAAAGACCATTGTAGAGCGAATAACTCTGTATGATTACGAAAATATGAGCACGAGCTACTAATCCTACAATGATGAAACAGCGTCTTCTTGAGTTGTAATCGAAATTTTATTACCGTTCATAATTGGGAGGCAATAACGACACTGATTGAGACATTTAGTTCACAGCTTGCTCACACGAAATTTCTATTATACACCCTATGAAAACTGCCATATCAGTAAAATGATGTTTCGCTTCGCAATGACTATGCTCATCAAACACTATCATTCTACCAAAAGCTTCCATCACAAAATGGCCTCAAAAAGTAACTCCCGGCAGCCACTTCATAGCTTTCGAAAATATTGGTGTCAACCCACTTAAATACGCTTCGCAACTTTGCAATAAAACAGAATTCTGAACACACGTAATTACGCTTCGCAAGGTTCTAACACAGGAAGCCCTAGCCAAGGCAAAATCAGAATTTCGATGACCTACACCGCAGTTCAAGAGCCCAAAACCTGCTTGAGCAGTTTGCGAGGGACTTAAAAGCTGACTTTTTGCTGCTGAGTGAGCAACACTATGATAAAAGTTCTGCATCATGGTATCTTGATAAAACTGGTACTGCCGCCATCTGGGTTTGGAACAGTGATTTGAAGGCGAAGAGCTGTGGGGGGATGGTCTAATGTGGGTTCGGTGTTCTGGGACCACCTTCTTTAGTGTGTACCTAATGTCGAACGAACCGATATCATATTTCCAAGCCATTAATGCTTTGAAGGGCGCTGTCTCGAACACAGACGGCAATGTGCACGTTGGGGGAGACTTCAACGCTGATGCAATCGAATGGGGTATGCCTCAAACAGATCTGCGGGAAAACGAATTCTAGAAATGGCGGCCAGGTTGGCGCTCGTTGTACTAAACACCGGAAATACACCGACTTTCCACCATATTGGCTGCGAACGAACCATACCGGACGCGACATTCGCCTCGAAGTCCTTAGTACGGTGGATGCACAATTGGAGAGTGTTAGAGGACTACTCAGCCAGTGATCAACAGTGCATTCTGCTTGAGATCAGTGATGTGTCTCCCGACGATTGGGTGAAACATCAAAAGGATGGACGTCTAGAGGTTCGTCGAGGGACTCACGGCAAGGTGCTTTGATGCAGGGTGATTCGCAGGGGACAGAAGAACTGGCACCTAAGACGTGGTGAACTCAACTATGAGCATCATCACGACTGCTTGCAGCACTTCCATGCCCCGTCGAAAACCCTGGCACAGCAAGCTCTCAGTGTAATGGTGGTCGACTGAAATCGCTGAAAACCGAAGTGGGTGTCACAAGCTTCGGCGTGAGGCTCAACGCGTACGAAACCGTGACGAGGTATGCAACCGGATGCCAGCATAATGTTCACCAGGAATAGCCTTCGCAAATTGATTAGCAGCAGCAAGGCTCGCTTGTGGCAAAATCTAGTGGACAATGTGAACAAGGATCCGTGGGGCCCTGGGGCCACAAGCTAGTTATGCGGAAGCTTGGTCTCCACGGACGCCTTGCATACATAATGCGGAAAAGATAGACAAAATAGTGCAGGCAATCTCCCCGCCAATCCCATCCGTAGTGACGCTGCATATAGTGAAACTGCAATCGAGTGCCCACTTTTTACACAGCCGGAACTGGAAGAGGCAGTCCTTTCACAGAAAGCGATAAGTTCCAGGTCCAGATGGTGTTCCAGCTGAGGTGTTGCAACTTATCTATCACCATTGTCCTGACTTGCTGCTCAGCACATTCAACGCTTGCCAACGGACCCGGGGTTTCCCGGTACGATGGAATGTGGCGGGGCACGTGCTGATAAGCAAGGGGAAGGAAAGTTCTGGATCACCGTCTGCGAACCGCCGGTTATGCATATTAGACACGGCTGAGAAAGTGCTAGAGAAACTCATCAAGGGAAGACTCACTGACGCGATTCGTGCTGTTGGGGGCCTATCTCCTCAGCAATACGGCTTTAGAGTAGGACGTTCTACCATTGATGCCATTGCAGAGGTGGTGAGCGCAGTCCAAAAGGCAGAGGCATATAGTCGTACTAAGCGACGGATCGTCCTGTTGGTGACACTCGACGGCAGGAACGCCTTCAACTCCGCTGGAAAGGTGGATGTTCTGGATACGCTGAAAACCCCATTTCAAGTTCCAGAATATCTAACGCGGCTTCTAAGGGACTACCTAAAGGATCGAAGCCTGCTTTACGGCAAGACACAGGGCTAACGAAAGATGGAAGTTACACTGGGTGTTTCCCAGGGATCTATCCTTGGACCAGACCTGTGAAACGTGTGTCACGACGGGCTTCTGAAGCCAGCGGTGAAGTACCTGGGGCTACTGATCGACTCGAAGATGAGTTTTTCTGAGCAAAATCAGGGCAATGGCTGAGAAGGCTGCTTCGGGTGTATCGGCTCTGAGTTGACTTATGGACAACGTAGGGGGATCCAACATATCAAGAAGACGCCTCTTGATGAGTGCTACAGGGCCAGTGCTACTTTACGGAGCAAAAATATGGGGCTACGCTCTCAGTAAAGAGCTGTACCGAAAGCGTTGGCACAGGTACAGAAAAGAGGAGCACTGAGAATTACATCTTTATATGCGACAGTCTCTAATTCGTTGGTGAGAGTTATTGCAGGCGTGATACCTGTTGCCCTCCTTGTTAAAGAGCGCCGCGCTATTTACTTGCGTCGAAATGAAGACGCGAGGGATACGGTTGCTCGCGAGGAGAGGCAGCGCTCACTCAACGATTGGCAGCAGTTTTGGGTGAATTGCACGACGAGAAGGTGGACTGCGCGCCTCATCCCGGATGTGAAACCGTGGCTAAATCGAAGGCATGGCGAGACTGACTTCTATCTGACTCAGCTTTTGAGCGGGCATAGGTGCTTTCAATCTTATCTACGCAAGATTGGTAAGTCACGGTCTCCCGATTGTCGGTTTTTCCCAGAAGAGAAAGACGATGCCTGCCACACATTTTTTGCGTGCGAAAAGTGGGACAGGCCGCGGAGATACCTGTACATGAAGACGGGAGAACACATCCCGGATAGTATAGTTGCGGTGATGCGTGGATCGGTTGAATCATGTGGCACATTATGTTCGGGGAGTCCTAAAATATAAAAGGGACTCACAGCAACCTGGGACGTCGGGGCTGGGGGATCGCTTTTCTGGTAATTCCTCTTTCCCTCTCACTGCCCACTACAAGAGGGATCCCTCAACTTGAAAGCGCCTCACGGCATAACAAAACAAGACCTGGCCCGAAGTAATGTGTCAAACGGTTCCAGGCTTGGTTCTCGGGTTGACAGGGGAGGTGTTTAGCGGGTAGTCCAGTCGTTTGCGAGCATGGGAGTCCCATACCCCATGCGTAAATAGCATTCACCCCCCTAACAAACAAAAAATAATAAATAAACAATATAAAAAGTGTTCTAACAAAAAAACTAAATATTGGGTTGTTCGATGATTCATGTCGTTTTTTCTCATACGTGAACTGCATATTTCATGTAGTTGTGATTGCGTGGCTTATATTTTTATATACTATTTTAAAGATTAGACTTTAGACTATCTTCAGTTGAAAACTGAGCGTCATTAATAAACAACAAGTTGGTTAAAAATAAACTTGAAAATGGACAATCAAAGAGAGCATTATCGGCATATTTTATTGTTTTACTTCCAAAAGGGCGAAAATGCGGTGCAAGCTCGAAAGAATTGTGCGAAGCTTATGGTGAGGACTGCCTGACTGAACGATATTATCAGTGTTGGTTTGCTCGCTTTCGTTCTGGAAATTTTAATGTGCAAGATGCACCACATACTGGTCGTCCAACCACTACTGATGACGACAAAATAAAGGCATTCATCGAAACTAGCCGGCGTATGACAACTCGAGAGATCGTTGAGAAGCTCGACATATCGATTTCAACTATTTACTTGCACTTACATCAGCTTGGTTACGTAAAAAAACTGAATGTTTGGGTTCCTCACGAATTAAAATAAATCTACCTCACCAAACGCATATAACATATGCGACTCTTTGCTGAATCGGAACTAAAACCACCCATTTCTAAAAAGAATCATAACGGATGATGAAAAAATGGATAGTTTACGAAAACGCAGTCCGAAAACGATCATGGACCAAGCAAGATGAGCCCCCACAATCGACATCCAAAGCCAATATTCACCAAAAGAAGATTATGCTTTCTATGTGGTGGGATTACAAGAGTATAGCCTACTTTGAGCTGCTTCTGAAGAACCAAACTATTAATTCGAATGTCTATTGTCGTCAACTATCGAAATCGAATGAAGTAATCAAGAAACAAGTTGGGTAAACAGACCTACGCTCATGTCAGAAGGGTTTTGTATTCAATTTACAAAATGCAGTCACCAGATCAAATCAAATCAAGAAACATGTCAAAGACGATTTTATTGGAGAAAATATGAAATACGAAGATCATAATATCACTAACAAAGTTGAACGAATTTCGACTTCTGAGGTTTTTGATATTGTTATACTCATAAACATCTCCCTTGATAATTATTTCAGATGTCCATCCGCGACGGAGGAAACACATTTTTCATGTATTTCTCCCCTGTTCCCCCACTGAAGCAAAAACTGATAGTTTAAGAACTGTTTTGAAAAGCTCCCATGAAAACTTTCATTTCATACTAATATCGGCTACCTTTGATGAATTTTTTTTTTCAGGGGCCACTCTTCTGTACTGTTATCATCGATTAATGGCAAATTTTTTCGAATCCTAGAATGGTTACAAAACCCTTTTGCTAGGAGCTCTCTCCTACCTCCTTGACTTGTTTCACTTATGAGCATTAATTGTAGGTACTCATCTTCAGTCATTCATTAAATTGAATCAAGTGTTCAAAGCATGCACCTTAAACGTTGAAGTTGGGAAAAAATAACTCAAAATTATTCAACCTTCGCATTTAAAACAGCCACCATTTTGTTTTACGATTACTGATACCACTTGCTGAACCGATTCTCAAAGATCTACATGACACCTATCATTTCTGAAATTTTCATGCAAATCCTAGCAAAACTGTAGTGTCTGAGTCGGTAAAAAGCGCATGTTGTTCCATAGCCATATGTTGCCATAGTAATAAATGCAGCGCATATTGTTCCATAGTAATACAGGCAAATTCAAACCGCTATAACTTCGCTCAATATGATTCAATCTTTATGAAACTTTCAGAATAGATCAATCTTATAAACAGTCATCTGTGTACTGAATTTCATTGAATTTTAGGGTACCATTAAGATTTTATTCAAGAAAACATAAAATCGATAAATCATACTATTACTAACAAAGTTGAGTGAATTGCGACTTCTCACATATTTGTTGTTGTTGTACTCATCAAGGCCTATATTCCTGATTTTTTTCAGATTTTTCGGATCACAGGTGTCCAATCGCGAGGGGGGACACAAATTTTTCGTGTATTTCCCCTCCCTATGCGCCCCTCGAAGTAAATTTTTCCAAACTAAGACCTGTTTTGAAAAGTTCTCATCAAGACCTTTCATTTGATACCCATATCGGCTACCTTCAATGAATTTTTTTTTCGGGGGGTCATTCTCCTACATGGGGAGACCCCCCTTAAATACCTTATAAAATTTTTTTGTAGTTGAAGTTTGAAGAGATCACCACTTTACACCTACACACAAAATTTGATGTTTCTAGCTTAAGTAGTTTCCGAGAAAAACGGCTGTGACACACGGACGGACGGACGGACGGACGGACGGACGGACGGACGGACGGACGGACGGACAGACGGACAGACGGACAGACGGACAGACTGGTCGCGAAACTAGTAGGGTTTTGTAAAATTATTTTACAAAACCCTAAAAACGCCATGAACTGGCCAATCGCAAAGGCGTTATGTTCCATCATGATGATATCCGACTCCACATTTCTTTGATAACCCATCAAAAATTAATGGAACTCAATTGGGAACTGATGCCACATCTACCCTATTGCCCTTCAAAGTTTCGATCCCTTCAAAGCCATTTGAATGGTAAAACTTTCAATTCCGATCAGGCTGTTAAAAAGTAGGTGGACCAGTTCTTCGCTTCTAAAAACCAATGCTCTTCGAACGTGGTGTTTTTCAACTTACCGAAAGATGGCAAAAGGTCATTCGACAAAATGGTCAATGTATCATTGATTAATGTTTGGTGTTAATATAAGTAAATTTACATTGAAAAAAATTAAAAAAAAACGACATTAAATATCGAACAGCCCAATAAAAGCATTTGCCCGGTTTTGTTCTATAATTTATTCTTGTGACCTTAATACAGTCTTTCCGGCTTTATTTTATCATTCCTTAGGGACTCTGGTGGCAACGAAATCATAAATAAGGGGATCTTGTGTTTCAATTTGAGCGTTCCGAGAAACACAGTTGAATAACTTGTAATCCTTGAGTATTTTTGGCCAAAGGGGAACTAGTATTCTCTAATGATGCCGCAAACATGCTATTACCAGATTTTATGACATCAATGCTTGAAGGAGTGAATGATTTTCGTGATGCTTTAGGTCCCCATTTCCGTTTATTTATTTTACAATTTTTTGAAAAATGATTCGAATTATCTTACATCTTTATTCCAATTTTCCAAAAATATGTAAAACAGTAATTTCGCGTTGTTAAATTACAACCTAGGAGTTGCAAAATCACCTTCATAGTTTTATCAATACTATTTGTTTTAATTAAATTTTGTATATTTGAAGGTTACCAAATCCCAATGACATCTTCTGTTATTGGGTAGGGAAGTGTTTGCTTGTCTGTATTTCGACAAATTACTAAAAATAATATAAAAAAGGAGTGCGAAATAGGAACAGTAAATTTATGCCTTTCATCCTAATTGTTAGCCAGATTTCAAAAACTTCTCAGATTTTAAACTTAATAAAAAATTTTTTTACTAATGCGTCTTCCATAGAAAAGCAATAGGTAATGTCAATACTTACATTTCCGGCATTAGGTGATTTATATGATGCGGCAGCATTTTCAATAACACTAACTTTTGGAGCATTAGTAACACCTTTTGGCAGGGGCAAATCACGTGCTAATCGAGAATACTCGACATCCATACTACGAATGAAAGGTGAAGCCAAAGCTTGTTTAGCAGCGTCAGGATCCTCATCGTCAAATGCTTGCAATAACATTTCCAGAGTTTGCACTTCCTGTACATCACAACAATTTCCCCATTCTTTGAATGCCTTCTCCGCTGCTACATTGTCTCCACGCGCTAATTGAACGAGAACAAGCACTACGGCAAGACGACCTATTGCTCCATACGATTCTGTTTGCTGATTCAATCCAATTTCTCGTCGAAGTGCATCGGCAGCTTGATCATACCTACAACGAGTGTAAGGACTTTTTGTTACCATTTATGTTGATTATCGTTACAAACTACTTACAATCCTAATTTAACCATAATCCTAGAAATTTTTGAAGCATATTCAGCCGCTTGTCGGGTAGAATCTTCATTCTGGATAAAAATTCAGAGTAACGTTATAAAGCCTTCAAATTGACCAAATTCCGTCACTTACCATCACTACTTCTATTGCATGCTGATATAATCTAAGTGCAGTTTCAGGACTACTGGATTCTATGATTTTAGCTGCTTTATCAAGAACAGACGCAGCAGCTTCTGGTGAACCATGTTGTTGATATAAATGACACGCGCGGCTAGCAAATTCTTCCGCTTGGCTTAAATTATTCGTGTCTTTCAGAATTAAAATGATCTGTTTCAAATAAGACAATACAGTGTATTTTTAAACAAATTATATGCCTAGCTTATAATGTATGATATAACCTGTTCATAACATTTTGCGGCATGGAACCATGAACGAGCTTGCTTGTGACAATCCGCTGCCTTTAAAAAGCAATCTTTGCATTGATCATAAGATTTTGCCAATCGGAAACAGGTAGCTGAAAATATTTAAGAAATTTTAAAAACAGTTTTGCATACGCTATATTTAAAAATTCATTCAAGAAATATGGCCGTACATTTTATATTTACCCTGTTCAGAATCAGAAGAAAATGACTACCTGTGAGCGTTTCACCACTTTGTCTATATACTACCAGGAAAATTGAATCAACAGGTTGGTCTTGGCTTCAAACAATAAGTAAGATTTGAACTTAACCGGTAATCGATCCGTGTGGGACATTCGGTCTCCTATCGGATGCGTCCTCAGCTAGCCGGCGGGTACGTGGGAAATAAAATACTACTCGCAGACCAAAAATCGACTAAGTCGTAGCGCTGACAACGCTCCATGTAGTAATTACCTGTTATGGAACCAGGACATAGCGTCGGATCGGATAAACGGCAACGACTATCTCAACGTATAAAAGACTATTCTAGTGGAACTTGGAATGGTAGATCATTGAACAGACCAGGTGCACTGCGACAACTTCTGGATGAAATAAAGAAATATAGAATCAACATTCTCGCAGTGCAAGAAACCAGATGGAACGGTGAAGATACATTTGACATGCAAACGCACACCATGATTAGAAGCGGAAAATCGTAAGGAAGACGTCAGTATGGAGTGGCTTTTATTGTTAACAGCACATTTAAACAAATTATCAGCGACTTCAAACCAATTAACGAAAGGATGTGTGCAATTTGTATCAAGACCAAATCTTTAATGTCTGGCTCGTCAAATAACACGCGCCCACAGAAGACAAGGAGGAGGCAATCAAGGACGAATTGTACAGCACCCTGAAACGCACTGTCGATGAATTGTCGTCCAACGACATTAAAATTCTTTTGGGTGACTTCAATACAAAGGAACAACCGGAGGGCACAGCCTTCATGAAGTGACCAGATTGATCCTTCAGTATATCGAATGCTTTTTGAATGACCAGTGCCTTTGTTTGGAAGACACACATTTTAAGGCCACAACTTGTAGGCCATCTCACTCACTTCATGGCGTATTCCGTGATTTCGCTGATCACGGAAGGGAACATGCCCGAGACAAGATCACCAGGTTCAAGTAGTATTGTTTTCCGAAACTTGCAGTTATTCAAATTTGTATAGTAAAAACACAGTAACTACTCCAAAACTACAACTTTATTTAAACTATGGATATGGCCATTTCGAGAGTAACTTGCTCTCTTCTTCAGTCCATTGATACTAAAATCATTGGCAATACAATTTGATCTTAAATACTACGAGATTTTCAGGTACTAAACGGTTTTCAACAATCATAAATTTAAGAAAGAAAAATTTAAAGAGATAATAATGACCGAACATTAAATGAGACATTGATTGAAAGTACAATTAAAGGTACAAGAATAATGGGATATTTAGGTAATTAACTAATTAGGGTGATCTCCGGTTCCTTTTAGCAAGTCTCTTAATTAACTTCGATGGACAGTTTCCTTCGTCTGTGTTCATACGTGTTTGGGGGTCTTGCTGCATTATGTAGAGGCTCTCCCACGCGTCCAAAGTATAAGGTCGGTTGACATATTTGAGGAGTTGAAGGCTATCGTTTCCTATGCTGTGTCCATTTTCAATTATATGTATGGCTACTGCCGATCGCACCGAATTGAGACCCCGCCTTTCCCCGGACTTCGCTTCTTTTATGTGTTCTTGAAATCGTGTAGTGATGAGTCGCTTGGTCTGACCGATATAGCATTTTTCACAATCATTACACTGAATTTGGTAGATGCCGCTTATTTCGTTACTTTTCGGGGGGTCTTTTTCGTTGCTTAGTAGATTTTTGAGAGTCGCGGTTCTGGAAACTGGAATGTTGATGTCAACTCGTTGTGATGTTGATGTCAAATAGTTTGAAAAGAGACTTAATGCTGTAGAACGAATCCGCCATCGGAATGCTTATCCATTTGGTGTTTTCAGCGTTTTCTTGTTTACAGAGAATCGTATGCTTATTTCTGAAGGCATCCTGTTGTTTTTTGGCTATTAATTTTTCGATGGTACTAGGACTATATCCGTTTTTGATGGCAGTGTCCATAATATATGTTTTCTCCTTATCGTACCCATTTTCCGTTAAGGGATAGGTAACAAGACGGTGTATCCAACTGTTGTAGGCTGCCATTTTTTGCATTATTGGATGTGTTGATGTTGCTGGTAAAGTCCTTTGAGTAGAAGTACTCTTCCTGTAAAGCTCAAATTCGATTGTCCCGAATTCGTTTCGACAACGAATTGTGGCAAGATTAATCAGCCTGTGGGACCCGAACGAGCCATCGATTATTGTACCGGCTCTACACAGCGTTGGAAACATAGTAACAGGTACCGACGCGAAGACCGACACTGTTCTTGCTGCTTGTGATTTGTAACAACTGGCCGAGCTTTTAGAACAGGACAAAACAATATTGGTAAAAATGTTTTCCAAGGTGCGACATATTTGTAACTTTCACGTGTAGCGAGAATATAATTAGTTGCAAGTGAAATTATTTGGAAGCTTATAAAGAAGTACTTTTGAGCAGATTGATGTGAATGTGGCTGGCATTTGCTTTTGAGACCAATTTGAGGCTTTTCTTGTAAAAAATTTAAATAATACACTTTTGGATAATAACAGAGATTCCATGAATAGGATTTGCATGTAGACGCTGAAACTTTGTTTTATTCGACAAAATAATTCAGCCGAATCGTAATTCATACGCTTTAAACTTCACGGATAAAATATGAAGCGTTATTACGTTCACCCAATAATTTTGAAAATATTTCATTGATGAACTACTACAAAAAAAATAATCTGTTGAGAGAAAGAAATTATGCAAGGCTAAACTGATAATAACTTAGAAAGTATCCATAAATAATTTATTGAATGAAAATAATTTAGAAAACGCACAGTGACGTTGTTAGGAATATTCTCCTGTACTGTATATTAATGTTTAGCTGGCATTGGGGTGAAATGAATTGACTAACTGAGTTAACATTTTGATCTTAAGTCTGGTTAGGAAGCGTGCGAGCGGGCACCACTACCAACCGGATGCCCCACTCTTTTTGTGGACTGTGAATATCCGCATCAACGACGGATTTGTGTCCGACCTCGCGCGCGGGTAATTCGGAAAAGTCGTCACGTCTCATTAATGTAATGTCCTTCGGTCGGTTACCTAGGCCTTCGACACATGACGAACGTGTCCTGTTGCCACCTTACAAAGAAAATCGTAAGCACAATTTTTTTTTGTATCAGGTCCTTGCGCTGGCGGAAAGAACCCACCCCATGACACCACGACGCTAGTCGCCAGGCAAGGCCACTCCAGTTGAATACTAATTTTTCGCTCGCTGGGCAGCAGTCCACCGCTGCAGTCCTAAACGGACACCTAACATCAGCTATAAGTAAACACTACAACATTGTTCGAAAGATTATTGGAAAAATGTGTGAAAACCAGCCAACCATATTACAAATTAAATATACCAAGAAAAAAATTTTATTTTAACTTACAATTTTTTTCTACCCTACATCTATAAATTTATATTAAATTAATATTTATTCTACTATAATAAAGTTTTTATAATATCGCAACATTATTCTTAAGCTAAATTTCATTTCTTATAATCTAAATGATAAAAACATTATACATTCGTTTTAAAACTTATACCTAATCTATAGCTCAAACGGTACTTCTAATCGCTAGCATTAAAGGAATCAACAAAAACAAAATTCAACCCAACTCAATAATAATGAGCGTAAAATAACAAAAACTACATAAAAAAATAAAAACAGTAAATTTAGATTATTTTTATATGTGATCATCCAGTCACCAATATCGAGATAACCGAGTCTCCGCTCCATTAACTTCAACAAACCTTGCAATAGAGTATTTGCATCGTAAATATTCGACCCTTACACTAAAATTCGAATATTCTATTTTATTGTCGGTGGCGCGCCTATTTACATGATATATAATCGATACACGGTCCGAATCAAAAACATAGTTATTCTTATCTAAATACATAAACGCTTCAGGAGGAATGGAGCCAGTCGTAAGACATATCTGAACGTACGCTTCTGTAAGGTGGAACGGCTACGAAATTCGGGGATTTTCGCATACAGTTCTAGAATTTGCAATGTGGTTTCGAATTTGCCCCAATATGAATTTATTTATTCTTGGTACCTTTGCGGCTTGATAAATTCTTCTGTTGAATATATAGTGTTTCCAGTCTGTTTTAGGCTTTCTATGCAACCCTGTACACCGGCGAAGATACTTCCTCTCAAAAACCTCTCGCATTCCTATCATACTCGAATTAAACCAGATCGGACACCCGTATATCAAGATTGGTCTAATTAACGTCTTGTAATAGATAACTTAGACCTTTTGATCAATGTATCTGGAACGAAAGAGTCTCGAGGGACATGAAAACTTTACGAACTTTGCTAAATATGATTTTAACATGCTCGTTTGTATTGATTTTGATTCGTTCGTCTGAGATTTCCCGAAGCAAATCTAAACCGACCTCTCATCGGTTAAAGACTTGAAGTCCCGATTCGTGCCAACGGACTATACCCTTCAGATCTAGTCTGGGCTCCCTTAGTCGACTCCGAAGTGACTAGTTGCAGGCTAGCTAGTTCGGAGAGGAATTTCGGTCGCAGGTCTTACACGAGTAGACTAAGTCCGGATACAATCTTTCGGCCACCAATTCAAACGTGCGTTTAAAAACGCGTTCCAAACATTTCTCGAAGAAGAGTTTCACCATTACTTTAACACTGCCGTCGCGAGGCTTTCAACCAATCATTAACAACCAAAATCAACTTCGCGCGTTCCCGATCTAAATGGCTACGCGGTGCCGGATATCTTCTTCTTCGTAGCACTACAGCCCCTTTCGGGCCTTCGCTTCCTGAAAATAGTGCCTCCAACTGTCTCGGTCCATTGACCGCGTCTTCGTCGACTGAGTCAGACCAGCGTTTCCTTGGTTTCCCCACTGGTCTCCGGCCTTCAGTGCTCTCAATGAATACCTTTTTGGTATCCGTTGTTCGTCCATAGATTCATGTGCAGTCTTACAATCGTTGAGATCTCCGGCTCGTCATACAGTTCATGGTTGTATCGAATTCGCCATTGGTCCCCGTTTAGCTTCGCTCCGATTATTCGCCTCAGGACCCATCTTTCGAAGGCGTTCAATATGTTTTCGGATGCTTGGGTTAGGGTCCATGTTGCACACCCATAGCATAGCACAGATCTTATCACAGATTTATTTGCTTGGAGCTTTGTTTTCCTATGTATGCAGCTGGTCTTCAAGATCGTCAAAATTGAATAACATATTTTATTTGCGAGTTGTATTCTTCAGCGTATTTCGTCTCTTTCATTGGCGGTTCTCGTTATTTTTTTCACCTAAATATACAAATTCGCTCATATTTTCGATATTGTATTCACCAAGTGTGATGTTTTGGGCATTTGAGATATTTTTTCTTCGACTGCGTCAGTAGCTTTGTTGTATTCTCATTGATTTGTAGCCCTACTAGTTTTGCTTCGCTTCGAGTTTCAGGATCAGTTCTTTGCCAGTTGTTAACGGTGCCGGACATAAGCTACTTTAATTTTAACTGAACTATTTTACGCTAATAAAAACACCGAACACAAACTGTGGCACCGCGCAACCGAACCGAACACTCGAAACGATGATTCGCGGATTGTTAAAACCCAACCCACTCGGGGGAATACTTGCCTCTCGCTCATGATTCCCGCTGAAAAACTAACTACTGAAAGGAAAGATGATGCTTAATTAATTATAGATAATGGTCCAGTTGAACACCGAAGTATCGAACATAGGATTTATGAGGCACGCGCTCTGAACTGCCTTCACAGCTTTGTTTGAAATAAAATTGTTGCACAGAAATGCATTGACTTTTATTGAAACTGAATGTCGTAGAAGATTTCTTGAAGATTCTTTGGAGCGTTCCTGTCGGCCGTATAGATAATCAGATCATCAGCAAATACCACTAATGATGGCGATGGCGAGACATTGAAATCAAAGACTATCAAAAAATTGCGAATAAAAATAGAGAAAGCAGAGAAGCAGTTACTGCTCCTTGATGTACTTAAAATCGTGCGTTATCATCAGATTTTTATTTTCCACTACAAATGATTTTCCATATAACATATTGCATATCATGGCGACAAGGTGCGAGGGGAGGTTCTCCTGAAAGAGCGTAAAAATCAGTCCATCTAATCATACCGCATCGGAGGCTCTCCCATATCAATAAGACATATTCCCTATTGTCAAGTCCGTACGGTGCCACCTGTCAATGCAGGCGAGTAAGACAGGAAACAGTGGGTAGGATCGATCTAATTTACCCCGCCACCGTTGATTGTCGGGATTTCGCTGAAGACTATACATGCAGGCACGACTTTGCCGATATCTTCTGCATAACAATTGCCTCCGATGACATCCCCGTACGTGTTCACGTCATCGTCTACTGTGCGTGTCCTGTCACATCATACCATACACTCGCTTCAACGTATCCACACGGGATTACTCCACCACCGAAATTACACGCTAATTAGCCAATGTGCAGTGTGAGTGTTGCTGGTGCGATGCCGACGTTTTCTACGGAGACGATTGATATACCGCCGAAATTACACGGGCAATTGCCTACAAAACAAGTCGAGGAAACAGTTCTACTGTTCCAAAACAATAGCCCATATTAGCGACTCGACCAACGTACTGCTGCGCAGGATTTTCACCCAGCACGGGATATAATTGACGTTCTTCCCAAAATCCGATCCTTCGTCGGAGCAATCGTTGATGGCAGATCTGTTTATAAGCGATTTAGAAGCTCTCTCCCAGGTTTACATGAGGGAGGAACGTATACTTCTTTTTGCTGTGCAACGAAATGGAAGGGCCCAGCGAGAATGAGGTCGGGTAGTAAGTTTGACGTTTTTTTTAGTTAGTACGTATTAGCTAGCACGCTGAGATCAGACTTTCCACATGACCGGAACGATGCCGTCGCGCACATTCAGATGATGGAACGAAAACGGCACGACGGTGAATCGCTCGAAACGTTTTACCATCATACGAGTTTATGCGCTATTGGTAGACGAGGTGGATTGAATGCTTACGCTATTGTAAAATACATTAGAAGCCGTTTACGGTGCGATGTCTTGCAGGGCGCTACCGCAGATACAGATTTTAAAACTGGAAATGAGTTTCTGTTGACAATACGTCGATGTGGGTCCAACAGTAAAATGGATGTATAACTAATTGACACGCTGCATATGGACACCAACAACAGAGCATAAGCTGCCCGACAACAAGAAACTTAAAGCCCGAGCGATAACTTACTACAACTGTAGGAAGACGGGTCATATTTTCAATAATTGCTCTTCACCACAACGACGATCAAGATATTCGAGGGGCCAAAAGGATGGCCACAGCGATGAAACATATCATGCCCGCGAACCCGATTCCGAAATTGGCAATCAAATCCAAATGGAGACATCGGAGACAAAGCCGACAAGGATACTAAAAATATTTCCAAGGATGGAAAAGACGGACGCTTTTATTGATCTAGGCAGCACCAAATCGCTGGTACGTTAGTCGAAAGCCAGCCAAATACCCTGAATGGAGATTGACAACTTAACGACAGACGTCCAACTCTATATGCTGGATGACGACCTTATCCCCAATACTGTCCTCTTGAGATGGATACCTTATGCAACGATTCATATCGAGTGGTGACAGTCACACGAATACTGAATTGAGAAACCACTACCTTAGATTGAGAACTCCATAAAGTCTTTCAATCTTTGTTAAACTTTTTTTTTTAAATTGATAATTTCACCCATTTTACATCAACTTAATGTAAACCTATACAATAATTTTTTGCTCTACAGTCAGCTTTCATTGCATCGTGCAGGCATCGATCTCGATTTCGGATAGCTCTGATAGCTTGAAATTACTTATGGAAAATCTTTGTGTGTAGCTGCATAATTGAATTGGTTTTTAATAATTTTTCTGAAAAATTATTAGAGAAGAAAAATGTTAGAAGAAGGTAGTTTCGACGTGTGTACTAATTCTCCTCAGGCCATCGCTCTTATTTCAATGCACGAAAAAGCGGAATTTCCAAAAATGATGCCAAATCCAATTTATGGATATGAAACTAAAGTCGAATAGTCCAGCTTATTCCCGACCGTATCGAATACCTCTGACAAAACGAGAAAAGGTTGAAGAAATCATCAAAGAATTATTAACGAATAATATTATTCGTTCGAGTACGTCTATCACCAATCGTACGGGTGAAGTAATAATACGGAGAAGATCGACTCTGCATCGATTCGAGGGCACTCAATTCTCTTACCGAAAAGAAGCCTTACCCGATGCCAACAGTGGAGGAGCAACTATCGCAGATTTCCGGAAACGTCTATTTTAAGACACTTGATCTCTTCTCTGGATACTACGAGATCCCTCTAGAGGAAGAATCGCGGCAGTACGAGTATACTGCATTTGTTACCAATAACGGCCACTTCGAATAAAATGTGATGCCGTTTGGGCTCATCAACCAATCGAGGGTTTTCCAAGAAATGGTTCAAAATCTTATAAGACAAATGATATCGAGAAAAATAATTAGCTACACGAACGAGGTCATCATTGCCAGTTCGATTATCATTAAGGGAATGAAAAATTTAAAGAAATTCCTGCAACTTTTAAGAGAACCAGGTGTTACCCTCCGAACGTCGAAATGTACATTTTTCGCCACCGAAATTACATTTCTCGGAAACCAAGTTAGCAAAGAAGGAATAAAGCCGAAAATTACAAAAGTCAACGCTATCAAGAACTTTCCACCTCCGAAATCAGGCTAACAGGATGCTTCTAAAAATTTGTGAAAGAATATTCTCCTATTTCGAAACCAATAACTGACTTAAACTCAAGGAGCAAAAGCTGTGTGCATTGTACAAGAGTGCTGACAAGACTTTTAACGAGCTAAGGGGTTGCTTTGTAGTAGCCGATACTTGTACTTTATGACCCGAACATTAAGCGCACGCTGACAGCAGTTCTCTAGGCTTAGCAAGCGTTCTAATGCAAGCAAAACATCAAGGGGAATATAAACCAGTATTTTATTTTAGCAGATACTGCGCCGATGCAAAACGAAGGTACAGCAGCCCTGAAGTGAAGATTCTGGCAGTAGTCGAGACAGTAGAACGATTTCGTTTTTATCGATTGGTAAACAGTTCCGGGTGTTGACAGAGTGTAGAGCTATAGCAGGTATGAAACTAGGCACGCCACTTAAAGCTAGAATTGCACGATGGTGGCTCAAACTACTGGAGTGTGACTTTGAGGTTGTGCATCGAGCAGAAGTAAAGATGCAACATGTTGATGCGCTGAGTCAACAGCCTAAAGTAGAACTTTGTGAGCCACGCACCATAGCAGACAAAATTCTCATCGTAAAGGATGTTCAAAACGATTGGATAACGAAATACATCGTCAAGATTATTGAAGTTATCACTGGAATGTGAAAATCTGAACAATCCGCCCAACAGGACTACATAGTAAAGAAGGACCGATTGTCGCGACACCTTGGCGATAATACTAAGTCGGTGATATCCAAAACTATACGTTGGGGAGCTGTTAAAAGTTGCCATTATGATACTAGACATTTTGGAAGACTTTCAGCCGGCTTCAGGAGCACTTTTGTTTTCCTCGTATATGCTGCTACAAAAAAATTCTTTCTTGCATAGAGTGCTGTTATAATAAATCTCTTGTTGGGAAGAGTGAAGGATGTCTGGTTTACGAATAGATCCACCCCTTTCTATTCAGGGTATTTCGCATCGATCATCTAGGATCCTTTCCTAGGAGCCGTCATATTATTGGGATATCAGACTCGTTTAGCAAATATGTCATGGTGCGAGCAGTCAACCAGCACCAGACTGGTAGTTGTGATGCTTCGTGACATCACATTCTACTTTGGCTTACCAGCACGAATAATAACCGACGACGGGACCGCGTATACGTCACGAGGTTTCGAACATTTTTACGAAAAATACGATATTCAGCATATTAAATCCTTGAATGTCATGGTGTGTCATGTTCTATCGGTGCGTAGAATGTAAAGAAATTCACGCCTCCGGTGAGTGTAAATTGGCTCAGACATCAGCTGCGGTGTATTTGGTCATCCAGCACCATATCGAGGATGCCTCTCATATCAAGACGCAAAAGTTAAATTTATTTCAAAATAAACGCAAGTACACCGCAGTGTGTTCACTGTTAAGCATGCTTCTTAATGAAACAACCTCGATTAATAGCACACCATGACATTCAAGGATTTTGAATTCGTAAGAAACGATAGGGTAAACGGTGATGGGAGAAGTGGCACCGGGATATTGGTTAGAAGATTCTATTGTTTCCAAAATATCGATAAAGTCGGATTCAAAAACTTCAAAAACAAAAAATTGCACTGCCCGGTGGGGATAACCTCTTCGTTATCTCTGCTTATGCAACTGATCAAACCGTTCTCAAGTTTACGGAGGAGCTCGATTCCTTGTTTGAAGTACTCGAATTGAACTGGTGGCATAATTTTATTCTTTCCGGTAAACTAAATGTTGGCTGAACGCCAACAATAATCCACGAGGTGTATTCCTGAAATCGTGGATAGCAGAGAACCATATTGAATACATGTTCGATATTTATCTCGTGAACTGCACATTTCATGTCGTGAACTGCATTTTTCATGTACTAGTGATTTAGAGTTTCTTCAGTCAAAAACTGAGCATCATTAGTAAACAACAAGTTGGTTAAACTAAACTTGAAAATGGACGATCAAAGAGAGCATTATTGGCATATTTTATTGTTTTACCTCACAAAGGGCGAAAATGCGGTGCAAGCTCGAAAGAAATTGTGCCAAGTTTATGGTGAGGACTGCCTGACTGAACACCAGTGTCAGCGTTGGTTTACTCGCTTTCGTTCTGGTAATTTTAATGTGTAAGGTACACCACAAACTGGTCGTACAACCACTACTGATGACCATAAAATAAAGGCATTAATCTAAACTAACCGGTATATGACAACTCGAGAGATAACAGAAAAGCTCGACATATCGAATTCAACCGTTTACTTACACTTACCACAACTTGGTTGCATAAGCAAACTGGATGATTGGGTTCCTCACGCATTAAAGGAAATCTACCTCACCAAATGCATTAACATATGCGACTCTTTGCTGAATCGTAACCACAATCACCCATTTCCAGAAAAATCATAACGGGTTATGAAAAATGAATTGTTTACGAAAACGTAGCCCGAAAACGATTATGGACCAAAAAAGATGAGCCCCCACAATCGACATCCAAAGCCAATATTCACCAAAGGAAAATTATGCTTTCTGTGTTGTGGGACTAAAAGGGTATAGTCTACTTTGAGCTGCTATCAAGAAACCAAACATTTGATCCGAATGTCTACTGTCGTCAACTATCGGAATTGAACGAAGAAATAAAGAAAAAATACCCTGAACTGGCCAATCGTACTTGTATAGGCGTGATGTTCCATCATGGTAACGCCACCCTACAACTCTTTGATAACCCGTCAAAAATTAATGGGTCTCAATTGGGAACTGATACCAGACCACCCTTTAGCCACGACTTAGCACCATCAGACCATTATTTGTTTCGCTCCCTTCAAAACCATTTGAGTGGTAAAACTTCGATTCCGGTCAGACTGTTAAAAATGAGTTGGACCAGTTCTTCGCTTCTAAAAACCAAGGGTTCTTCCAAGGTGGAATATTTCAACTTACCGAAAGATGGCAAATGGTCATCCAACAAAATGGTCAATATATCATTGATTAATGTTTGTTGTTAATATAAATAAATTTACTTTGAAAAACATGAAAAAATTGACATTAATTATCGAACAACCCAATATATGGGTCGGAGCTCCCAACATACCTTGGGATAAATTCATATTTGGACCTCTGCTTTGCTGACACAAGACTTGAATTCAGTTTTAATAGTCCTCAACGGAAACTGCGATAGCGACCATTACGCAATCGTCATGGAAATAAATCATCAAAGGAATGAAGTCTTCCTCATTCAAGTCCATCATTAAAATCATCTATTGAATTTTAAAAAAACGGATTAGGGAAGTTGCAAAGAAAGTTTAATCGGAATTACGAGAAGCAATATCCTCCTTCGGTAGATGGTAAGTCTTGTTCAATGGTTCCTAATAATCGAAGTAACGATGAAATAGATCTCTATTTGTCGAAGTCGGATGCGATTTTGATAGTAGTTCCCCAGATTGAACTGCTATTTACTAATAATTTGAATATATGTAAACTGAAAGGTCACCACACATTATATGCTGATGATACTGTACTTCTTTATTCATGACATGATAAAGTTGCCATGGAGAATATCGTCAACGAGGATCTAGATAAATATCGTTCATGACTTATAGAAAACAAACTAGCATTGAATACTACAAAGACAAAATACATTGTTTTTAAACAGAAGAATAAGGAAGACATAGAAGTTGACCTAAAAATTAGCGGCGAAGAATTGCAAAGAGTGTTTGAAATTAAATATCTCGGTCTTACCATAGATCAGCGTTTGACATGGTTGTCACAAATAAATAATTTGAGGAGACAACTAGCATCAATGATAGGAATGTTGAGAAGATATGGAGATTTTCTAATGCATATAAAGAAACTTGTATTAAATTAATTTGTACTGACAAAGCTAAATTATGCGATGGTCATTTGGAGTCAATCGTCAAAGCGAAACCTTCATATTATATCCAGGATATTAACTAAAGCCTTGTAATGATTTTCTACCTTTTGGGTTCGAACGCGGAACCGACCTCTCATCGGTTCGAGACGTTAAGTCTGAGTAGTGCCAACGGATGGTACCAACAGGTCAACCAATCCGTGCACCGTAACCCATTCACGCGGTGGCTGCTTGTCGGCCAGCTAGTTCGGAGAGGATCTCGGTCGCGGGTCTCCGAATGGGTTACGCTCAATTACAATATTTTCAGCCACCTGAACATGCCCGTTTTCAAAACGCGTTATCAAACCAAACCATACGGAGGAGAAACCTACTTTACGTTACTCCGTATTTCTTCTTATAACCAGTCAAGAATTCAAAATCTAATTTTTATTTCACGTTCCCGAAGTTTCGACGCGGTACCGAAAAGTATAATACTCTAAATCAACCCGACGAAGACTACTCTAAATAAAATAACGAAACAGCAAAGGTACCGCGTATCGCGCGCGACGCGAAACCGACCTCAGCGGATTTGGCGAAACAATAATGCAGTTGTAAAGCATTTCACATCTTAATTCGCAACGCGCTTTCCAGCTTAATATACATATATGTATACATCCTTCAATCAGGCCCATATGAGAACAAGCTTATGCGGAGCAACAGTAAAAAAGATCCTCGGAGCGATCAAACGCAACGCCACCTGTCAAAGATTCCAACTGTTAAAAACAAACGGTACCGTCATTTTTTTTGTTCGCACCTACGTTTCGCCACGAAGCGCACTCAGCGCTTTCCGGCGCAGGGTTGTATTTATCGACATTTATTAGCACCCTCGCGATGCCCAGAATGTCCATTTCCTTTCGTTTTTAGGTCGTCCAATTTGCATTTCAATCTCGAAATTATCGAACACCGCTCCAACTTCTTAGGCACAAGACCAGATGATGGCAAACACAAATCAGAACGATAAAGAATTTCTCATTCAAATTTTATCGTCGCCATGACTTTCTTATGGAACTCGCGGCGATAGCGAAGATCGAGAAAACTTTGCCAACTTTCCGGGATTTGCAATTTTCTCCAAACGATCTATTATTCACAAAAACACCTCGGAATTTTAATTCCTTTTTAAAACCGTCAATCGTACAAAAATATAATTTCTCGTTGGCAACTAAAAATCTCTCTTATTTCCCGCCGTTTCTTTTTCCTCGTGGCCCGGACTGTCACTCCGACAACCACCGACAAAACAGATGTGCGGAATGGAACGCCACATGGCGGCAATGTGCATTTCCATTTGTCGCCAGTGGCATAGTGTTTCGATGGCCACGGTGGAGGGGGCATTCCCAGATGGATATGCCTCGAAATGTGTCGGGGTTTTGATTGATATCATGTTTCAAATATTTAAATCCACAGATCTAAATATTTGGAGAGAAAAGAAAATATTTTCTGCGCAACGATATCCGCACGACAGATGAAGTCCGCTTGCATTTCGAGGTCATACCCATCTGGCCGGGTGCAAGGGTTCGGGATCGGAATCACTTCGATTCCCGGGCGTAGGCGTCACATTACACATTCCCCCCCCCCCCCCCCCAAAATCGAAGTAATTACGCTCCCGCCTCCTATGTAAAAGGTCTTGGTTAGGGCCGTGGCGGGTCGAAGGTCGATTTCGAGGAATAGGCTACAACCATGTTCGTGAAGACTCGATAGTGGCTATACAGTAGGGAGTCGGGTGTTATTCGGGGGTCTTCGTCCAGGCAGAGATTTAGGTAAGCCAAGGTTTTGCGTGTGAAATAGTTGTACTTCATCGTCTAAGGTCTTTTGCGTGGTAAATTCCCAGGGTTTTGCCAGCCATGTCCGCGATGAGGTATCGGGTGGGGCTTATTACTTGTAGGACACGACACTTCACGAATTTCTTGTCTAGTTTGGCATTGTAATGTCGGGTGGCATCGCTCTGCCGGAAGTTTCGACGATATATTTCGTCGCCTACCTTGAAGCCAGAAGGATGAGATCGCAAGTTGTACCGCTCCTCTCCCATCCGTCTACTTTCTTCAATCTTCTCCCGCAGTCGATCTCGCAGAAGTTGGAGCTTTTCGTGCGGTTCCAGAACCACGATTGGGTCCTCTAGCGATTTCAGTTGCCGCAATAGCCGGTAGGCGCTTCCGTGACAGATCATGTACTGGCCGAACAATGCGAAATACGGCGAAATGCCGGTAGTGGCGTGGTACGACGAGCGCAGGGCACTAGTGATGGCGGACAATTTGCGATCCCAGTCCTTCTGATTCGGGTGGACATAGGCGCGGATGGCCGCTATGAGCGTACGGGTCAGTCGTTCGGATGCGTTGGCTTGTGGTGAATAGACGGCGGTTCGTTGGTGGATGATGCCGTATTTGGACATTAGGTCTCGGAACTTGCTGGAGGTGAACTGGACCCCATTGTCGGAGACAAGTTTCTCCGGAACTCCAAACATGTGAAAGACTCGGTTCTCCAAGAAGCTGATTATAGGTCCAGTGTGCATGTTACGCAGTGGTTCTATGATAGGGAATTTAGAGAGCTGGTCCAGGACCACGACAGCTCCCGTGTGACCAGAAGCAGATCGAGGGTAAGGACCGATAAGATCAATGTACAAGCGCTGGAACACGCGTTCGGGGACCTCAACCTTACCCATGGGAGGCCGAAGAATGGTGTTGGGCGCTTTAGTGCACTTACATAGCTCACAGGAGGCTACGTACGCTTTTATCTGTTGTGCCATCTTAGGCCAAAAGAAACAGGTTTTCAACCGCCTAAGTGTACAACCGTAACCGCCGTGCGCACTTGATGGGTGGTCATGGGCCCGTCTGATAAGATCAGTGGTTAATTCTTCGGGCACCCACAACTTCCACTGTTCTTCTTCTTGTATGGGGTCTCCGGATGCGTGTCCTATCCGCTTGTAAATAAATCCATCCGTCAACCGCAGTTCAGGAAGCTGGGACAGTTGATTCTGGATAGTGTGAATCAGTTGGGTGTAGCTGGCTGACTTGAAGGCAGGATGGTCCAGATCGATCAATTGGGGGCTGTCGTCCTCTTGGACCAACTCGGCTCCTTCAGGGGCGAACATTCTGGATAAGGTGTCGGGGACTACATGCTGGCTTCCTTTTCGGTGGCGGATTGTGAAGTCAAATGCCTGTAATTTCAGTGCCCATCTGGCCAATCTGCCGTTGAGATTAGTCTGGCTCATTAGCCATTTCAGAGAAGCGTGGTCCGTAACGATTTCAAAGGTGTGTCCCTCCACATAGGCTCGGAAGCGTTTCACTGCCAACACCGCAGCTAGACATTCCTGCTCGGAGACCGTGTAATTTCGCTGGGCTGGGTTCAACTTGTGAGACATGAAGGCTATAGGTCTCTCCTCGCCGTCTTGTGCAACCTGGACTCCCACCCCATGTTGACTCGCGTCACAATGGATTGAGAACGGTTTGTCAATGTCCGGGCTGTGCAGTACGGGGGCTGTAGTCAGACTCTTCTTTAGCTCTTCAAAGGCTCGCAAGCTGGGCTCTTCCCAGACGAATTTACGTCCCTTACGCAGCATGTCGCTCAAAGGAGTGGTTATGGTGGCATAGTCACGTACAAAACGCTGGTACCATCCGCATAAGCCTAAGAATCGGCGTAATTGCTTGGTGGTCTTGGGTAATGGAAAAACGTTAATCGCTTGAGTCTTTTCCGGATCGGTCTTGATATGGCCATGCCCAATGATGTGACCTAAATACTTCACCTCCGTCATCACGAACTGACTCTTCCGTATGTTGATGGTTAATCTTGCCCTCCGGATGTGTAGAGCCACCTCCTGAAGCAGGTCGATGTGTTCGTCAAAGGTCTCGGTTATAAGCAACAGATCGTCCAAGTAAACGAAAACTTGGTGCCGCAAATGAGGTGGTATCACCTTATCCATAAGCCGTGTCATTGTTTGGGGGGCATTGCACAATCCGAATGGCATGGTCACGAATTGATATAGGGGCCGACCTGGGACTGTGAAGGCTGTTTTCTCCTTTGAACCGGGGTCTAAAGGAATTTGCCAGAAGGCGTCCTTGAGATCTAAGCTCGTGATGAAGTGGGCTTTAGGCAACCGACTCAAAATGCCTTCAATCAACGGTAGAGGGTATGCGTCCTTGACTGTGACGGCGTTCAAGCGTCTGGCATCCAAGCATAATCGGACCTTGTTCGGCTTGACAACTAAGGTGACTGGGGAAGCCCACGCGCTCTGTGATTCTTCGATTACGCCTAATGCTAGCATTCGATCCACTTCGGCATATAACGATTTTTCCTTCGCCGGAGATATGGCAAAATGTCTCTGTTTTATGGGTTTAGCATCCCCCACATCTATAGTGTGGAACACCAGGGCAGTCCTCCCGAGACCTTCCTTCTCATGCGATGGAAAAGCCGATATAGCCGAGTCTAGACGCAGTTGCTGATTTACATCCAGAGTATGTCGTAGTAAGTGAGAGGGCTGAGATTGGTCAGGAACGGTGGTGACGGACTCCAGGGTCGTACCGGAGAATAGTGCCGGGGCCAAGTTAAATTTTCGAACGAAATCCACTCCTAGATAAAGATTCTGGGTTAACTGAGGTATGATGAAAAATTCCATAGGTTTAGTTACTCCTTTATAGGTGACATCCGTCATAATTTTTCCCACTACAGAGTGACGAGTTCCGTCCGCCGTGCTTAACCAGGAGGTGAAATGACGGATTTGGTCCGCGTGCATTGCCAGTACCTCCCCTGCAAAATCGGCAGATATGCAATTCACGCTGGCTCCCGTATCGACTAAGCCTGACACTCGTTTTTGCAGGAGGTGTACTGACGCATATGGCCGAACATCATCCCTCAATAATTCGTCTAAGTGTATGTCCTTCAGCACCTTCCTTGACTGCCTGACTTTTCTCCAGAAGATCTGCATCCGACGCGTGGTTCGCTTTCTTCGCGGTGGGACAGTTGTAGCCAACTCCTCATGGAAGATGCGCTGTCGAGTAGCCAAATAATTCCGCAGCCTGACGTGGAAAGGTTTTACATGCCAAGGAACTTTCGCCTCGCTATCATTTCCCTGCGCGTTAGCCTCGGCGAAGGATGGCGTCGGTTGTGGAACTTCGGGAGAACTGTGTTTAGCGGTGCGAGTCAGCAGAATTGGAGTCATGTTGGGGGCTTGGTCATAGCTAGTGATGGGGTCAAGATTGGTTCGTCCGGGGTTTAGGAGTGCCGACGGGTGGTCGCGGCACTCGGTGGCAAGTTTTTTCGCACTTTGCAATTTGCACAGTCAGGTGCGTATGTGTCGGCCTTCCCGCAGCGGTAGCAGAAAAGCGTCGGCTCCGCTGGACATGCATAGAACCGATGTCCCGGTTGTCGGCAGTTCCAACAGACCGTCGGGCTTGTAATTGCTTCAAGGGAGGGTCGATCAATCAATGCTGGGTCCTCAAGCTCCGGTGGTGCCCCGCTCCTCGGTACTGGTAGTGGATCAGCAAGCAGGTGGTCCGCTGCCATCAACTCTGCGGTGTGATGATTTCGGGGATTTGGTCCCGTTATGCGAGGTTGTGGACGGAAGGTACCTCGCCGCTCATCCAAGTGTTCTTGCCTGCGGGCATGGAGGCGCAATCCCTGTATGGTGTTGATGGGAAAATGCAGAAGGCTGTTCTGAAGATCCCAGCGCATATTTTCTCGGATAATTTCTACCAGTTCGTCCTCGGGCATGGTAGTTCGCAAGCGAGTGCTCAATCTCACTATACTTGTGTAGTACTGGTCGAACGGTTCGTGAGCGCCTTGTTTCCGTTTCTTTATTTGCTCCCTTAGCTCTCTCTCAGTGAAGCCATCCTCAAATCGATTGCGGAAGGCTGCACTGAAAGAGTGCCAAGTGGGACGTGGCGTTGATTCTTTAAAGCTCCAGTACCAGTCGGCAGCGTCGCCGCTGAACAAAAGATGTGCATGCCGGAGGAAGGCCGAGGAATCACCTCCCAGGGTGCTGGATACTAACGCCTGAATCCGGAAAAGGAACCGGTCCGCCGATATCATATCGTTGAACCCTGTAAAGTTCAGGCGCCAACTCTCCATGATACGAGGCGTCGGGTCTCGAAAAGGTGTCAATGCGTTCCCTGGGGGAATCGCATCCTCGATTGACCTGTTGTACTGAACTGCCTCGGGGGCTAGAGGTACCAACGGAGGTGCGGTGCTGTGTCGTGGTCTATATTCGGGAGCTCTGGGATCCATTCCCGAGTTCCTTGGAGGTGGGGCCCATTGCTCGGATGATCGAGAGTGGGGCATAGCCACACTGGGATTGGGCTCCCAGCCAAGCGGAGTTCTCATGCGGCTGGGTGGTTGGCTCATAGGGAGATTCTGGAGCTTTCCCTCCAGGTTGCCAATCCTCTCCGACATATCTCTCATCAACGCCACGAGGGTGTCAATGGAGTGGGCGGAAGGCATGGGGGTCACCTCGGACACGACACTTGCGGCCGGAACTTCACCGCCTACGGCTCCTTGAAGGTCTAGGAGTGGTTGGGACGGTTCGGCCTCTGGAACTCCTTTTGCCACTGCTCCACGCGTTGGTAGGGCCGTTCCGAGGGGGACGTCTAGGGCGGTCCGCTCGATGGGTCGCCGACATAGTGGGCAAAGCTCTGACGTGAGGAGGAGCTGTTGGACACAGGCACGATGGAATAGATGTCCACAATCCAATCGCACGCTGTGTACCCCCTCCACTACGTCCTCGAAGCAGATCCCGCAGTTAGCTGGTTGGACCGTTTTGGATCTGGTCCAACGCTTGTCTGGGGTCCGCTTTGTTGCCATCTTTGATTTTTGCTGGGTGGTAGAGGTAAGTTTTTTTTTTCTTTTTTTTCTAAAAAAAAGAAAAGATTAACTCTAATATATATAACAAAAAAAAAGAAAAGATTAACTCTAATATATATATAAAAAAGACTTAAGAGTAGGTTCGTGGCCGATAGTGGCGAGCTATTGATATAGGGGAGAAAAAAAATTTATTTAAATTATACTTTCTTTTTCAGTGGTCGACTCCTTCAACGGGAAAGGAGAGTGCGTGGTAATCTGCCGAAGAAAGGGTGCTTTCGGTCGATTTACTAAATTTAAACCCCTACCCACATACATTACAAAACGTTTCTAATCTACGTTAGATGACTCGACGAGACAAGTGGTATGGCTACCGTAACAGCTTAGTACGCGGTCAAAACTCCCGACGCGTGGAAGCATTCCGGGCTTCGCAACTCCAGCGTACGCCACCGAACGTTGAACCGATACCACTCGTCTATCACGCATACGAAATAATTAGAATCCTTCCGCGACATAAAGGCAAGGTAGCCTTCTATTTTCTTGAGAGTCCATGCTGATAGGTAAACCCATCAGGCTGGCTGTTCCATCAAGAAAATAGAAGGTCCTTACAGGGTTTAGCCTAGGACAACACATCGGAAGGATTCTGTCGCGAAAACAAAATCAAACAAAGGAGAGCGGAAGCTACAACTCACGTGAAGCGACTTCTAGTGTGTATCACACAACTCCACTGCTCCTGATAGTGGGACTCGAGTACCAAAGTACCTTACATCCTCCGCAAAGGACCAACTCGTCAGAAGACGCGAAGTTCTTTCCCCCTTAGGATGTTTTAGGCCCCACGTTGGGCGCCATTTGTAATGATTTTCTACCTTTTGGGTTCGAACGCGGAACCGACCTCTCATCGGTTCGAGACGTTAAGTCTGAGTAGTGCCGAGGATGGTACTAACAGGTCAACCAATCCGTGCACCGTAACCCATTCACGCGGTGGCTGCTTGTCGGCCAGCTAGTTCGGAGAGGATCTCGGTCGCGGGTCTCCGAATGGGTTACGCTCAGTTACAATATTTTCAGCCACCTGAACATGCCCGTTTTCAAAACGCGTTATCAAACCAAACCATACGGAGGAGAAACCTACTTTACGTTACTCCGTATTTCTTCTTATAACCAGTCAAGAATTCAAAATCTAATTTTTATTTCACGTTCCCGAAGTTTCGACGCGGTACCGAAAAGTATACTACTCTAAATCAACCCGACGAAGACTACTCTAAATAAAATAACGAAACAGCAAAGGTACCGCGTACCGCGCGCGACGCGAAACCGACCTCAGCGGATTTGACGAAACAATAATGCAGTTGTAAAGCATTTCACATCTTAATTCGCAACGCGCTCTCCAGCTTAATATACATATATGTATACATCCTTCAATCAGGCCCATATGAGAACAAGCTTATGCGGAGCAACAGTAAAAAAGATCCCCGGAGCGATCAAACGCAACGCCACCTGTCAAAGATTCCAACTGTTAAAAACAAACGGTACCGTCATTTTTTTTGTTCGCACCTACGTTTCGCCACGAAGCGCACTCAGCGCTTTCCGGCGCAGAGTTGTATTTATCGACATTTATTAGCACCCTCGCGATGCCCAGAATGTCCATTTCCTTTCGTTTTTAGGTCGTCCAATTTGCATTTCAATCTCGAAATTATCGAACACCGCTCCAACTTCTTAGGCACAAGACCAGATGATGGCAAACACAAATCAGAACGATAAAGAATTTCTCATTCAAATTTTATCGTCGCCATGACTTTCTTATGGAACTCGCGGCGATAGCGAAGATCGAGAAAACTTTGCCAACTTTCCGGGATTTGCAATTTTCTCCAAACGATCTATTATTCACAAAAACACCTCGGAATTTTAATTCCTTTTTAAAACCGTCAATCGTACAAAAATATAATTTCTCGTTGGCAACTAAAAATCTCTCTTATTTCCCGCCGTTTCTTTTTCCTCGTGGCCCGGACTGTCACTCCGACAACCACCGACAAAACAGATGTGCGGAATGGAACGCCACATGGCGGCAATGTGCATTTCCATTTGTCGCCAGTGGCATAGTGTTTCGATGGCCACGGTGGAGGGGGCATTCCCAGATGGATATGCCTCGAAATGTGTCGGGGTTTTGATTGATATTATGTTTCAAATATTTAAATCCACAGATCTAAATATTTGGAGAGAAAAGAAAATATTTTCTGCGCAACGATATCCGCACGAAAGATGAAGTCCGCTTGCATTTCGAGGTCATACCCATCTGGCCGGGTGCAAGGGTTCGGGATCGGAATCACTTCGATTCCCGGGCGTAGGCGTCACATTACAGCCTTCCAATTCCCACTCCAACAAGACTAGTGTATCAACGGACCATTGCACTTACCTTCAGTCAAATCATTACTATGGAGAAAGCTAAGTTTATCTTCAAATCTCTAAATTCCAGTGAATTGGAACAAGACCCCCTTATAAAAATATAAATAAATCTATATAATTCAAGAAATGCGAACAATGTTGTAATACCTTACGCCAGAACTGATCGACTAACGAACAATGCAACGAATGATGCTCTGCGTATACACAACAATCTTCTAGAAACAGTGAAAAACGCAAACTCATTATTGGTTTTAAGAAAAGACTTAAGGAACATCTAATAAATTCAAATGAATGGTAAGTCCGGAGGATAGAAAATGCAGTATCTTAGGGCATTTAAGACCCTAACGTCGAGATACTTAAAGGCAGCTTGTTTTTATAAACTCAAGAGCTTTTTTTACCGGCGTCGTATTATAATACTTTTTTTCCTCTCTGAGACCTGTTCACGAATCGAACTAGACTAGCAAGAAAGGAGTACTTCACAGCATTTTATGTGCCCCCTTATACCGATATTTTAGCATTGCCTGTAGGCACACGTAGGAATCGACGGTGTGTGAAGTGCAGATTGCACGAGCGTTGCGTGACGATGAAAGTGTGATGGAGAGAGTGGTAGGGAATAGAGGTATTTAAAAAAAAACAATATGAAAGGTGTAATGATTTTGAACACACGTCACGGACGTTCGAGATTTCCCGAAGCAAATCTAAACCGACTTATTATCGGTCCTTATCCTCGTTCGACTTCTGATCACACTGGAGCTCTCGTGGTCCTGGACCAACTGTCAAAGTTCCCAATAATTGAGCCGATTCGTAACATGCATACCGGCCCGATAATCAGCTTCTTGGAGAAACGCGTCTTCCATGTATTTGGAGTACCGGATACGTTGTCTCCGACAACGGAGTCCAGTTCACCTCGGGTAGATTTCGGGACCTGATGGACAAGTATGGTATTACTCACCAGCGGACCGCAGTCTACTCTCCTCAAGCAAATGCATCCGAGCGGCTAAATCGTACACTCCTAGCCGCTATTCGTGCCTATGTCCATTACATGTGCTCTGCGCTCTTCATACCACACCGCTACAGGGATCTCGCCTTACTTTGCTGTGTTCGGCCAGTACATGATTTGACACGGTAAATCGCACCAGTTGTTGCGGCAGTTGAAATGTTTGGAAGACCCAATAGTGGCTCTGGAGCCACACGAGAAACTCAGATTACTGCGAGGCCAACTCCGGGAGAAGATTGAAGATAGCAGACAGGCGGGGGAGGAGCGCTATAACCTGCGATTTCACCCTTCTGGTTTCAAGGTAGGCGATGAGATCTATAGACGGAACTTTAGGCAGAGCGAAGCGGCCCGGCACTACAATGCTAAATTGGACAAGCAATTTGACAAGTGCCGGGTTCTGCAGGTGTTAAGTCCCACGTGGTATCTCATTTCTGACATGTCCGGAGAAGAACTGGGAGTCTACCAGGCCAAAGACTTACGACGTTGAAGTACACCATCCCCAAGAAGTTTCCTTTGTTGTTGTTTGGCATTGTTCACCACCACCTGTGCCTGCAAACTGCGCACAGCGATCTATTCTGCCAGAACTTACCTTTGAGATGTTAGCCATCAGCCCACCACACGCAAAACACGGGTAGGCTCAGCTTACAGCTTGACCTCCTGTCCTTTAGTATCTCCATGCCTCATTGCCATCGTGGACACTGCCCTGTATTAACATCGCTCTTGGCATCCTACGCCACTGACGCCGACCAGCCGATCCATATGCCCTACGCCACTGACGTCGACAGCTCGTGAGCGACTTTTAATCTAATCGCTGTCACTGAACCGCGACTGACGCGGGTCGGAGGAACGTTCCACGTTGCCTCGTAGTCACGTTGGTCTTGATCCCGGTTCAAGTAAAATTGCGAATGGTCTGAAATTTGCGTGGTATAATGCCGAAACGCGAATTTAACTGTTGGTGGTTTGATGTATTCAAGTGTTCGGGCGTAGTGTCGCGAAGGATAAAGTGCTGTGAAAGTCTTAAATCGAGACAAGACTATCCGGGAGTTGGTTAGCAGACAGTGGAAAAACGAACGACACCAAATCGACAAGAATCTTCGTTTTTATTGATCTGCCTGCTAACCCCATCGATCCAAACGAGGCGGATAAGTTACAATGATTGATTGATTGATTTCATATGGTTCCGGTTCAGGTAAGGAGCCGCAACCATTACATCACTCAATTTTTGCAAAATTGTTTGACTAAGACTTATGCTAGTGCAGAGACTCCTGGTCTGCCAAAAATGACCGATGACGCCCTATGTGTAGGAAATTATTTAGGCTCGTGGTACAGACTGCAAATAGTTAATAAGACAAATTGTTGTTTTGTAAAAATTTTTGGTTTACGGGGGCCATGGTGTTATACAGAAAGATAATATACAGATTCGCGCGGATTTTTTAGTAAAGCCATTTCAAGCAATAGAAGCTGTTCTAGCCAATATTCAACCACTAGAATCTGGGTGGTCAAAAGAAGCAGCTACAATTTTATATGAAATAACCAAAAGCATTGTCCTTCAAGCACAAGTAGACGGCTACATTAGGACAATATCCCAGAGATTTATTTATACCCTTGCTTAGGGCCAAATAAAGTGATTTGATGAAATAAAAGGAATTTTGCAGAGATATTCTTCACTCTTCGAACGATACACTCGTAAATTATCAATTAGGATCTAAAATCTCCATATTTTTGCAGATTGGTCTATGTCTTTTTTATACCCACTTAAGGGTGAATTCCAAGTCTCGGTTATTTTGCATATAATTAAAAATTTGCAAAGGACCTCTATGGCGTATTACCAAATTAAAACTTTAATTTCTAACTGGAAATAAGGATGACTAATGTTACCCCAAACGCCATTCAGCATAACACTGTATTTATAAAGTAATCCTATTAATACTCAAAGGAAAATATTGGCCATCATTCAAACCAGATAATTATTAATTATTTTCACCGACAATTTACTGGTCAAAATATAACTTCATTAAACGAAAGGCGAACTTACAGAATTACTTGCCAAAGCTGAACTACACCACCTGAAACCTGTGCCTCCTAACCTTCTTCTTAGTCCATCCCTATACTCAATTGCAGCTAAAATTGCCATTCAATGGACTTCAGATAACATTTCAACTTCTCTAAACAAAAGAAGATACCAAAAATCACAGACATAGGGTTAGCAACTAGATCCAAAATTATCAAAGCAAGACCATCATTAAGATATTAGACCAATAAATTTGTTTCAAGTGTATCCTATTATAAATTACATTTAGAGCAAACGTAAGGGAACACTTAAAATAAATAACAAGAATATATGACGCCAAACTTTTTTCAATATAGGACTATAATATATGAAATTATCGGAAAAGTAATAAATAAAAGCAACAAGGTGAAAATAATTGTACTAATTCTTCTAGCGGTTGAGGGTTTTCTCTTAATATAAAATGATTTTTGGTAACGCTTGAAATTTACATCAAACAGAAAACGTATCGTCAACAATAAAGCATTAAAATTCTAATACAAAAAATACATGTCAAAGAGAATAAATAGCAAATACTAGAGAACATTCAAATATAAGATCACGTGTGGAATTTAATTAACTAAAAGAAATGTTTAAAATAATCCTAATATAATTTCTGAAATAAATTAATCACAAAGTATGTAAATAAACCGCTGACAAATGTTTTTAAGTATTATTTCTTGGTTCGTTTTTGTTTCCGGCAAATTCAAACGTAGTGTTGAATTGGCCGACATAATATCGCTGACAATTTTAACGAAGACAAATTATACATTTGTTTTTTTTTTTGTTTGTTTTGGAAATTATATCTGTTAGTGCTTGATTTAGCTTTCAATATTTTGTTTAAACAAATATGAATACAAAATTGGATAAGAGATTTAAAAGAAATATTTGAATTTTATGAGTTTTAGTTTTCTGTAAAAATATTAGATAATAAGTAGTACTATGAACGATATAAAAAAGAATATGAATTGCTAGGCTAACCGAGTCTTTCCTTTCCAGCAAAACCGTTCTTTTCCAGCAGGAGAATGTCGGCGAACGATGAGAATGCCGGCGAGAGGGTAGGGTTCCAGTAATCCGCGAATGGTCGGTGCGCGGTGCCAAGACTTCACGTCTAGAACCGATGAGAGGTCGGTTTAGATTACATTCGGGAAATCTCGAACGTTCGATACGTGTGTTCAAAATCACTACAAAGCATAGGAAACAAGAACCATCGCAAGGTAAAAAAGATTGAAAAGCCTCCTCTCACACGCGTCAACAATACTTATCGACGATTTTCGGACTAAAACCATCCCTCGTTGGCTTTGTTGAAATTACACAAAGAATGTCCGGAACTTTATCCGTTCATACTTCAGGACTGAGGTCAGCAATCAATGGGTGGAAAAACTGATGAGTATTAATCCACAGGACCCAGATGGTGTCTTCTTGAAAATGAATAACTTATTCCGCAAGAATTCTCGAGTGAAAGTATCGAATCTTGAAGTCGCTAGTGATGACACAAATCTTCTCGATAGGGCTGGTATCGAAATTGATAGTACAAGTCCGGATAGAAATAGAAACTGGATTATATGTGATGGATTACAGAAACTTGCCCTAATTGGAACACATTTTGAATTGGATCATCTACCAAACTCTGAGAGAGGGAATCTAATGCTTCCGACTCCAAATCAAGCCTGAACGGCGAATCCTTCACTTCAAGGAAACATGGACATCAGACCTCATACCGAGATTGAATCTTATTGATTATTTTCTCACCTATGAAGACTTGTGTTTCATATTTGGCAGGATAAACAATCATATGATATTGACGGTATTTCAAATCTAGTTCTGTCACATTTGTCTGAGGTTGCTATTAGGAATTTGTATATTGTTCAACAACATATAAACAATTTATAATTCCCAAAAGCACGGAAAAGGTCAATCAGCTTGCTGCCTAACATCAGCAAGGTATTTGAAGTGATACTAAACAAAGCATTAAACGCCTACATTGAGAAATATGAGTTGATGCCGAATTGCCAGTTTGATTTTCGTGCCAAGTATTCGACCATACATACGATAGCGAAAGTAACCTTACACATCTTTTGGAAACTAAACGACAGAGAATGTGTTGGAGCGTGTCTCATTGATATGGAGAAAGCACTCGATACGGTGTGGTTAGATGGACTAATTTTTGAAGTCTTTCAGGAGTGGTTCCTCAGATCTGTAATATGTTATACGGGAAATTATAAGTTGTAACTGATGGAAATCTGACGACAATCCGTGAGTTCGAGGTCTTGAATGGTCTACAGCAGGGAATAATTACCGCGCCTCTGCTTTTCTCAATATTCATTCGCAAGCTATTGAATGTTAGTATTATAATTAATTTTTGAGTGGCGTTGGTTGGTTTTTTTTTTCCTTTTTCCAATTAAATCATAAAATATGCAATAATTTTAATTCAAATGAATTTGATATTGTTTTTTGATAAAATATTTTTAATTTGATAATGTTTAAATTTAGAGAGCCATTTGGGCTATTAAGTTTTAGTGTTTTTATTGTTTGGAATTTGCTTTATATTCTTTGAAAATTTATAACGGCTAGTATTAAATAAAGCACCTTTGGCTCTGACTTTGACTTTACGATATAAATTCAAATTTTATACATTTTTATTACATTTTAAGTCTTGAGAAAAATCAATTATCCTACTTATCGGTTTCACTATAATGACACAAACACAAATTACCCACTTAACATACAAACAACCAAGAGTGTCCTGCTGTAGACGGCGCAAATATTGAATCTGCCGGCCAGTGCTTTTAATTTTTGCTCAGACCAATTTATCGACTGGAATTTTTATCTGGTCAACCACGCAACTTAAAACAAGTTGGGTAGACAGACCTATGCTCATGTCAGAAGGGTTTTGTACTCAACTTACAAAATGCCGTAACCAGCAACGAATAAAATTAAGAAACACGTCATGTTCGAGGATCATACTATTATTAACTAAGTTGAAAGAATTTTTTAATTCTGAGGTATTTGTTAAAGTTATACCCATAAATGTCTCGCTTGATAATGTTTTCCAGGTTTTTTTTAAGATCGCGGGTGTCCATTCGCGAGGGAGAAAACACATACGTACATTTCCCCTTCCCCTGCCCCCCTCGGTAGTCATAAGGCAATTTTAAGACCTGTTTTGAAAAGATCTGATTGAGACCTTTCCAATGACACCCTACTCGACTACCAATGGTGAAAATTTTTTTTTGAGGGGTCAACTCCCTATATGGGGAGACCCCCCTTAAACCCCTTTGAAAAATTTTGTCACCCTTGAACTTTCAAGAGGTCACCACTTTTGACCTTTTCACAAAGTTTCATGGCTGTAGCCTTTATAGTTTCGGAGAAAAAGTGCTGTGACATACAGACGGACGGACGGACGGACGGACGGACGGACGGACGGACAGACGGACAGACGGACACAGGTCGTGATTGCAATAGGGTTTTGTATTTTAGTACAAAACCCTAAAAATTACAAATTCAAGAAAAAACGTTGGGACACATGTTCAAGTGTTTGTACAGGAAGGGCCTATTATACCTCTACGATCTCTACGATCTCGACAAACCATTGAATCAATCTTTAGTTTAGCTTTCGGTAGGTAAATGAATTCGGTCGGGGCCGAATCGTTTTACAATCACCTGGAAAGACTGGTCGACTCATTGCCTACAAACGACACAAAAATTATTCTGGGTGATTTCAACTCTAAGGTTGGCAATGAGCTATCTCATCGGGGAACGACTGGAGGATATAGCCTCCACGATGAAACAAATGACAACGGCCAGCGCCTGATTGACTTTGCATGTAGCAAAAATCTACTCATACGTTCGACTTGCTTCCCACATTGACCCATTCATAAAATGACTAGGGTTTCACCGGCTGGCCACACACAAAATCAGATTGATCATGTTTTGATCCAACAAAGATGGGCCTCCAACATACTTAACGTCCGTACATACCGAGGAGCCAATTGTAACTCAGATCATTACTGGATCAAACTAATCTCTCGATGTTGTATGTCAAAGGCATATTCGGCGAAGACCAGCCCGCAACAAAAATTTGACATCGAACGGCTCCAAACGGCGTCTGTGGCCAAAAATTTCACGGAGACCCCCAACAACCAGCTAGCTACCATCTTATCAGATGCATCGGTAAAGACAAGTAACGAGCTCATGATGGAAGTGAAAACGGCTATTAGGACCGCGGCAGAACAGATGATCTGACATCAATCCCGGTGCAAGAGGAATGATTGGTTCGATGATGAGTGCCAGAATGCGTTAGATAAAAAGTATCGGGCGTACAAGGAAGGAGTAGGTAGGAAAACCCAGACGAAGAGAGAACACTATGAACATTTCAGAAGAGTAGCGAATAAGATAATTAGAACTAAGAAAAGAAGATACTATGACGACCAATTGAGAAGTATAGATGTAAGTTTAGCGAGCAATAACACAAGACAAGCATACAAAGTAGTGAAAAGCCTGAAACGTGGTGATCAGCCCAAAACCACGCTCTGTCGTGATGACAGAGGCAATATAATCGCTGATGAAATCAAGATTAAGGAAAGATGGGCATCATATTTCAAAAACCTCCTTAATCTTCCGCACAGCTCCAGAACATCGGAGCCTATGGATGTCTGCGGGGAGCTTCTATTGGCCCCACCAACTCTGGATGAAGTTCGTTCCATCATCAAAGCCCAAAAGAATAATAAAGCGCCGGGCATTGATGAGATTCCAGTGGAGCTCATCAAATATGGTGGCAGTAGTGTTCACCAAGCTATTCACAAAGTCATCCAGTACATTTGGCAACAAGAACATATGCCAAAAGAGTGAAGCCAATCAATTATATTCCCTATCCACAAAAAAGGTGACAAGCTACAGTGCGAAAATTATAGAGACATTTCACTACTTTGTGCGGCGTATAAAATATTTTCTACAATCTTAGAAAATAAAATCGGATCATACGCCAACAGTATTATTTGGGAGTATCAAAGTGGTTTTAGGGCAGGTAGATCAACAACAGACCAATTGTTCACAGTCAAGCAGGTACTTGAAAAATGCTGGGAGTTCAACCTATAGACGTACACCAAATTTTCGTTGACTTCAAGCAAGCATATGACAGTATTGATCGTAACGTACTGTACCAAATAATGCTTGGTTTTGGCATCCCAGCCAAATAAGTCCGTCTTACCAAAATGACAATCACGTCGACGACCTCCCAAGTCCGCATCAATAACCAACTCACCGATGGCTTTGACACAAATATCGGACTAAAGCAGGGAGATGGGCTGGCTCCATTGCTATTCAATTTGGCTCTGGAATACGTCTACGGAAGCTACCTGTCGATACGCGAGGTACATTACTATACAAGTCGAGCCAAGTAGTAGCCTATGTGGACGACATCAACATTCTGTCTCGGTCATTAACAACTGCCAAAGAACTCTCCCTGAAACTCGACAGCGAAGCAAAACTAGTAGGGCTACAAATCAACGAAAATAAAACAAAGTTCATGACGCAGTCGAGGAAAAATACCTCAAATACACAAAATATCACACTGGCGAATACAGTATCGAGAATGTTAGCGAATTTGTGTATTTAGGCGCCAAAATAACGAAAACGGGCAATGAAAGAGACGAAATACGCCGAAGAATACAGCTCGCAAAGAAAATATTCTATCCAGTATTCACGATCTTGAAGACCACCTGCATACACAGGAAAACAAAGCTCCAAGTATACAAATCTATGATAAGACCTGTGCTATGCTATGGGTGTAAAACATGGACTCTAACCCAAGCATCCGCAAATATATTGAATGCCTTTGACCGACGGGTCCTGAGCGAAGCTAGACGGGGACCAATGGCGAATTCGATACAACCATGAGCTGTATAAAATTTTTGACGAACCGGAGGTCTCAAGGATTGTAAGACTGCGGAAGCTGCAATGGGCTGGACACATGAAAGAAAGGTATTCGTTGGGAGAACTGGAGGCCGGCGGCCAGTGGGGAAACTGAGGAAACGCTGGTTTGACTCGGTCGACGAAGACAGTTCATCGCTGCTCAGATTTCGGAAATGGAAGACGCGGTCGACGGACCGAGAGTTGGAGGCGCTGTTTGCAGGAAGCGAAGGCCCGAAAGCGGCTGTAGTGCTAAGAAGAAGAAGAGGTAACTGAATTGGTAGTTATGTTCTTAAGTTTCGTCTGAGAAGTGTTGCAATTTAGTGAATAACAGGGAAATACGTAAACATTAAGAGCTATCCGAAACAAATTTCATAAGGTCTAAATAATAGTTTCTGGCGACAACAGATTTGCTTAGAGTGATTCTTCGGACGGACTGTAAGCCCGTTCAGTTATGATTCGTTCTGGTTTAAAATCAGAACGTATCGCACCTGGGTGAACGGACACATGCCCAAAGCGTGGTACTGACCATATCACCTTCCCGAGTGGCGATACATTCGATCAAGATAATGAGATACTCTATCTCTAAGCGAAGGCCCGAAAGGGGTTGTAGTGCTAAAGCAAAAGAAAATAATAATAGTTTCTTCCGTTCCCTGAAATTAACTGTCTATTCAATCGATGTGCAAATTTTAATTTTTTCTAGGTTAATAAGACACCAAAAGCGAATATCTCTCCTTTAGCTTGCTATGACTTATAAAATGTATAAATGGCATAAAGAACTAATAATTGATGTTTTGTTTTAAGATTTGTCTGCATATAGTCACTTACACGAGACGACATTGCGTTGAAAGAGTCAAATTATATTTGAGCAACTCAATTTTAAAGATTATAAAATGGTTTACAATTCATGATTTGCATAGAATGCACACTTGATTTAGCGTTAATTCGTAAATTATTTTAGTTTTGGTTCTTATTATAAGCTACCAATGCTTCGAAGAAAATTGAATTCAGATCGTATGTTTTGCAAGATAAATGGATTTCTTCAATGATTGGTGCTTTTAACCATGTGAACTATAAATCAGATCAACAATTCGATTGCATTTTCCAGTAAACCCACCACCAATATAAGAGGCATATGACACATTCGATCAAACAATCTCTTAGTGTTTAGGAGACGTAGATTTTATTACGAACTTTCTTTATTAAGCAAAGAGTGATTCATCAATGTTTTGATGTTTTGCGAGGCGTCACAAGCAATTCATTCATCAACTCATAAAGGCCGCATCACACAAAATGAATGGAGATATGTGCAGTGTTATTATTTTGTGGCCAGCATGTCACACTTTAGAATGTCCTGAAAAAATCGATTTTCCCCAAGCATGGTTGCAACACCTCACTTGGCCAAACAAATCGTGAACTTGGATCCATATTCCCTGAATTCGAGATATTTAGAATCTACGTCTACTAACCAGCTTTCTGATACTCATCGGCCGCTACTTCATAATCCGGTCTCCATTTCAGCAGCGACGTCTTCAAGCTGCAACGATAAATAACGAAAACATAGCGTTGAAAAGAATTTCATTGAGAAAATTCTTACAACATAGAAACACCCACTTGCGCTACAATAGAATTCAGATTGGAGGGTTGTGAGAATGGGGTGGATGGGGACTTTGTTCGGTTCAGTTGGGGCTGTAGGATGTGGGAGCTCGCGAAGTGGTGTGCTTTGGGGGTAGTGGGCATGTACCTTTTTTCGGCCTGTCGAATCAACTCCTGGCCTTCTTCGATTTTCTTGGTGCTAAGCATCGCAAAACGAAAACTACCACCTTAACGCACTCAAACACTTTACTTGCACCCTGTTTGCAATTTGCAATTAGACGGCGAAAAAACGGAGCCGAAATTACCGAGGTTTCACCGATTTTTTCACAATCGCCACAATATTTTCACAACTCGAAAAGTCTAACAAACCCACAGCAGAAAGACGATCACGACTGACAGCTAGAAATTTTTGCACATACGCGAAATGACAATACAAGAGAGAAATGTCAGGTCTTATGAGAGAGATTTCCTTCGCAAATTTTCTGCTCACGCGTGGTATGATTCTGTTTACGATATTTTTCATCGAAATTTCTATTTGAAGTACAATTGTACTTGTTTTCCATCTATATAAGTTAACAACAAATTCCCAGACCGGCCGAAATCTAACACCTCAAAGCGATGCAACATTGGAATTCGGTAAATGGAGTTTCTCACGACAATTGCTAGACATAGTGTCAGCAATTTAGCATTATAAAAGAAATTTTACTATTAGTCGAATTCATATTAATCGCCAGGCTTTGCCTGAAATAAATATTTTTTTACTTATTTACAACGTCCGTTAATTAACTGGCGCCCGAGCAGGAACCATTGTCGTGGTACTGTGGGTTTTCGTTTGGAGGCAGAACCCAACAACTTTTTATCGTGTGAAATGAAATTCCCTATCTCATAAAAGACAATTTTATTCGCGTCCGAACAAAATGAACATCATATAAACGAATGTATGGATGATGCAATGATGGTTGTCGATGCATTGTCGCGTGCGTTTCGCGGTAGACTAACTCCAATGCCAATCTTCTCTTGGTGTTAGTACTTGTTTCCTTCGATGTGTTTGTATTGCTGGTGGCGTTGCTTGTGTCAGTGCTGGAGCCACCACATCTACCCCCTTCCTAGTGACTTTCTTGGATTTGTTGGAAAAAGTCACGATTTTTTTAGCTGTTGCGTTTTCTTGAGTTTTTGGTATTGCTCAAGCTTCTGGAATTTGGTGGAGTTTCTGGAATCTGTGGAGTTTCTGGAATCTCTGGAGTTCGTGGATTCAAGTTTTTATTCGCTTCGTTTGCCTGGTCTGATTCAAGATGTGCTGCAGTCAGCCGTGATATTGAGGTGTTTTGTTCTGAATCGTTGACTAGGATTTTGTAAAGATCATCGGCTATTTGCTCGAGCACTTGATGCAGCCCTGTGTATGGTCTCTGCAGCGAGCTTTTCACGCGGTCGCAGCGTACAAGCACATGTGTGCAAGTTTTAAGCTCTTTTTTCCAAAAAGGTTTTATTTTTGAGTGATGAGCTGTCGGTATGGGCTTGATGCTGTGTATAATTTTGCGGTTGTTTTCCACAAACTTTACAGGGTCAGCGTTTGTGGTTTCTTGTGTAACGAAAATTCGCCAGGTATACGTGAAGTTGTGCAGTACAGAATTTCAGCAGGTGATGCTTTTAAATCTTTGTAGCATGTACAAAGGTCGAATATTACTGAAGGAAGTGCGTAGATCGAGCCAATATCATTTTTGCACATAAGTGCTGCTTTTAAAGTACGATGTAGTCGTTCAACGAGTCTGTTCGACTGAGGGTGATATGGCGAGGTCCTGGTTTTTTTACTTCTCAAGAAGTTTGCTATGGTTTTAAATAAGGCAGCCTTGAACTGCGGTCCCTGGTCTGTCGTGATGGTTAGAGGGGTGCCGTAATTGACAATCCAATGGTTGAAGACTGCCATTGCAACTGTCGGTGCTGTGGTCTCTTTCAAAGGTACCGCCACGGGCCATCGTGAAAATCTGTCGATGATTGTTAGGCAGTAGCCATACCCCTCTACAGGCGGCAGGATGATTAAATCGATGTTAATGTGATTGAACCTAGAGTCTGTGACGTTAATGTGTAATGATTTTTCGTCTTAATTCACGAACGAGAAACCGACTTCTCGTCAGTTCTAGACGTTAAGTCTGAGTCGTGCCAACGAATGGTACCAACCGGTCAACCAATCCGTGCACCGTAATCCATTTTCACGGTGGCTGCTTGTCGGCCAGCTAGATGGGAGAGGATTTCGGTTGCGGGTCTTAAAATGGATTACGCTCATTTACAATTTTCAGCCACCATTAAACGCCCGTTTCAAACGCGTCGAAAACACAATCATACGGAGAAGAAACCTCCTTTACGTTACTCTGTATTTCTTCATCAATCCAGTCAAAGAACAAAAATCTAACCTCCATTTCGCGTTCCCGAATTTTATCGACGCGGTACCGAAAAATATACTACGTTAACGTGAATTCGAAGAAAGCTACGCTAAAGAAAAAAAAAGGCAAACTAACAAAGGTATCGCGTACCGCGCGCGACGCGAAACCGGCCTCAGCGGATTTTTTCAAACCCTACCCTCGCGACGGCATACTTACCCTGCACTCTCACTGCCTCTGAAAAAGAAGGACCACTGGAACGGAAAGTCTGCGTTAAATTTAGCAATTCATGGTTTTTATTTGTTCTTCTTCATTCGCACGTTTAAAAAATATTGTTGATTTACATTTAACATTAATCGGCCTCAAAGTTATATTTTAATTTATTCCTTATCATTAATTTTACATGCGTTGTGTGTTTCTCATCTCTATGCCATCTAACCTTCTACAGTTCTTATGTTTTGCTAAAACTCGTCCTTTGTCACAAGAATTTCGTAACAAGTTTCACTGCCTACACGTCTACAATTTTTTTACTGTTTTATTTCGTACTCTAAAAATCTTCAGTGATCTCTAATTAATTTATGCACCAAATGAAATTAAAAATATGAAAGAAAAAAATTCACATGCAATATCGAACATGTTGGTAATTGTAATTTCTTCTTGCTAATCTACAATTATATATATTATATGAACAATTTTTAGTGAACGAGGTTTGAAATAGAAGAAGAAATAACAAAAAGCAGCACTTTAACTCGATTAATCTACCCAAGTTAATTTCTAAACGATTTATTCGCGAAAATTAGAAAAAATAATCAATAATAAGTATGGAAACATCGTTATACAAGAAGGGTGAAGCAACAATATTTTGAACTCACCTGATTTCTATGTGTCTAAAGAATTTCTTATTATGTTAGAAAATAAGAAAAAAAAAAAAGGATCCCTTCGAACAAAAGGTTGCAGCAAGGAAACAATTTGGAAAAGATTTTACAAAATATAAACAAAGAAAATAAATAATTTCATACACCCTAAATTCGGCATTTTTACTTCTCCATTGCCAAGCAGAAACGACAGAGAGGAAAGAGATGCAAGGAGGCATATAATAATATATACTATATATTTTATTTATTCGTGACGTCTTAATTTATAGTATATACAAGGGATTTTACTTCGAGGCAGGAAAGGTATGCCAAGTTAAATGCATACCTTTTTGGTGTTTGGTGAAGCTTTTCGAATAAACAGAATACACAATGAGTCATTGATTTGAGTACATGAGGGGCAGAAATTAGCACAAAAACCGTTTGTTTTGAAGATAAAAAAAAACAAAATAAATCGAATTTATATGCCTTTAGGCCCCACTGAATGAACGTGTTTTCTAGTAGGTAGGGAGTATTAAACAATAATCCATAGAACAAAGGGAACAGGATTTTCCCAAAGAATTCAATTTTCAAATTGAAAAGATTGTCATATTCAAACTAAACATACTACCTCCCGAAAATATTTATATACGATTAGAAAATTGTTAACATTGAAAGGATAGCAAATGAGATCAGGAAACACAACATTTCTTACATTTTTGTTTAAACCTTATTTTCATGACTATACACACGCGTACTCTTGACAAGTTTTTTTCAATATTTATTCATTTCTAATTGATGACTTTTTGGCCTTGCGATTTATCATCCAAATTAGTGGAGCAACTTTTAATAAATAATTATCAATTTCCTCATAACGTATAAAGAGGTATGTTTTAAAAAGGTTTTTTTTTCATTGATTGAATTTTTTGTTTGTTTCTTCCATTTCTTATAAATTAAATTTCTTCTGAATCTATTTACACAAACCAACTCTGTTTATAGAAAATTAATTTAAAATTTTACATCATTTCACTTTTATCCTTACATATACACATCTACATATGCCATTTTGTTGCCCTGACGTTTAATATTCATACGTTTGATTACTTCTACTTATTTTTTTCTGGGTTAAATTATTCATTCTCAGGGGAACTATATTTTTCAATCATGTTCAACAGTATGAATAATATTAGTTTAGACGACGAATTTTTTTGTTTGTCTCAATTATTGGGTTAAACGTCTATTTAATGCGATTGATATTAATGAAAAAAATATCCTACTTGGGCACTCACTATATGGCTGTGGACGACCGCCGTAAATTGGCTCGTGTAATAGTGGAGTACGATTGTTGCTCAATTCTGTGGCAGCTGTGGCTAAAGTTTAATCGGAACTTGTATCTCCTGCATATATGTCGGCTCCATTTAAATTGTCACGTACTCTTGTTGCTGATTCTTGACTGTCGAATTCAACCATCGCTTGTACTCCATTCTTTTTTAAGGTTACAATCCTCTGTACGAAAAATATGTCGCGATTTCCCACTGTTTTTCCTGTTTTACTCGCTAATAGGGCTGTCCGTCATCATGGAAATCTCATCACAATTGCCTCTCTAACTATCTTTTAAGCATTAAGGTCGTCCTTTGAATATTTACCTGAAATGTTTACGTTTGGGTTTAGGTTGTAACACAGAATCTTCACTTTATCCACAAAACTCACAATAGAATTTGCACAATAAAGTCCACCTGCGATAAAAGCGAATGATCTCGATGGCACTCACTACCCGGACACTCTGCTACCATGTGGCTGTCAATTGACTTTGACATCCCACGACCAAAACTGACGTGGGATATGAAAGTCGTCAGAACCAACATGAGATGGAAAGCCACATGGCAGCAGGGTGTATTGGTAGTGGTCGCCAGCGGCGTCGCATGATTCATTACAAATGTTTTGTGGAGTTGTTTTGTTGTGTCGATGAACTTTTGATTTTTGGCACTCAATGCATTTTCGTGACCATTTTAATGCTTTTTTTTTGATACCGAGCCAAATGTACTTTTCTCGTAATGCGCGAGCGGTAGAGTGACCACTTGGATGTGAAAGGCCGTGAGTGATTCCGATTGCAATTTTTCTTACGTTTTGAGGAAGGTACGGTCTTATTACATCTGTGGAGATGTCGCAGTAGGCTGGCGAGTTTTCGATGTAGAGTTGTTGTAACATGTGGGATGTAAAGTTTTTTAATAACTCAGATAATTCTTCGTCGTTTTTTTGTTGCTCATTAATTTCTTTTGGGTCAAATTTTGACGGCATATCGGTTGTGTTGATTCTCGATTATGCGTCCGCTATGACATTCACGCTGCCTTTAATGTAGACTATGTTGGTCGAGAATTGTGAGATATATGTAGTCTAAATGTCGTAGTTGGCGTGGAGATGCTTTTTCAGATTTTTGTGAAACGCATAGATTAATGGCTTGTGATCGGTTTTTACTTCGAATGTTCTGCACTCGAGTTGATGTTTGGAAATGTTGAATCCCTGCAAAGATCGCCAAAAGTTCACGATCGTAGATGCTCCAATTGCGTTCTGGTTTAGTTAATTTTCGGGAGAAGAACCCGATTGGCATTTAAACGTTGTTTATTTTTTGTTCAAGTGATGCACCAATTGCTGTGTCAGATGCATTGGTTGTTAAACTCAATGGCGCCATTGGGGATGGAAACGATGTGAGTGTGATGTCGGCTAGGCTTTTTTTGCTTTTCTCAAATGCTTCAGTTGCTTCTGGCGTCCATTTGACTTCTCGTTTGTCGTTCTTTTTGGAGTCTTTGATGTACGAACTTAGGAGTGCTTGAATCTTGGCAGCGTTTGGTATGCAATTTCGGTAATAGTTTATCATTCCGAGAAATCTGTGGAGATCATGGATTGTTTTTGATTTTTTATAATGGATGAGGGTTTCTATCTTCTTTTGTGGTGCATTTATTGTATATCCAAGAAAATTAACTTCGTTTTTCACGAAAGCACACTTATTGTAATTTATCGTGATCCCGTTGTCTTTCAGCCTTTGAAAGATGGTTCGTAAATGTGTCATGTGCTCTTTGTGAGTGTCAGAAAATACAATAAAATCGTCAACGTAGCAAAAAATGTAATCGAGGTCACGAAAAATTGAATCAATCCAGCGTTGAAATGTTTGGGTGGCGTTTCGAAGACCGAATGACATGACCAAATATTCAAATAGCCCGAAGGGTGTAGCGATGGCTCTTTTTGGTATATATTCTTCGGCCATGGGTATTTGGTAGTAGGCCTTCACAAGATCAATCGTGGAAAACATTTTGTTGAAAAGCTTAGGAAAAAGATCTTGTATCAGCGGTGGTTTGTATCGGCCGGGCACGGTTCGGGCACTAAGCTTTCGATAATTGCCACAGGGGCGCCAATCGCCAGTTTTCTTTTGTTGCATGTGCAGCGGAGATGACCATTGACTTTTTGAAGGCCTTATATAGCCGGCTTCGAGTATGGCTAAAATTTCGTTTTCTGCGCTTCATCGTTTTTCTCCCACGAGCTTGCGTGCTCTTTCGACATCAGGGGACCTTCAGTGATGATATAATGCACGGCGTGACAGTTTTGTGTTATTGCCTTTTTTTATTGATGGTTTCGTTAAGTCGGAGAATTCTTGCATCAGTTTTGCAAATTCCATGTTTTTGTTTTCTGTTGTTATAATGGTCGATATTCCGTGCTCTGATGTGATTTTGATTTTTCCTGTTGTCGAGAGGGACGTTTGTAGGTCGATTAGGCGTCGTTTCCTAAGATCAACTAGAAGTCCGTAATGGTAGATGATATTGGCTCCTATGATGTCCGTCTTGACTTCAGCAATGATGAATGGAAATGGCATGTTTCGACGCAGTCCTAAATCTAAACTTAATAGTCGCTGGCCATATGTGTGGATTACTGAGGAATTAGCTGCGTAGAGTTTCAGTGGGAACTGTTTGAGCTTCGTTTTGAACCAGATGCGTGGAACGACTTATAAACAAGAACCAGAGTCTACTAAGTATTGTTGTCCTGTTTTATCTTGCAAATGTAGGCGATGTTCTTTTTCATGTTTTTGCTATTGTCTTCCGCCTTTGATGTTGTTGATGTAGACGATAGCATATTTAGTTTTCCAGATTTTCTTTTTTGTTATAGGAGCATGGCGCGTGGCACTTTCGCGCGGCTTCTCCAAAACGTTCGTGATAGTAGCACAAGTCTGAACTCGATTTTTGTTCTTTTGGTTCGTATTTTCTCCGGTAATAATTTTCTCTATTTCGCAATTTTGATCTCGAGCGCTCCGATTTTCATGAATTCATTTGTTTTTTCAAATCCTCAAGCTCTCGTGAGATTTTTGCGATGTGATCTCGTAGTTCTGTGAGCGGGCTTGTTTAATTTTTTCAAATCGCCGCCATCTCAAATCCATCCACTTTTGACACCTCTAGAATTTTGTCGGCTTGCACCGTAAGTTTGCACAGATTTTGGACTTCACTTATCGCTAGTACACTACGGACTTGCTCTGGAAGTTGTTCTAGGAAAAGCATTTTTAAAATCGAGTCGTTCCATTGTCCACCTGCAAGATTTTTAATTTTTTGTAGGATTAAGGATAGCTTCCCATTTGTAATTTCTAAACCCCTGGGGAGGCATCTAAGTTTTGGTTAATTTGTTTTGCCGAGAGTTTCGATGATTTTTTGCTTTATTGCATTATATTTGTTCGTTTCGGGTGGTGTTGAGATGATATCCAAAACCAGAGGGGAGACTCTTTGTGTCGAGGTTGAGGACCAAATGTTGAAATTTTGTTTTGTTGGCGGTGATTTTTGAAATGGAAAATGCTGCTTCTACATGCACGAACCAAATACTGGGTGGTCTCTCGAGAATGCGGGTATTTTGACATGATTGTTGATCATTGCCACTTCGGCTTTCGTATTCCCGTGCGAAGTTTCATTATAATTTGTTGACATGTCTCTGAGTTGCTGCATTTGATCGTGGATTCGTTGTTTTATAGCTTCAAACTCTACTTAAGTTTATTCCAGAGTAATTGTAATATTTTCTGATTTATAATTTCACCTTTTATTTGAAGTATTTTAGCGTTTGTATGCAAAATTTTCACTTTCGTTCGAAGCACTTTCGCTTTTCAATGGTTTTTGTTCGGAAGATTTTCTGCTTTTTGTTTTATTTGCATTTTGTTTATTTGCACTTTCTTTATTTGCGGGGTCACCAATGTGGGTTTTCATTTGGAGACAGAACCCAACAACTTTTTATCGTGTGAAATGAAATTCCCTTTCTCATAAAAGGGAATTCGTGTCCGAACAAAATGAACATCATATAAACGAATGTGTGGATGATGCAATGTTGGTTGTCGATGCGTTGTCGCGTGCGTTTCGTGGTGGACTAACTCCAATGCCAATCTTCTCTTGGTTTTAGGTTTTGTTTCCTTCGATGTGTTTGTATTGCTGGTGGCGTTGTTTGTGTCAGTGCTGGAGCCGCCACAGTACCCCAAGAGATTATAGTAAATCGAAAAAAAAGTACGCGGGTTACGCAACTGCGTACCAACCGACAAAAGGTGATAAACGCGGAAGTGATTGTGCGCGAGCAAAAAACAAGCGGTACAAGTGGAGTCGAACGAAGCCCCCAAGTAGTTACTGGAGTAACAAAAAGGCGTTAAAATTTTAACATCTCAATGGAATCAAGGATGATATTAATGAACACCTTGTTAGTAACGTTGTAAGTGACTCAAATTTAAATCAATTATATTATTATTTCATATGTATTTCTTCAAAGATTTGTGAAATTTTATAAACAAGAAAAGAAAGAAAGTGAATCTTCCGAAACGATTTTGAAGCAGATTTTGAATTTTAAAGTGAAGTGAATCTTATTTGCCAAGGTTAAGGATTCACAGTTTTGGCAAAGGGTATTCATTTTTATCTAGAAGAATAACTCGTGTTTTGAAGTGAATTTAAATTACATCCTTTTTGCAAAAGCAAATCCTTATAAAGGAAAGTTTAGCAAAAGTTATTTGTGGAAAAATTATCTTTAGAAGAATAAATAGTGTTCTTATAAAAATTCTTAGGAAATAATTACAAGTGACATCGTGCCTTCCCAAAAATCTTATTGAAGCACATTTTTTAATTTTAAATTTTCAAAGTGATCTTATTATCCCACGATGGCAAATTAAGGCAATCTCGTTCATCCAACGTGACTCATTTTCGAACCCGAGGCTTAAAACGATCCGTCTCACCATCATCCTCAAAATTACCCCCAGGTGCTCAAGTTATTGAAGATAACAATGATGAGCTCGTTCAGCTTATAACGGGAATAGTCTCGGAAGCCCCAAATGCCCAGGGTAGGGAAATCTTCGATTCCATTATGAACCCAGCATCTGATATTAATGATGACTGTGATGCTCCAATAGATGGAAATGCCGACAGAAATTTATCCGATATGGATAAAATCCCTGATGTCGTCAAAAGTTTGAGGATATTTTCAGGTGATCTAAGTGAATATTCCTCATGGAGGAAAGATGTTGAAAGGATCTTAAGGATCTATGACTATCTGAAAGGTACACCAAAGTACTATGACATCCTTTTAGTCATTCGCAAAAAAATAGTAGGCCAGGTTGACATAGTTTTGGAGTCCTACAATACTCCTCTCAATTGGGTAAGATCTCGAAATGTCTAACGCTCCATTTTGCTGACAAAAGAGATCTTGGTATGCTTGAGTATCAGATGGTGACACTAGTTCAGAGCAACGGAAGCATTCACGAGTTCTATCAGACTGTTTACCACCTTTTGTTGATATGAAATAAATTATCATCAATGGACATGGGTCCAGAGACCAAATGCAATAGGGATAAGGTGCTCAAAACATTTGTTCGTGGCCTGAGAGGAGATTCACCATAATTATTAAATATTCGTGAACCTGTCGATCTACCACAGGCTCTGCGTTTGTGTCTAAAGCTTCAAAGCGTTGATTACAGGACACAGCAAAAATAATTTCAGACAAAAGTTTCCGCATTCATATATCTGTAATGATTTTTAACATTTTAAGTCCAAACGCGGAACCGACCTCTCATCGGTTCTAGACGTTAAGTCTGAGTAGTGCCAACGGATGGTACCAACCGGTCAACCAATCCGTGCGCCGTTACCCATTCACGCGGTGGCTGCTTGTCGGCCAGCTAGTTCGGAGAGGATTTCGGTCGCGGGTCTCCGAATGGGTTACGCTCAATTACATAATTCAGCCACCTGAACACGCCCGTTTTCAAAACGCGTTACAAAACAAAACCATACGGAGAAGAATCCTCCTTTACGTTACTCCGTATTTCTTCCTATAACCAGTCACAGAACAAACGCTAATTTTTATTTCGCGTTCCCGAATTTCCGACGCGGTACCGAAAAGTATGCTACTCTAAATTAACCCGACGAAAACTACTCTAATAAAATGACAAAACAACAAAGGTACCGTGTACCGCGCGCGACGCGAAACCGACCTCAGCGGATTTGCCGAAACCCTACCCTCGCGACGGCATACCTACCCTGCACTCACTTTCCCGCTGAAACAAAGGAACCACTGAAAAGGAAAGTCTTTAGTTAGTTAGCAATCCATTTTATTCATTTTTATGCTCTATCTTATGAATCAGTACAACTAACAATAATAATTACAACCCAGATTTTAAAAAAACATTTGATGCCTTTTTGCTAACGAATAAAATAAAGTCTTGATAGAAAAAAACGGAAATAATAATTGGAATTGTAAGGCAATTACAGTCAACAATCCTTATATTGAACGGGGAAGAAAAGAAACATTTCTTTATTTATGCTTCATTGGTTTTTGTTGTCTTAATGCTTAATAAATAATTGTATTATAATTATATAGATTTTATTCATGCAGATTTCTATTTTTCTGTTTATCTCTTTATTTAATTTTACGCAGAAACTACGTTAATCTTTTTATATGTTTACTCTCAAGTACCATCCTTTTTTTTTATTTCTCTTGAAGTTATTTTTTTTTCTTTCAAGTGGTTACTTTTTCATGCTTTATTCTTTTTCTTCGGTTCTTTTCGTATGACAACTTTATGGCTTTGATTTCATTTATTTCTCTAACTTTTTTTTTTTACGCGGCCACTTAAGTGCTAATGTTTATGTAAATAGTTTTATTTGTATGAACAAAATATAGTGTTTGCCACCTTTGTTTTCTCTGCGTTTCTTTACGAATCATAAGATATACAAAAATTATAGATGCATTAAATATTCCGCACACGGGAGGTAAATAATAGTCATAAAATGATATAAACGACAACCTACGTTAAGGTCAAATGCTTACGATCATTATTTGAAGAATACTAAAAGGTTAAAGTATCTATAGTCTATATATGCATTGCCTGCTTTCTCTTTCTTTTTACAACATTAAAAAAAATTGTGTAAACATTATCTAGCCATCGGAAGAGGTGATCACCTAAAATCAATAACCTACTGAGTTGAATGTGAAAGGGGCTAATTAAACTAAAATGAAGCTAATTTTGCTATCAAATTCAATGAAGATGAGGCTCGATCTCACTGGAAAGAACTAACCAAATTTCAAAATATTCAATTTAAGCTTGTTTTGCGACCAGCGATGACTTATGTCTATAGGTGAGTTGTTGAAACTTACAGGATTGAAATAGAAAGAATAATACAAAAGCATATGACAGTCACCCAATGCCGGTTGATGCGATGGATCTTGAATAGCGTTCTCATCTCATAAGGCGGAATATGTTAACGAAACACTGCCTTCACGACGAAAGCAGTTAAGATTGTAATTAATCAAAAGCAAGAGATTCCGACCTTGATTCCGGTGGAATAACTGAATTATATAGGTTGCAGATCAAAGCACTCGATACCAAAATTACACAATTCAGGCAAACATCAATACAAAAGGACATACTTGTGCTTGATTTTCTTCAGCCGCCGAATGATTCAGGACTAGGCTTGATAGTAAACATATAAATTTTCAAAATGATATTATCTCTGGAAATCGTCTAACTTGTAATGGAAAACTTGAAACAATTTTCTGAATCAGCTAAAACTCATATCAAATCATTGCTAAAATAAAGTAATATGCAATGTTTAACTTTGTAAAAGAGCGAGTGGAATGTAAGCAGTCAGTCAAAATGCTGAATTTGCGAAAACTCATCAGGTCCGAATTTTTTTCAATCAAGTAATTAACAGACTTTTTCGATTCCTCTAGCGATTCCCTTGTTACCGCACTGCGCGTAGAATTTCAATCCCAATTTGTACATCATTTCCAAACAGAATCTCACAAACATAAATCAGTCATACATCCATTATTTATAGATATGTGTATAGTGAGACCGAAGGAAGGCGAGTTGATTGCACTGTTTATGATACGAAGCGGTACTGGTTTGTTTGTGTTCTGATATCTATACGCCTTCTGTGTGTATATTCATGTTTAATTGCCAGCTAATAAAGCTGTTGGGTTGGCCTTCGTCTCGATAATTTGCTCTTTGTCAGGTGCGAGCTCGATAAAACTATTGCATTAACGATGACGACGTGGCTGCACTGAACGCAGACTAGCCACATGTGGGCTCACATGTGCATTATGACGAAGATTTGTACATGCAATTGACAAGGCCACTGACCTTAACAACTATAAACACTGACACACGATATGCACACATTCAATTGATCGCTAGAACGACATCCTGCAGGGTCAAAGACTCTACTAATTTGCATACAATCAGCCACTTCATTCCACAGTTTCCATTTCAACTCGCGTGAGTTATAGGACTTTAGGTAAGGATCCCACAATGGGCGCCGTTTCTTAATCTCTTCGAGTAACTTCTCCTCGTCTATTCTCATAATATTGACCACAAAAACGCGAATTAGTACTGAACTTTGAAAATATGCCGGTTAAATGTTTACTAAAGGGTCTGTTTACACTCCACAAAAATATACAAAGCCGCCAACCAAAATCGAATACCGCGCGTCGTTTTTGAGTTCCAATTTCAGCGTATACATTCGTGACAGCTTCCAAGCAAACTCTCTCAAATTCTTATTTAATTAATATTTCACTTAGCTTTTTTCCTGTTTTCTGAGCAAGCGTTATGAATGTGTGGGATGACAACATCTCTAGCAATGCAGGTTCCGATCCGGCTGTCCAATTCGAGAAACTCCGCTGTCAAGTCCTTTAGAATGGCTGCAGAATGTACAGCAGCAGTTGCACCACCCCATCCGAGTCTCGTTGTACGCGAGTACTGATGCCTAAATCCTTTTGCCACGTGGAACTGAAGCCCCGCACGAGCCGCACTGGATACCGCTTTCCTTTCTTTTTCCTAATAAGAAAATTATTACTCAACAAATGAAAAACAATTCAATTACTCTTTACCCACTGTTAGTTCATATTTTCGTCCTTTAAGTATATTACGATTGTGGGGGGATAACGAAAAATACAGTATTTTAGCTGTTTATCCTTTGCAATTAACGTTATCTTAGTCTTCTTTTTTCCCGCGTTTTTTCTCCCTCGTTGCGTCGGACTGTCAATCTCACAACCTCCGACAAAACAGATGTGGACTGGGAGTCGTCGCAACTGACGCGGAATGGAACGCCACATGGCGGCAATGTGCAGTTTTATTGGTCGCCAGTGGCAAATTGTTTTGATGGCAACGGTGGGGGGGCATTACCAGATGGATATGCCTCGAAATGTATAGGTGTTTGATTAATATTACGTTTCAAATATTTATATCCACAGATCTAAATATTTGGAAAGAAAAAAAAAAAAATATTTTCTGTGTAACGATATCCGCACGAAAGATGAATTCCGCTTGCACTTCGAGGTCATACCCATCTGGCCGGGTGCAAGGGTTCGGGATCGGAATCACTTCGATTCCCGGGCGTAGGCGTCACATTACATATCCCAAGGAGAGACTTCAGACTTGAACTCTTTCATAATCCTCGCGTTCCACTAGCCCCACAATTTCATAGGCAGGTACAGTATCCTCTCCCCAATATCAAACCACTGCCTCCTAAACCGTGAAGATACGAGCCCATGGGTGAAGATCAATTCTTAAGGACCCATGCAGTAAATATGAGGCGGAGATTTTAAAATCATCAATACAATAGAATTGAACCAATACGAAAAATATATAACCAGAACTCACGATATCCTTAATTTATCTATAGCCCAGCATCATTCACTATCTCGCTACTTGGCACATGAAATAGAACAAATAGAAATGCTTATTGAAAATTTATCACCTCGTAGGACAAACAGATCACTGAACTTCATAGGGACAGCCTGGAAGTGGCTTGCCGGGAATCCGGATCATGAGGACTTTATCACCATTAAAGAAAAAATTAACAACGTTTTGGGAAGTCACAATAGGCAAATTGTAATGTGACGCCTACGCCCGGGAATCGAAGTGATTCCGATCCCGAACCCTTGCAACCGGCCAGATGGATATGTCCTCGAAGTGCCAGCGGACTTCATCTGTCGTGCGGATATCGTTGCGCAGAAAATATTTTTTTTCTGTCCAAATATTTAGATCTGTGGATATAAATATTCGAAATATAGAATTAATCCAAACCCCGGCACATTTCGAGACATAGCCATCTGGAAATGCCCCTCCACCGTGGCCATCGAGAAAACTATGCCACTGGCGACAACTGGAGAGGCACATTGCCGCCATATGGCGGGCCATTCCACACACCTCTGTTTTGTCCGAGGTGACAACCGGTTGAGCTTGACAGCCACATGGCGAAAAAGGTAAATGGTGTCATGGTGGGTGGCGGTAGCGACTTGGCGCGGTCCTAGGGGTGATGAAAAACTAGTAAGAGGTTTTACAGATTTTCAATTTTTTTATGCCATTAAATGTATTGTTGCTTACAGATTTTCAAAGTTTAAGCAAGGATTTCAATTTAGACGACCACATTGGAGGCGAAATTACGTAAAGAATGCAAAACAAAGTGGAATCTATACAACTGACTTTCAGTTACTTCCTTTTATTACTCATCAATTAGAGCAATTGGGCGTGATTAGAGCAAGTAAGGAGTAAGGCCAATGACACCTACGAGGGAATATACTTACGTATGTATGTACGCATGAATAGTGAGTTGTGTCGTCAAATTTAAAACTATCACGTATATTTGGCAAAAGGGTAATAAGTTACGCGTAATTCGCTAATACGTGAAGGTGATTGCAATGACCGCCAAGTACTTGCGCAATCCATATTGGCGATCCAGTGCATAGTGCTCAGCGCAAAATTGCAGCACGTAGAATTTTATTTAATTGATCTCAATTGTCACCAATTTTCGGTCATCACATAACAAAGGGCTCGAATTAGGATGAAATGCTAATTAGACTGTGGAAGGAGGAAGTGAATCTCAAATCGAGAAACGCGGAATATCAAGCTGCTTCAACCCTTGCCATAATCTCATCAAATCGATTTCCAGATGTTACATTTTATTTGTATTCGAGTTTTTATAGAGAGTTTTCTCAAAAGTTTTGTCGCGCTGCTTGAAATCCACCAAGCCACTTACCATGTGAGTGCATATCTTTGACATTTATGTGCTGTAGATTCAATTTTTCCACATTTAGTGGTATACAACCCTTCTTGTGAAATAATTTACTTTAGATCGTTCAAATAAGTTTAACTGATTCCCGTCTCTATATCTAATTGTTTTCCTAAAGTTGCAAGGGATTGTTTTTGACTTCTTGGCCCCGTAGTCTGAGTTCGCTAATTTTCTTTCTTCATATAAATTTCGCATTTTACTTCTCGCTACAATTTTGCATTGACACACAACATCGACTGAAATTTGATTCGACGGATGTTTTCTCCTCCTTTTTTTGCGCTACGTTTCATTTTAATGTGCTTCTGATCGTTTAAATCTAAATCGAATGCCATTTTTAAAGACGTAAAAATCCATACCACACAACTCAGTAAAATTGATCGCATCTTCTAAAACCGCTAAAATTATTTTTATTTTCGTTTGTAAGGATCAAACCGTGAAAAAGTAAAGTAGAAATATAAATATAATATAGTATGTCGGTTTTTAGACAATTAAATAAATGTACTCTCACAACAAGTAGATAAGCTTAAGCATAAGTAGTTCAAAGGCTAGGCACTGATAAAGGCATAGTTATGTTATCTATTTTATATAAATTCAAAGAATTATATAGGATTTGAAGTGTTTTTATGTGTATTTGTCCACCCATATTTTCATTTCCCTTTTTATATTCTATCAATATGAAGAACCAAATTTTAAAGCGATATGGCTGCAAGATACATATACCTAGATAATTTAAATGAACTAAGAATAACTAAACAACATGTAATATTAGTCATCAATAATTGATAGATCTAACTTTTGAGTCTCATACCTTGGACTTGTGTTTAACCCTTATTATTATTCAAAACAATCCTCAATGACCAGGGATCTCTTAGGACATGAATTTGATGTTTATTTAGTTGATAAATTAAATAAAGATGCGAACAATCTACATACAGACGATAACATTTGGCTTGTCTTGAAATGATGGTTTTTAAACGATTACACTTCTAAAATCAGACATAAATTTTTACAGAATATTATATTAATCGTTTATTAAGTTGTAACATAAAAAAGGTGATCACAAGCGAAATTTAATCGGAATATTTTACAACGAGATTAAATGAGAACCAAGTGAAATCATAATTTTATTTTCATGCTAATCTATTAGCTCGGATGAAAAATCAGTTTAATCAAATATATCAGCCATATCATGTTGGAAACATATTATGCCCGCGATGATGTAAAATCCTTCCCTTTCGACTGTAATGATTTTCTACTTTCAGATCGAACGCGGAACCGACCTCTCATCGGTTCTAGACGTTAAGTCTGAGTAGTGCCAACGGATGGTACCAACAGGTCAACCAATCCGTGCACCGTAACCCATTCACGCGGTGACTGCTTGTCGGCCAGCTAGTTCGGAGAGGATTTCGGTCGCGGGTCTCCGAATGGATTACGCTCAATTACAATATTTCAGTCACCTGAACTTGCCCGTTTTCCAAACGCGTCAACAATTACTCATCCAGAACGAGAAACCTACATTACGTTAATTCTGGATGTGATCTATCCACAGATCTCAAATCAAAAACGCTACAAAATCCCATAGACGCGTTACCGAATCACCGACGCGGTACCGAAAAATATGCTACTCGAACTTAAACCGACGAAAACTACTCTAATGAAATGACGAAACAATCAAAGGTACCGCGTACCGCGCGCGACGCGAAACCGACTTCAGCGGATTTGTCGAAACCCTACCCTCGCGACGGCATACTTACCCTACACTCTCGGTTCCCACTGAAAAAGAACGGGCCACTGAAAAGGAAAGTCGTGTTTAACGTTTTAGCAATTCATATTATTTCTACTATAACTTGGTTTCATTTTAAATTTACATTAAATTTCTTCTCTTCACTTTTTGAACTTAATCTTAAACATTCATTTTGCAATTACACTTTACAAAATAATCATCTCATAATTTGCTTGACATCTCTAGAAATTTGATGAGAAGTGATTGTTTAAACTTTTTTTTTTATTATAATTATTTATGATTGGTTTAAATTTAATTAATAAATAACACAATATTAAACCGAGATACCATATATGTACTAAAATGATTAATAAAAGTCTAATCCTTTGCTAATTATCCAGTAAAAACGGGAGCGAGGGCAGGAATACTTGTAATTTTAGGGAGTAGACGGGAAATCGGACTAACTACGAAAGAAGGATTTACGAATCTCAAATAAGATCGGAAATATTGTGTTACTGCTCTAAAAAAAAGTGTTGTGTACTATTCCGGTAGGCATAATAGCGCGATATGCAAAAAAATAGCATTCAAAGTAAAAAACCAATAAATTTTGATGTTCAAGCTACACATTAATAATAAATTCTGATTACATTCGTATTGGTGTGTTTTTTTATTTTGACCGCAACTTAGTCCATAAGAAGAAAAATCTTATTTTTTTTTTCATGCAAAACAAATTACTATCTAGCAGGTACATTATCCAATTTCCATTTCGACGCTACTGTGACAGATACGAGTTTTCGTTAAATGGTTTAATCTTACAGAAATTGTATTAGGTTCAATTATCATCCATGTTTAACTTTAAATGCGGAAAATTCAAAATTTAGCCCATCGGACTAATACATGAATGGAAAGTGCACAATTAAGTCCATACTTTCAAGTATCACATTACAAATTTATGAACGCTAGCTTTTATTAAATTCTAGAAGTACAAAAATATCCATTTGACGATTCATTGGATATAAGAAATATAATTTTTTGTTGTTTTTAACTGCCCAAACGTACGTATTACAATTGGAATTCGGATGGTATGTCGTTAGGTAAATCACATAAATTCTGGAGCAGTAAGCTGACTTCTTAAAATTACATTTTGATACCTTCCCAAAATTAATTGAAGGAGCCGTTACGCGATTTTTGTTCAAATAAAGATCGCTTGGATCCACACACCGTACACGCCAACACAACGTATGTTTTGCGTTATTATTCTGACTTACTATCTCGCCTCATAACTTCCCCGTCGAGCATAGGAATGCGATAGGATTGTGAACTCAGCTTATCGAAAACTCGCTTGCATTCACTTAATATCCGACAAACGACGTTTTGCTTGGCATGCGTGTGTCCTTTTATTGTTTAAACAACAACACTCAAATTACATAATCGAATTTCTCTATGGATTTTCGCATGTCATTCCATCAGATAATTTATGCAAAGTTCATCAACATCAGCTGACGATTAACTCCATATTTTCAGGATATCCTGAAGGTTTATCAAATCCACTAAACCATACACTTGTGTAGAGTCTTTTTTTTTTTTGCAGAGGTCAAGTTGGGATATTCCAATGAATTGGTTTCCTTTTTGCAAGCTCATTTATATTACACCACAGGATAACTAACAAAATGTGATTCCGACGCACTTGGGTGCGTGGAAAACGCCCAGTTATAGAGGATAACGTTCAAGGTGAAAAATCGCTGTTAACAGCAATGTATTATTAGCGATATGTCCTCTGGTGGCTTTATTAAGTTAAAAGCCAATGATTATGAATTGCAATGTAGAAGCCGTATTATAAGAACTGCTGAAAAAAGCACTTCTCGTTCCATTTCGTAGGAATGTTTATTATGTATTTTGTTAATGCTTTGAAAACTTAATTTAAACACCTTTCAAACCATGCAATCACTTCAATTCACTCCTGTAAGGTGAAGATTTTGGCTGGTAACCTATTTTCGAGGGTCAATTTCATCCGCACCATGCATTCACTTCCAATTTCTAGGAACCCGATGTCAGAATATTCGTGTAGTTGTTGTGCAATGGCCGAAAGTAAAATTTCAAAAAAACTAGGTGAAATATTTCAAAGCAATGTTCATTTGGTTCACGGGAGGAAGAATTAAACGGACGAATCAAACTCTTATTATTGCCCCCAAACCATTTCAACTCCCAGGTACACGATCCCACACAAATCTAGGAGCCGGCCTCGCTCTGATCCTGATTCCCTCGTTCCTTGTTTTTATCCCAGAACAACAAAACCTACATACCTCGAGATCGCTTTACCTTCCCTCCTTTTTGTCCAAATCATAAATGTGGAGTTGCGTGATGATCCAAATGATGCAAATTGTTTGCCGATGGATCCCCGCCAAACAGCTGATTGGAAACGAAGATCTGTTTTGAAATCTCGAGCAATTTCACGAACCAAACGTGGAACGGTAATTTCCGGATCAACAATTCTGTGGACTCCTGGTAACGACGAAGTTCTCGAAGAGCAACCGTACCGGGACGATAACGATGTGGTTTCCTTACACCTCCTGTCAATGGTAGTCTCGGTACTTGACTGTTGGTTGCAGATGGAGTTTCTACGTTTCGAATTACGCGTCACGATCTGTTCTAGCCTGAGGCACTGTTCCGTCTTCATGTAGTTTACGAACGCCTGTATCGGATTTGTCCTTGCATACATAACCTGTTAACCTTAAATAGTATCCAATGTCCAAATATTTAAGTGCTTCCTCAGTGGTGCCCATGAATCCTCTAATAACAACGTACGTTATGTTTGGATATTTTCTTAATATCTCCAAGACATCTTCTTGCGCTGATCGTTCGTGTGTTAAACTAGTTTGGCTAGACTACAAGCGAGATGCAATTGCTTCTCGAAAAATCTCCTTCCCGCCATGTGGCTGTCAAAATCCCAGGTTGTCACCTCGGACAAAACATATGTGTGTGGAATGGCACGCCATATGGCGGCAATGTGCCTCTCCAGTTGTCGCCAGTGGCATAGTTTTCTCGATGGCCACGGTGGAGGGGCATTTCCAGATGGCTATGTCTCGAAATGTGCCGGGGTTTGGGATTAATTCTATATTTCGAATATTTATATCCACAGATCTAAATATTTGGACAGAAAAAAAATATTTTCTGCACAACAATATCCGCACGACAGATGAAGTCCGCTGGCACTTCGAGGACATATCCATCTGGCCGGTTGCAAGGGTTCGGGATCGGAATCACTTCGATTCCCGGGCGTAGGCGTCACATTACACGACTTATGAATTGTCGCGATCTAATTACGAGTATGTGAATGAGATAGATAAGAGAAGATTATTTGACATTTATATATAAGAAATATTCAAAACGATATCTACGAGTATGTTAGTTTAAAACACACTTACACAAGAAGCAAAAACAAAAACATAATTTACATAACTTTTCTTAATTTAGTTGAATTATCTTTCACTTCAAATTTACACTAATTTTTTATTAAATCTTCAATCGTTCTTATTCCATATTTTCTTTTTGATTGTGGTTCTATAAAAAAAAAAAAAGAAACGAAATATTTCTCGACTGTCATGAATATGTATAATTATAAGATGAAAGTTTAATCTTAAATTGTTAATAGTGTTTTCACCATTATAGTATCGTTTAAAAATTGTAGTATTAAAGATGAATTGCTAAAAAGATAACTAACGACTTTCCTTTTCAGTGGCTCGTTCTTTTTCAGGGGGAACAGAGAGTGTAAGGTAGGTATGCCGTCGCGAGGGTAGGGTTTCGACAAATCCGCTGAGGTCGGTTTCGCGTCGCGCGCGGTACGCGGTACCTTTGATTTTTTCGTCATTTCCTTAGAGTAGTTTTAGTCGGTTTAATTTCGAGTAGCATATTTTTCGGTACCGCGTCGGTGATTCGGTAACGCGCCTATAGGATTTTGTAGAGTTTTGATTTGAGATCTGTGGAGAGATCACATCCAGAACTAAAGTAACGTAGGTTTCCCGTTCTGGATGAGTAGTTATTGACGCGTTTGGAAAACGGGCATGTCCAGGTGACTGAAATATTGTAATTGAGCGTAACCCATTCGGAGACCCGCGACCGAAATCCTCTCCGAACTAGCTGGCCGACAAGCAGTCACCGATTGAATGGGTTACGGTGCACGGATTGGTTGACCTGTTGGTACCATCCGTTGGCACTACTCAGACTTAACGTCTAGAACCGATGAGAGGTCGGTTCCGCGTTCGATCTGAAAAGAAGAAAATCATTACAAAATTGTAATCAATCAATTATATAATGATCGAGTTAATAACATTACTAAAATCACTAATGAAATTCAAAAACTGCTCTGTGTTAGAAATCCAAGCTGAAATTAAACTTATGAAAGAAGAGCTGAAAAACTTAAATTTCGCTTTACATTGGGCCAAAGCTGGAATTATCAATTTCTTAATTTTTTCAAAAACAGAAATTAAACTAGCACTAAACGCATTGCACAAAGAAAAATTACCATTCTCTTCTGTCGAGAAAGCGCTAAATTTTGCGGTCATTAAAATTATCTCAAACCAATCGACAGTTCTTTATATTATAAATGTTCCAATGACTAGAGAAGAAACATTTAATACGCTTTTAATAAAGCCAATCAAAAAACAAACTTTGTAAACGATATTTCATATGATAAAATTTTGGAAAGAAAAGATAAAATTTATGCAGTAACAAAAGAATGCAAGGAATTTAATCATTTTTCAATTTGTAAAGAAACAGATATCATACAATTAGATACAAGGTGCGTTCAAAAATAAACGAGACTGTTCTGATAAATTTGAGTTTATTTATTCAAAATAGTCTCCTCCGGCCACGATACACTGTTTTGCGCGATCCAAAAGCTTCTCGAAAGAACGTTTCAGGTCATTGGCCGGAACGTCCTTCAGGATGTCGGTACAAGCTTTTTGGGAGCCCTCTACGGACGCAAAGCGTTTTCCTTTGATGGCCAAATGCAATTTTCCAAATGGGTAGAAGTCACAGGGAGCCATATCAGGCAAATACGGTGAGTGATTGATTTAAAAAATTTTGTGACAAAAGTCTTGTTTATTTTGGAACGCGCTTTGACATGTGCGGAACAAAACGTGCACAGACCTTTCGTAAGCCCAAATGATCAGTTAAAATGCGATAAATCGATGTTTTGGAGATATTCAACTCTGATTCCATGAATTTCAACGTTGAATTTGGCTCATTTTGGATAAATTCACGCACAATTTCGATGGAGTTTTCGGTGATCACTAATTTTGGGTGGCCTGTATGTTCATTCATGTCCTCATGACCATCTCTGAAAGGTGTAAACCACTCATGAACTCTGGCACGAGATAGACAATCATCGCCATAAATGTTTTTCATCAATTCGAATGTTTCCGTAAACGTTTTACCGATTTTAAAACAAAATTCCATATTAGCTCTTTGTTTGAAACTCATTTTTGTAGTGATGACACAAACATACTGTCACTTTAGACGCAATAACTTCACTTCCACAGAACCGAATATCACCAACCTTTCACTGGAAGTCAGGGAGGAATGTAAATTTTCAACGCACTATCTGATTCACAGACAGCGCCAACAAAAAAATTTATAACAAAAGTCTCGTTTATTTTAGAACGCCCCTTGTATAAGTAGCTCAGGTAACCAAGGTTACTCAAAAATTCTAACGCCACTTAGAATAAAACTTCTGAACACCATATATCTATACCTAATATTTGATGAAATTTTGGCTGGCATTATACTCCTTAATGACTTCTCTGGAATAATTGAAGTTGAAAATACTAGGCATGAGCTAACTGGGACTTACCTGATCAAATTGGAATAAACGGACGACCTTACGTTTCGCGAGAAGTAGCAAACATACAAGCTCCTCCAGTAGTACTCCAACCAACATCAGAAGGCGAAGCATATAAAAAACTTTTATCATTAGAAATGATGAACGAACTCCATATCAACAACACCGAAAGAATCGAGTTCCTTCAGACAAACAGTATGGTCCTTCAACTTACCTCTTGTGGGTTAATCGCAATGCCAGCAGTCTTGATCACAGTGGTTTTTTTCTTAAGATTTTGCCCCAGAGAAGGTAATTCAAAAATAATTATTAATTCATCTATTCTAGAATCCAAACTAGATGAACCGATACAATCTCAAGCCATTTTACCTGAATCTTCACCCCGCCATACCAACCAGCCTAAAAGGAAGTTCAAGGAGGTTCGATGATCTTCCATGCTTAAAAAAAAAATAATTGCGGACAATTGCATCTAAGCAGGAAGGAGTTAACGATAAATTGAGCATAATAAAAGAAATTGTACTGTTAGTTGTAAGTTAGTCATTAAGTCGAATTTGTATTAATCGCCAGACTTTGCCTGAAATAAATATTTTTTTATTTTAATCACAACGTTCGTTAATTATCTTATACATTATTTTTATCTTTCGTACTATTTTGTACTGCTATTGTTCAGTTAGAAATATTGAATTAAATTAACAATGCATTCTATTGTAATAAATACATATATAAAAATTTTTTATTATTAAGTTTTTCCAATTTATAAATTATTTAGATTTAATCTAGTTTTAAATTCTTAATACTTGTATATATTTCAAATCCATGAATCCATATGTTAAATAATATATTGCAAAAATTTATTCAAAAATTCAGAATTTATATTTATACAAAGCTACCCATATAAGTACTTGAGAATTATGTATACAAACCAAAAAAAAAAATGATTGGGGACTCTTTGTAGATATCCGTAAAGGACTGCAGCGATGGTTTGCTGCCTCAGCGAAAGAAGATGTTAATATCCGCCGAGAATGCCCTTGTCTGAGGACGCGTGAATGCGATGGCAGGCTCGCATTGCGGTGTCATGGAGCGGGTTCATTTCCCCAGTACAAGGACTTACTACAAAAGAATTTCGGTCAGATCCGACAGGACGGAAAGACCGACGGTTCAATTTAACAATACATTTTTATTCAAATAAAATTTTAAGGAATTCTAGCAATCTACAGCAATTTCTTTTGCCGCGCCTGCTTTGGTGCAGGTTTAAATTTAATATGTGATATACAAAAAATTTAACCACCTCTAAAATTTTACCCCAAATACAAATTGTTATTAAATAATAGAAAAATATATAAATTAATTAATTTAAAAAAATCATGTTCAAATATACAAAAAAATGAAAAAAAGAGAAACAAACGGGGTACTTACCCATCCTCCTCAACGAGCGCTCGTTGATGGGGTGAGTAAGTCCTGGCAGCTAATCCGGGCATATGCCGGTATATTTACAATATGAAACACTCAAATAAACAAATTTATAATAATTATTGATTTTAAAATTATTATCAGACGAGTTCATTGGTTCTGGGACATAAGCTAAAGTTTCTTCATCGCTGTGATGTTGGTTTTTGACACAATTAACAATTTCTACAGTTTCCTTGAAAGTTTTGAGTCATTGAAGTCTACATAGGATTCTTCAAGTTCATAGTTTTGTAGGCGCATTGATATATATATATATATATATATATATATATATATATATATATATATATATATATATACATACACATATATATATATATATATATATATATATATATATATATATATATATATATATATATATATACATACACATATATATATATACATATATATATATATATATATATATATATATATATATATATATACATATATATATATATATATATATATATATATATATATATATATATACATATATATATATTTTTTTACGTATTTCCTTTTTAACTAACTGAAATTTGACGATCGAGGGCTTCTGATCACAACATCCTTCCCTTATGTACCGAATCAAATATCTAAATATGGGCAAAGTAACATTCAGGATGCTAATAAAACACTCTTTCAGTGGCTTTTATTCCATTCAGACCTAGTAGGGAGACGAACAACACAATTTTTGATTTTGTTCTCCGGAAATAATGCGAAAATCAACAAATTCGTTTAGTAACGATCACGAATATAACGGGAATATTCACATAAAAGGTTCAACTTTTTAGGAAATTGCAGAGCATTCATGCCTGGAACTAGTACCAGAGCAATTTTACCAAAGAGCACTGTAGTCATAACGAATTTTGTTTCTTCCGGTACTTATAGCGTAGGTGGAAATGGTACGAATTGAATATGCATTTTAAACAAAAACTTAAATTCGGGAGAAATTCCACCAACGCATCGCAAAACCGCACCACACTCTTCTTTTTTCATGTCAAGAGAGGACTCTAACATATGTTTTAACTTTCACTACACTGGTATGGAGCAATTTCGTACATTTCTCTTTCTTATAACCACCGTTCACCACATTTCTACCGAATATATCAAAACACCATTTGTCTTCACACTTCTCGTTAAACCATCAGGTGCGAACCGTCTCAAGTACGACCATTCATTTTTCACAAGTTACAATCTGCGGCCCCGTCTTGCAAATCTTTTCCGATGCTTTTCAATCGAAAGATTTCTCGCCACCCGCACAAATCCATCACCATTCCACACACAGAAACCCTTTTTGCCCTATCTCCGCGATTAATTTAGATCAACTTGTCGACAATTTTCCATATCACACCATCTCGATCAAATCCAAACACCAAAATCCATCCACTTGTTAAACATCCACGATCCCGTCTCCCCAAATTAGCGTACTATCCGCGCGCGATCACGACTTGATTCATTTTACTCCTTATCTTCTTCGTTCCATCTTTTTTCTCTTCTTTTCCCGTAAACAATCACACAAGCTGATCATATCACCAGCTGGTACATCCATTTCGGATCTCTCATCTTTCTTTTTTCATTGCTAAAGGAATCGCAGATAAGAGTTCAGTTAACGCTAACGTCAAGAATGGACTCGCATGCATTTTAGGTAATGCACCGTTGTCTTGCACTAAGTCAGGGGTTCCACATCCTAAATTGTAATGGACAGATTCAAATTTTTAACAAAAACCAAAATTTAACTGTAGTAGGGAAATTTTAACTAAACTAAAGAAATTAAAAATGAAGTAAAGAAATGTAAATAAATTGAAGAAAATTTACATGCAGTGAAGAAATTTACATGAAGGAAAGAAATAAAAATTTTAAATAGTAATGAAAAATTAAATTTTATAGAAAAGATAATTAACGGAGAACATTTAAATTTTAATATAGAGGAAAATTGATATGAGGTTACATTTACTAATAATAATAAGAAGAAAAACTATTCTACAAACAACAATTACAGGGGGCAAAAATTAGATATTTTTATTTTAAATCTACCATTACAATTTGGATACGAGAAAGGAGGGTTTTCAAGCAGTTTGCTGGTATAACTGCTCGGTTACTACAGTTTCTTTTATAAGCATTAAAGAATTTTTCTGAATGCTCAACTAATTAGACATATTCAAATCATATACTATTCCTTAAATTTGCATCAAAATTCCACGATAATAAGAGTCCTTAGGTTAATTTGAAATATGTGTCAACCATCAACACGTGTTACTGTGTTGTAATTCCATACGATTGAAATAGCTATAACTCATTTCATCGTGATCTGATTTCCATAAAATTTTGTGAGCATGAGGATCTTATATCAATCTTCATACTTTTAAGTGTACTGTTCTGATTTTATGGGAGGAAATGTAAAATTTAAACATCATACTATTAATAGCAAAGTTAAGAGAATTTTCAGATGTATTTGTGGCCCATGTACATATAAAGACCTACCTCTGTGATTTTTTCCAGATTTTTCAGCTAAAGGTGTCCAATTACGGGAGGATCACAAATTTTTTATTCATCTTGCCTGCCCCTGGACCCCCTGATGCACAAAATGACTTTTTGTCTCATATTCTGAAAGTTTAATCAAGATCTTTCATTTGATACCCTACTTGACTACATTTGATAACAAAAATGTTAAAAGGCCACATCAGCATTAGAGTGAATCCCGCTTTAAAAAATTTTAAATGTTTTATAAAAGCTAAAATTTTGAGAGACTGCCACGTTTGACCTTTCAAGAAAGTTTGAGCTATGTAGCTAATGTAGTTTCTGAGGAAGCTTGCTGTAACGTACAGACAGATAGAATGCAAATATGTAGGTGTTAGTAAAATTTGTTTTGCAATGTCCTTAAAAGAAATCACTTTTTATTTTTTATAACTCACTATTTCACCGAACTTGCTGACCCGATTTTTCACCGTATAGTGCCTAACGTTGACTGTCTCGGTTAGTTTTCCGAAGAACACCAAATTTTTGAAGTAAACAGAATGGTTTTTTTTTTAAATGTAGCATGAAAACTAAAAAAACTGGCCCATTATGGGTGAGACAGCCAATAGTTGACCGCTTTCCCTGTTTCACGCTTATTTTCTACACCATGTCTAAAAATACTGAATAGCCATGCGGTGGCATGGTAGTCACATTACAAATTGTGATAAAATTCTCCAGAAAAGTTTATGTTACGAGACAAGTCTTAAAGACTTCGTCACACAAAAAGCGATCTGCTGTCGTCCGTAGCAATTGAGCGTTTGTTTTAGCGATGAAACATAGTGAGTTGTATCTCCCAAACAAACAATACCTATGTATATAATATGTTCATAATAAGTGGTTGACTGTGTTTGATCAGTTAACCGCAAGAATGCACAGTCAGTTGTACGAGGGGCGTTTGAAAAGTCCGTGCGAAGGCCGAAAGATGGCATCACCGGCGCGTATCGAGGTCGTGTTTAGTTAGTAGCACTTCTTGAATGAACGCAGTGATGAGATAAATCTTTTCGATAATACTGGTGTCGAAATTGATAGTACGACTCCGGAAACAGGATTATATGTGAGGGATTGCATCAACTTGCCCTGATTGGAACGCATTTTGAATTGGTTCATCTACCAAACCCTGAGAGAGGGAATGAAATATTTTCAGAGGTCGTCGAAGCAAAAGTTTCCGACTTCAAATCAAGCCTGAACGGTGAATCAATTCTTCATTTCAATGAAACATTAACATCTGACCTCATACCGAGCATGAATCTTATTGATTGTTTTGTCAGCTAGCAGACTTGTGTTTTATATTTGGCAGGATAGACAACAAGAAATCATATGGTATTCACGGTGTTGTAAATATAGTTCTCCAACATTTGCCTAAGGTTGCTATCAGGAATTATTGCATATTGTTAAACAACATGTTGAACAATTCATATTCCCCAAATGAGTGGAAAAAGGCTAAGGCATTTCCGATCTTGATGAAAGGAAGAGAATCTTCATGCCTTAAAAGCGATCGCCCGATCAGCTTGCTACCTAACATCAGCAAGGTGTTTGAATTGGTACAAAACAAAGCATTAAACGGCCATATTGAGAAATATGAGTTGATGCCGAATTGCCAATCTAGTTTACATGCGATAAGAAAAGTAACCTCAGAACTCAATTGGGAACTAAACGACAGAGAATGTATTGGAGCGATTCTCATTGATATGGAGAAAGCCTTCGATATGGTGTGGTTAGATGGACTAATTATTAAGCTTCTTTAGGGCAGGTTCTCCAGATACCTTGTCGCCATGATGGGCAATATGTTGTACGGGATATCATTGGTTGTAACTGATAGAAATAATCTGATGACAAACGCGACTTCAACGTCTTGAACAGCAGGGAACAGTTACTGCGCCTCTGCTTTTCTCAATATTCATTCGCAAGCTATTGAACGGCTTTGATTTTAACGTCTCGCCAACGCGATCATTGGTAGCGTTTACTGATGATCTAATCATATATACGGCAGACCGAAAAGCTACAATAGTTCAGAGCAATCTTCAAAAAATGTTCAATGATGTGCAGCCGTACACAGACAATTGGCGAATGAAAATCAATGCGCAGACGTGCAAAACAATCTTGTTTTGGACAAGGTTGTAGGAAGTGAGTCAAGACCTGAAACGTGATTGGAAGGATTCCCACATTATGGCTGGCATGGGCAGTTTAGAACGAGTTCCACATAAATCCTGTGTTCAATACCTCGGTGTTCATCTCGATCAGTATCTGTACTACTCTGAACATGTGAAAATCTTTCTCCTTAAAGTACAAAAAGCAGCCATGTCCCTTCGATGACTCCTTCATTCCAGATATATTGATCAAAAATTCAAAGTTAACTATTACAAAACCCTAGTTAGACCAGTTTTGACGTATTGGTATCAGAACTGGAACAACTAGAGTGCTAGTACTATGGAAAAATTAAGAGTTTTCGAAAGGAAATGTCTTCGTTTGTACATAAAGCCTGAGACGGATTGGAAACACTTTGTAACGAATAAAAGAATTTATCAAACTGCTAAAGTGACGAGAGTTGATGAAACTGCTTCGGAATCAAATCGCCGGATCTGTAACTGTGAGTGAAAACCCCTGAATTTTGCGGCCACCCCACCCTACTGACGGGTATATGGTGACTTGCCTCACTACTGGGTTCGTTCCTCCAGAAGAATTTGTGTATTTGGACATGAATCGATATATTTTTGATTCTGACGGCGTCCCAATCTTATATCACTTATATACAAGGGCCACCGATAAGAAGATAATATATCCTCAGAATTTGAGTTCACAAGACCAACAATTCCAATGGAGATGCAATTTAGGTATTGGTGGTTGAATGACAATGTCTAAATTATTCGTGCTTATCTTCTGTTTTTGTGTTTTTCGTAACTTAGTTTTTTGAGTTTTAGCTCATTATTGCTACATTTAGTATTGCTGTTTATTTTTGTTAAAAATTAGGAATAAGTTTTAATATTTAGGATAGGTATATGTTATGTTTATTATATTAGGTTTAGAGATAAGGTTAAAAGCTTAGGCTAGGAATATTGTGATAAAACTTTTTAGTATAAGATAAAGTTTTTGATTAAATTTTATTAGAATTAGGTTATAACATATTAGGTGTAGGATAAAAGTTGCGCTACAATTATAAATAATTTTTGAAAAGTGTTGTTGGTTTTTTCTTCTTTTTCGAATTGAGTCATAAAATATGTAATAATTTCACTTAATTTGAAGTTGATATTGTTTTTTGATTATGAAATGTGTTTCATTGATAACGTATAACTTTAGAGAGCCATATGGGTTATTAAGTTTTTGTATTTTTATTGTTTGGAATTTGTTTTATATTCTTTGAAACTTTATAACGATTAGTATTGAATAAAGTGCGTTGGACTTAGACTTTATGTTCATTATGTAAATATTGTTTTAAAGTTTTCGGTATTAACGGTATTAATAAACTTCATTTTGATGTGAAAGCCGTTACATATAAATATAAACGGGAATTATTAATCAGTAATTTCCCAACTTATAGCCGTTACTAGGACAAAATGCAAATATAGCCAAGCCTAGATTATTTATTAGGACAATGCGACAAAAATATACTATATATGTACAACAAAACATATGAAAAGTTAAGAATTAGGTTTCAGGTCAAATAGGATACATATGCTCGCTTCTTGACGAAAACATTAATAAGCCACAACTTTTAGAAACTTCTAAATATTTGTAGCAGAAGAAAAACCTCCTTAAACGATCCGTTCTGGTAAAAGATATTACAAATTGATTTGTATTCTTCGCATTTTATGGGTTGATTTGCGAGCCTTTAATCAATTAAATAAATATGCCATTCAATTGCAACGAGAGGTGTACTAGTGATAAGTTTGGAAACTTAAATAATTTTGCAATCAATTATAATTTGAACCATTCGCAATTCGTTTTGTTTTTTTATAAAAACAAGATACAGTACAATGGTATTAAATTGTTAACCGTGCATATGTTGGCGGGAAAGACAATTATTACCCCTTCCCAGTTGTGTCACTAGCGTCAACCGATGACACATATATTATGACAGATAAATTCCTTATGCGGTGTAAATGTCGTTTTCTTGTTATCGCAGAAAGTAATGCGAGAGTTCTAATCAGCATCTTGATAACTCTTAATTGAAATGATGTTGTGACAAACGGTGTTTCGTTTAGCGAACCTCTTCAGAGACTACAGTCAGCGGTCAGTGGATAGGTTGTGGGAGTGCAATCAATTGAACGTCTTAATTAGGGCACGGTGTTGAGTATTTTGCGTCGGAATTTAGTGTTTATATTGTGTACTGTTGACATTATCACTTTGGCCGGACCCACCTGAACGTCTACAAACTGTTAATTTGCATTCATTTTGCTGATAAACAATAAAAATTTTATGGGTTGCCGCCTATCAAAAGATGACAAGCAGTCTAATGAAACAAGTGATAAAACAGAAAATAATACGATGGCAAGAGATCACGACGACAAAATCGATTATAAGGCGCGACTTGAAAGGAAAATGTGTCTGGTGAGTAGAGTTAGCTAAGATTGAGCTCATTAATTGCACTATCTATTGCAAAATGATATCGCGAATGGTTCACCTGGTGCATTTGTGCAGGTGTTTGAGTTATTCTTTGCAACGATATGTGCGACACCTACCAGCTGAGGGTGGAAATGAGAAGGGGCTATAATTATTTGTTTACCTTTGTGTCTTTCAGGCAAAAGAAACTCCAGAGCCGGATTTCGATTTGTCGGAGTGCAATTTGAAAGAAGTTCCGGCCGGTGTATTTGTTCTGTGTCGTGTTTTACGTAAGGAACAATTAAATTTGAGTAGTAATAAAATAGTCGATTTCGTTGCTGGACCTTTAAGCGATCTTTCATTACTTCAAACATTGAATTTGAATCAAAACAAATTGAAAAGACTGCCGGAAGACCTTCATAGGCTGGAAAACCTCAGGGTAAGTTTAGTATTACAAAATGTTAGTGTTAACAGAATACACCTGAAGCTCTAATCCATAAGTTCATGTTTTTATGGAAGGAAAGATATTGTAGTTTAATTTTATTTGAGCTAATGCACAATCAAATTAGATTTTATAAATTCACACATGTTGGAGAAAAGTCGAGCGGAAAAGCTCAGGCTAAAAGTGCTAAGACAGCAGCATCTTCCATGTTCATTAAATGCTGACTAGGCATTTTATCCTGTGAGGCATCAAATTATGGCTTGATATGCTTTTGTACTGAGTTTAGTTACACCTGCGTTGCGTTGGCGTTATACTCGTAAGAGACGACGTTCACATTTTTCAGAACATGTTTAAAGTATATACAAACTTAGATTGCAATTGAGTTGAAATACTTATGATTTTATTAGCGAAAAATTGTTCTACGAGAAAAAAATGACGCGCTTTGATTTTTTTTGGAAACCCTAAACTCAATAGAATTTATATTTGCTGTGGAGTGCTTGCAATTAGTATACGCCGCTATTTTGACATGTTTTTATGAATTAGCTTGTAAAGTGTGTTCCTAGTTCTTTTGCGAAGATCATTCCCTAATAAGTGGTAAGCTCCTTCATTTCCTAATTATTTTCATAAACTGAGTCTTCTTATTTTTAACTCTTAGTTTGTAGATTATATATATCTACAAAAAAAATGAAAGAATATTTAATATTAATACAATTATAATATATATTGTTAATAAATTTTTCTAACAATTTTTAACAATTAATAGCAACGACGTTTAGTGATTCAGATGAACAATATAAATACTTTTTTAATTCATAATTACAATGTCACTTACATACTATAATTACAAATTTGTATGTGTTAAAGTGATTATGTTTTAACAGTGTTTTTATGAAATGCAAGGTGTCTAAATTTAATCTTACTTTTTTAATCAATGTTTCATCAAAATTGTACCATGCTTTCCATTTTTATTGATAATAAGATTGTTCTTTGTTTTTTTAGAACAAACATTTTACAATACCCTATTAATATCGGTACCTGTCCGTCCGTCCATCAGTGCGTCACGGCAAGTTTTCTCAGGAACCATCGAAACTGATCAAATTTTATGAATAGCTCAGAAGTTTCTGGAAATTTCCGTATTCAAAAAAAATCTCAAAAGCTTTTATTTATTTATTTATTTAATAAGCCAAACAAGGCAATCACAAAAAAGTACTTATGTCTAAACAAATCACAAAAAAGTAAATGTATATTTAACAATAACTTATTTTAATGCGTCAGTAAACTTTTTTTTGAAGTTATGTATTGATATAGAAGAAGAGTAATGTTCACTCATAGAATTGAAGATCTTGCAACACATATTAATTGGCTCGTTGTATGCGTAGGTGGTTTTATGTGAGTCTTCATGAAGCAGACGAGTGTTCCTAGTATGTTTAATCGTTTCCTTGAACGTGATTTTGCTTGATAGTGATGCAACATTTACTATCTTATTGATTACATTCAAAACAAAGCAAGAAATTTAAGGGGGTCTCTCCCTATAAGGCCAAACAATTTTTTTCACCAAAGTTGTAAGTCCAACGTGAAATCTCTTTCCTAATAATGATAAATGAAACGATATTAGTGATTGCTTGATAAACAATGGTTTATTGATTGGCTACCTTTCTTTTTATAATGATAATTATTGCATATGTGCAATTTTCTTCTTGCGCGTGCATACATTTTCCATAACAATATTTTTCTGGCGCGTGTTTGCAACTACAGCAACTTTTAATTCTTAAGAATATTGTTTATTGATTTCTTATGCAAGAATGAATTGAACTTAAAGCAATTTTGCATTTTAATTGAAGTTAAAGGTGAATGATTCTTATTTGATTATTTTTACATTAATTGATTGTACTTTGATTATGATTCTACTTTACATTAAACAATTATGGCTGTACTTTAAATAATTATGGTAAATCTAATATTTCCTTAACATAACCGCCCACCAAGAACCGCTAGGATCTTAAAGCCGATGTTCATCGTACCACGTAGTGAATGAAGGTGGCGGGGGGTGTGCAGTTGATCCTTCTGGTGTGCCGCGTACAATAGTAGATCGTGGTTATGATAATCCCTACACAAAAGAGGCCGGATAAAGAAATGGAAAAAGTTGATATTGCAGCGTGAGGCCGTGTAGCTTGTAATGTGACGCCTACACCCGGGAATCGAAGTGATTCCGATCCCGAACCCTGGCACCCGGCCAGATATGTATGACTTCGAAGTGCAAGCAGACTTTATCTTTCGTGCAGATATCATTGCGCCGAAAATATTTTTCTTCAAATATTTATATTTGTGGAGAAATATTTTCTGTCAATGTGATCCGCTGTAATTAAACACTGATACATTTCGAAGCATATCTATCTGGCAATGCCTCCCACAGTTGCCATCCAAACGTCAAAAAGGTAGAAAAGTGGAAACTGGTTTAAAGTGTCAAAAAGCACATGGGTTTTTCTATGAGCATCAGTTATAAATTTTAAGTGATAATTTGACTTCACAACCTGCAAGCCGCCTTTATTTGAAGTTTTAGAACATACAAAAGTGTGAAAAGGAATGCAACATAGAGCAGAAAACCGTTATTTAATGTGTGAGTAAAATAAAATCATTGCTCCAAGTATTGAAATAAGCATTTAGATCTTAGGAAGAAATTCATTGGTCGAGTTTATTCAAGTATTGTGATTTTTCAAATGAATTAGAGCGTGGACTCCTGATCAGCATGGTTGTCGTTTTTTTTGATCGCTTCCTCCTGCTCGGGCAATGTTGATGAACTTTGCATAAATTATCTGATGGAATGACATGCGAAAATCCATAGCGAAGTTCGATTATGTGATTTGAGTGTTGCTGTTCAAACAATAAAAGGACACACGCATGCCAAGCAAAACGTCGTTTGTCGGATATTAAGTGAATGTAAACGAGTTTTCGATAAGCTGAGTTCGCAATCCTATCGCATTCCTATGCTCGACGGTGAAGTTATAAGGCGAGTTCAAACAAAACGACGTCGAAAACTTCAACTTCAATCCAACAAAAGTAAGCTTGCATAGTTCGCACAGCGCTGGCTGCATCGAGCTTAGCAAGAACTCGAATCTGAACGTGGATGAAGAATTGATCGCGGGCATTCTGGATGAAGTGGAATGCGATCGTGACGGTAGGGATGATGAAACAATTCGTATCCATGGTATGTAAAATTTGTAATATTTCATGTTTGTAGCATATTATTTCGCAACTGAACTGGGACAACCGCCACCGGGGATACAATAGAATTTAAGATGGAATGCAATTTTTTAGAGAAATATTGTTATTTGTTTTTAAATTTCTTTTCCAATTATGCTTTGTAATTTATTGCGACAACTTTGCGCACTAAACAAAATATTTCGTTGCGGAAAGCTAAAACGTTTCTAGAAGGAAAATGTATTTTGGTCGTTCTAGAAGTTATACTACCTGTGTGCCCCCCTTATATTTATTTTGAACGCAATTGTTTGAGGCTTCTATTAATAGAAATAGCATTTCATTTGGAGTAGTCTATCAGCATCAAAAACTATCAACTTTTGAATAGAGTAATTGCTGAAATTCCAGTGATGGACAAAGGACAATCGCTGATATTTTGACAAATACCAAGAATGTAATAAAAATCAGCAATTAATCTTACGAATTTATTTCACTAAGCACACTGACTTGCCTACATATACACAAATGTTGGTTATTTTTTGTGTGAATCAAACGTAAACGTTAAAATATCATCATATCTATCACTGACAGATCAATCAAGAATTTATACTAAACAAAATCTTTAACACCTAATTTTCCACAGACGTCGGTTTGGACAATAATGCAGAAAAAACTCGTTTATCGGCCGAATGATTCGAGTATCATAGGTTTTTAAACGCAATAAATTGCTGGCACTGATCTTTTAGACAATGAAACTCTTTTTTTTCTGCATTATTCTGAAAATTAACACTTTCTAAACACTTCTTACGACCTTAATTTTGAGTGAAATATGAGTAAAATCCAAATTTTACTAAGTGACCGGGTCCACAAAACTCTATTCAGGGCTACCTTAACTATTGCAAACAATCAACAAGCGACTCAAACTACTCGAACATTTAGATTCCTCTTTTTTCGTTATTTTTAATTGTGACGAACGTGCAATATTTACCAATTTTATTACTTTCTCTGTTTTAAATTAGGAGTATGTCCACATTTGGAAACAAAAAAATCCTTTTTCCTTTAATAATTTTAATATGTAACTATTATTCTTGTAAATATTCCTTATTAGTTACTTTGGTAAATTTAGTGTTAGTTGAATGCATGCGATGAAAATCATATGGTTAATCCCTTTAACACATGCGCATTTAACCATTTATTTTATAGATCAGGGAAACTAAAAGTGTATGGGTTTTATTATCAACTGAAATAGCAGCTCAATACAGAGCTTCTTTGTTTAGTATTCTTATAGAGTTTAAAATGACAAAATTCGGCAAATATAGACTAATATTACCTGAGAGGAATCTACCACTTGGTACAATCATTCGGTAAATTTGTTAACAAGCCCGAAAATACTTTGACATTGTTTTTCTTCTATAATTGTGTTGAGTCTTACTTTCTTATACCCTTCCAATTATCTGAAGGAACTATGAGAGCAATCGCTTTTGTTGACGTACTTTCAAATTTGGTATTTAATAAGTATGCTGTAGATTAACAAGGGTTATGTGACTTTGACCTGATTATATAAAATTTATTTGGTCATGTGTCAGCCTTTTTAGGGTTTTGTACTAAAATACAAAACCCTATTGCAATCACGACCTGTGTCCGTCTGTCCGTCCGTCCGTCCGTCTGTATGTCACAGCACTTTTTCTCCGAAACTATGAAGGCTACAGCCATGAAACTTTGTAGAAAGGTCAGAAGTGGTGACCTCTTGAAAGTTCAAGGGTGGAAAAATTTTTCAAAGGCGTTTAAGGGGGGTCTCCCCATATAGAGAGGTGACCCCTCAAAAAGAAATTTTCACCATTGCTAGTCGAGTAGGGTGTCGTTGGAAAGGTCTTAATGAGATCTTATACAAACAAGTTTTAAAATTGCCTTATAAGTACCGAGGGGGGCAGGGGAAGGGGAAATGTACGAACTTTTCGCGTACCCCCCCCTCGCGATTGGACACCTTCCATCCGAAAAATCTGAAAAAAATCATGAATGTAGGCCTTCATGAGTACAACAACAACAAATACATGAGAAGTCGAAATTCACTCAACTTTGTTAGTAATAGTATGATTTATCAATTTTATGTTTTCTTGAATAAAATCTAAACGGTACCCTTAAACTCAATAAAATTTGGCAAAGAGATGATTATTTATAAGGTTAATCTTTTCTGAAAGTTTCATAAAGATCGAATTGTATTTACCGAAGTTATAGCGATTTGAATTTTCCTGTTTTACTATGGAGCAATATGCCCTGTATTACTATGGAAACATATGGCTATGGAGCCATATGCGGTTTTTACCGACTTAGACACTACAGCTTTGCTAGAATTTGCATGAAAATTTCAGGAGTGATAGATATCATGGAGATGAGTACATACAATTGAAACAAGTCGAAGAGGCAGGAGAGAGCTCCTAGCAAAAGGGCTTTGTAACCATTCTAGGATTCGGAAAAATAGGCCATGAATCGATGATAACAGTACAGAAGAGTGGCCCCTGAAAAAAAATTTCATGAAAGGTAGGCGATATGTGTATCAATTGAAAGTTCTCTATGAGAGCTTTTCAAAACAGCTCTTAAACTGACAGTTTTTGCTTCATTGGGGGCACAGAGGGAGAAATACATGAAAAATGTGTTTCCTCCCTCGCGAATGGACACCCGTGATCTAAAAAATCTGAAAAAATTATCAAAGGAGATATTTATGGGTATAACTAGAACAAATACCTCAGAAGTCAAAATTTGTTCAACTTTGTTAATAATAGTATGAACCTTGAATTTCACATTTTCTCCAATAAAATCGTCTTTGACATGTTTCATGATTTTATTCGTTGCTGGTTACTGCATTTTGTAAGTTAAGTACAAAACCCTTCTGACATGAGCATAGGTCTGTCTACCCAACTTGTTTCAAATTAATTACAGCAGGTTTTCCAATTCGTCAGATATTCAATATTATAAACCAAACATATTAAAAGGAATTCAGCTGGAATATTTTGCACAGCATAAACTCAGATTTATCTTAAAGTAATAAACATCAACATAAATTAAATTCGTAGTATTTTTTATTCTACTTAAATATTAACAGTCGATCATATAGAATTAAATGTCAGCTCAGCATTTCGATTGGTATTTGAAAGAAGAGACACTATACTATTATTTTTATAAAAAAAAAAAAATCAATATGTTATAATGGCAGCCCATCTTCACCTCTTCGGTTATATTCAAGAGTGTTAACAAGCAAGAAACAAAAGGTTAGGCTAATTTATTTCATAACGTAATGCAGAGAATGACCACTATACTAATTAATTTGTTAACAATACAACTAAATCGTAAACCATAACTGAATTTTATCGGTTTCATTTCAATGAAAAAAAAATATTTCTCTAAAAAAATAATATTCCAAAATGCAGAACAAAAAAATAAAGTGAAAACTCTAGTCATAAATATCCTTTAAACATTAACGATAAAAAAACTAAGGGCACATTTACTAAATCTTAAAAACAAACTTTTTAAATAAACCAAAAAAAAAATTAGGAATATTCAATTCAATGTTAAAAACAACATAAACTTTATGTATGTACATTCTATTACAATGAAAGGAAAAGAAATTAACATTTGCATGGTTTCAATGTATAAGTTACTAAAATTATACAAGAAAATTTCAACCCATCATCAAACAAAAGAAATGGTTTAAAAGATTCTAGTATATTATGCCTGTTATTAAAACAATTCAGAAAAAATCAAAAAATTTAAGATATACTCAAAAACAGTAAATATTCATTATATACTATATATCGATATATATTTAGAATTAGACATCAAGAAATACATTTAGAATACAATGAGCTCAGTGATTCACCATTGAAGTACAAAAAAGGTTAAATAATATTTTTTTTAAACAAAAAAAAAAAACAAACATGAAATAATGTAAAATCGAATTCTAATAACATGAAAAATACAATACAAATGCAGCTAGGCAAACAGCAAGAAGTAAATAGAATTATCAGAGAATTAAATTCTTATGAACTAGAATATTTGACAAATCCATTAATTGCCAAAAATAATTGATGAAGAAAATATTTTTCATGATATAAATAAACATAAAAAAATATATTTTTCTGAAAGAAATCAAACAAAGCATAACAATAAATGTACATCGTATTTTATGTGCACATATCCAGGCGCTCAGGTATAAAAAGCAACAAACACCTGAAATTGTTCTTGCAACAAATGCATATGAAATAAACAATTAGGACAGCGTAGGTGAGACCTACATATTTTATCAAATAATATACATTTATAATTTTGTAAAATTACACTATACGAAACAATAATATGAATTGCTAACAAAAAGACGGATTTTCCTTTCCAGTAGTTCTGCTTTTCAGCGGGCAATGGGGTGCAGGGTAAGTATGCCGTCGCGAGGGTAGGGTTTGGAAAAAATCCGCTGAGGTCGGTTTCGCGTGGTGCGCGGTACGCGGTACCTTAGTTGTTTTTGATTTTTCCTTAACGTAGCATTCGTCGGGTTGAGTTAACGTAGTATACTTTTCGGTACCGCGTCGGGAATTCGGGAACGCGAAATAAAAATTAGATTTTGTTCTTTTTGACTGGTTATGAGAAGAAATACGGAGTAACGTAGAATAGGTTTCCTCTCCGTATGGTTTTGTTTGTAACGCGTTTGAAAACGGGCGTGTATAGGTGGCTGAATTATGTAAATGAGCGTAACCCATTCGGAGACCCGCGACCAAAATCCTCTCCGATCTAGCTGGCCGACAAGCAGCCACCGCGTGAATGGGTTACGGTGCACGGATTGGTTGACCGGTTGGTACCATCCGTTGGCACTACTCAGACTTAACGTCTAGAACCGATGAGAGGTCAGTTCCGCGTTCGGACGTAAATTGTTAAATCATTACAAGCTTTCCAAAGGATTCCATCAATTTTGTTGACCAGATCTTCTTGTTGGTCTAATAAGGTCATGAATAATTCGGATGGCAGAATAACCTTTGAGATGTTCAACAATCTTATCTCGGTGTGATGAATTGTGAGGTTGATCTCTGGAACGTTTGGCGGTAAATAAACTGGAAATGGAGGTCCTGTGATCGTTTTATCGCCTAAAAGAATAAACTCCTCAGCTTGGAATTGACCGTCTTGTGTAAGCCTGACTGTTCCCGTTCCGGTGATCAGAAAGTCGTTGCGTACTCCTTGGCACACTGACTGAGCGTGGATAGGCCAAGGGGTGATGAAGAGGCATGTTTTAGGAGACATCATTTGCTGCCAGAGTGGTGACGATATGCGAAAGGTTGTTTCAGGACACGCCGGTTGATCGTGGAGGTTATAGAGTTCCTTTATGATACAATGTGGTTTCGTCCTCATATCAGTTAATGCATCAGTCTTCAGCAGAAATGTTCCGAATGTTAACTCTGGTGCATCAGCAAGATCTATTCTAGTAGTCTCGAAGTAAGTTTGGTCGGGGTAGTTGATGCCGATGCTTGAGTTGGTGACATTGAATGATGAAAATACATCAAGTTTCTGTTGACGAGGAATCGACGATGATCGATGATTGGTAAGAAACCATGAATATTGATGATGTCCTTCCGGGAATCTATGGTTAGTTCAGACGGGGTGGTGTGTAAAATTGAAAGATGTGCTGGCAGTAACTCTTGGTTGGATTTTATGGTTTGTTGAAGGTCTGCTAGCTTGATGCATTCTAGTATACCCTGTTTTGTGTTGATAGCATTCAAAATGTTGTTATATTTTGCATTGACTTCTTGAATATAATTAATGGCGCGCTGATATGTTGCCAGAAATTGGATGTGACTGGTGTCTGTCACAGCATACCAGCTCTTTGCTTCATACATTTGTTGGAGTCCCTTGGCGAGTTGTACAGAAAATCGCTCCAGCTGCTGGTTGATCTTACTCGATGTTGTGTTTAACCGTCTTTTGCCTTGGTGACTAAGGAGTGTTTTCAGTTGAAGTTGGTTTGAAAACAAAGTTTGTACGTCAGTGATGATCTCATCGTTGACTCCAAAAAGTGCCGTAAGCATCTGGCCAAAAAAAAAACACGTTTATTTCGAGTATGCATAAATCGTAGTTGGTTGATTTTCTGTGAAGCTTTCTCGCTGATTTCTGAGATATGGTTAGCAAGATCCCAGCAGTGGACACGCTCAGATATTCGCTTGCTCGCGGTACACATTGACGCTATACTTGTGTTGAGTCTTCCAATGTTTGCATCATCCTTTGTTAGGTCTGATGAAGGAATTTCGATGCTGATCTGTAATGTTCCTCGAATCAGGTTGGCTATTCCTACTTGTTCCATGTATCGTCCACCCGTCACTGATGTCATATTAGCTTCAGTAAGAGATGGAAAAACGCCAAGAACCATGAGCGTGGTTAGCAGAATGGTTGGGATAGCTGCTTGGAAAAACCCGTCTTTTCTTTTGAGATGCGGTGCGTTGCTCGGAATGTTGCTTGGTAACTTTAACAGTTTTGGGTTCGCTTTCGATTGTTAACTGCTCAATTTTTGTTTCTGCTGGTTATGTTGCCCTTTAATTTGAGAGTGACGGTACGTACTAATCCATCTGGTCCTGGATGCGTTGCCAATATTCTCGCTAAAGGCCACTGCATTGACGGTATGTTGTCGGTTTTGACTAAGACGAGTTCTCTTACCTTGAAGTTGTCTTGTTGTTGAAGCCACTTTGTTTTTTGTTGCAATCGTTGCAAGTAGCCTTCTGTCCATCTTCGCCAGAATGAATATTTAATCTGCTGAACCTGATGTCATCTCTTTTTTCAAGTGTAGTTGTTTTCATTGGGTTCACTGTTTACTTCAAAGAGATTATCACCAGTTAAAAAGTGTCCTGGGGTTGATGCCGCCACGTCATTCGGGTCATCACTTATTTGTTTTAGAGGCCGAGAATTTATGCAGGCTTCAATTTAGGCTAGTAACGTATTCATCTCTTCCACGTTCAAGATTTGTTGTCCAATTGTTTTGTAGAGATGCGCTTTCATAGATTTCACGCCGGCTTCCCAGAGTCCCCCAAAGTGAGGACTGCTAGGAGGAATGAACTTCCATTCAATCCCTTGATTGGCAGCTTCAGCATTGCATGATTGCATCGAGGCTCTGTATGATGCCTGAAGTTGTCTATTAGCGCCAAGGAAGTTGGAACCATTGTCACTGTAGATACAGCTAGTTTTCCCCTCTTCTTGCGATGAACCTTCTAAGTGCCGCTATACAGGCGTTGGAAGTTAAATCAGACACTAGTTCTAAATGGAACGCCTTCGTTGCCATGTAGACAAATACTGCGATGTATGCTTTTGTTGTCTTGGCCCCTCGCCGTCCATTCCATTTTATGGTGATTGGTCCAGCATAATCCATTCCAGTATGTAGGAATGGCTTTTCCACACGTACCCCCGCTGCTGGTAGATTGCCCATTAGTTGTGAATTGGGTCTCGCGGTCATCCTGAAGCAAGTTACGCATTCTCTTAACACCTGCTTCACTGTTGTTTGTCCTGATATTATCCAGTATGATAAACGAAGAGTAGCCAACGTAAGCTGACTGCCACCGTGCAGAGTTAATTTATTCGCTTAATTGATTAGTAGTCTGCCAAGGGACCCTTTGGGGTAATTGCTGGGTGTTTTTCTGCTTCTGCAAGTAGCACTTGTTGAATGCGACCACCCACCCTGAGGATACCTTCATGATCTAATCATGGGGAAAAGGCTTTTAACCGGCTGGTTGTGTGAACACTATCACACTTTGACAGGTGTTGGATCTCTTCACTGTATGCGTAATGCTGCGACAATCGTACGCACGTGTTGGACGCTTCACGGAGTTCAGCTTCTGTCAAGTTGCCACTGCGTTTCATTTTGGGAAACTTTGTATTGGAGGCAAAACGCTGACACCATGCGACTCTTTAGTCTGTGGAAAGATGAGTATCTTTCCAGTAATTCAGGCGGTTCTACTGAATTGGCCATCAACGATGTTATCTTCCTTTCTTCCTCGGAAGTTGTAGGAGTCATAGATGGCGTCACACGAATGGCTCGTGCGTTGAGCCATTCAGGTCCATTCCACCACAGTTTTGACGTCAACAATTCTTTTGGGTACATTCCTCTAGTTGCGATGTCCGCTGGATTGTCTTGTGACGACATGATACCAGAGTTCCGCAGAACGATGTTGTTGAATGATGCTTACTAGATTTGCTACGTACACCTTCCATCTAGCTGCCGGACTTTGAATCCAACCTAGTACCGTGGTTGAGTCAGTCCAATAGTATCGAAGAGCGCTAGTCCAGTTATGTGCCTTCATGATTTCATCCATCAGTCGGACTAAAAGAACGGCTCCGTTGAGTTCTAGTCTGGGTATGGATTCAACGTTCACTGGAGCGACTTTCGACTTTGCAGCCAAGAGTGTCGCACTTGTTGATGTCGTGGTTGTTACTCGGATGTAGACCAACGCGACATATGCCGCTTCAGATGAATCGCAAAAGCCGTGCAGCTCGAATTGATGAAAAGGAGTGAATTGCATCCATCGCTTTATCCGTAGCTTTTCCAGTTCAGGTAATTGGTTACGCATCTTTATCCATTCCTTGATTATGGACAGCACGATGTCATCATCCCAACCTTTCTTTGCTGGCCAAAGTTCCGGTAGCGTTACCTTGCCGATAATAATACATGGCTGTAACCAGCTTATAGGATCGAAAAGTCTTGAAATTTCAGCTAATATGTTTCTCTTCGAGAAGGTGGTTTGATCATTTGGTTTAACGATAGAGAATGAAAACTCATCCGTTGCTAGATGCCATTGAATATCCAACGTTTTTATATTTTCAGTGACCGCTATGTGTAATGGTAGCTGCTGTGTCTCCCGTTCTGATTCTGGAACTCGTTCTTATAGCTGTGGGTGATTGGAGGACCATTTCCTCAGATGAAACCCTACCTTGTTCAGAAGTCTTCACAAGTCCATTTATAGACAGACTTTCAACATTGGCCGATCCAGTTAGAACAGTTAGAACATCTCCTTAAAGTTTGAGCGGCCTCCGGGAGTGAGGAACACTCATCTTTCGCGAGCTGCTGTAGAGTCCTGATCGCCAGATATCGTGCACATGTCGTTCCGTATGTCACCGTGTTTAGCTGGAAATGCTGGATTGGCTCGCTTGGGTTGAAGCGCCATAAAATTCTTTGAAAATGGCGATCTCGTTCATGTACAGAAATTTGCCGATACATCTTCTCGATATCGGCTGCAAAGACATATTTATGTTGCTTCCATCGCACCAATAAATGCAACAAATTTCCTTGAATCGTGTGTCCAGTATGAAGGAGGTCGTTCAATGATTTTGATGCATTGAATACCACTCTCAGTTTGGTTGTACTGCTGGTTTCTCTTTGACCGCATGATGAGATAGATAGTATACAGAAGTCATCTTGACTCGTTCAGTTGGTACTCTTGACATATGACCTAAGTCGATATATTCTTGCATAAACTTGCAATATTGCTCGTAAAGTGTTGGGTTCCGCAAAAGTCGATGTTCTAATTGCCTGAATCGTATGTATGCAATTTTCCTTGAATCGCCGATCTCGTTGAATGTCTCTCGTTGTTTTTTAAACGCAAGGTTAACGGAAATGTTCCAGTTGGTTGTCGTATCAGCGTATTTGTATAATGATCCTCATTTTCCTATTCCTCCTTTGTCATATGTCTAGCTATCGGAAGTTCTTCCGTCTCCCGAAATTGCCGTAAAGTTTCCTCCAACCTTTCATAAGAGACAAATTTACATTTGTAGTTGTGGCCTTGCATGGAACTGACCCAAACAGAACCCAACCGAGTTTTGTTCTCTGGGCACAAGGTTGGCCGGGCAGCAGACCTGGCAATAGAAGTCGATCCTACAGATCCGCTCCAATGAGTATGTCGACAGTTCCTGGTTGGCGGTACATGGGATCTGCTAGATCCTGGAGAGCGCCCCTTGGAATATTGAAAGGAACTTTAGTACATGGTAGTGGCCGTGTGATTGTAGTTAATATCAATGGATTGAAAGTGAGCTTCTCTGGTTTCCCATGGTCAGTGAGGACGATCGCGCAGAGCTTTGTTTCTCCTCTTGAGATAACATTTTCGACTGCACCGATTCCTCTGATTCTTATTCGAGATCCTGTCCTTGTTGCCTCTAGCAATTGCATGGCGGACTCACTGATGAATGATCGCTGAGCTCCTGAGTCAAGTGAAGCTCGAAATGTTAACGTTCCCCCATCTGGACAACTTACTTGAATTTGTGCGGTTGCCAAGAGTACGTAGTTCTTGCCTGTGTAGGCACTCTGCCCTTGTATAGGTGCTGGAGTTCTTGCCCGAGTTGTATTCTCTACTCCTTCTTGGTGCAACAGAGTATTATTTTTTTCCTGCAGATTCTGCATCCATGTTTGGATGAACATTTGTTCGCTCTGTGCTGCCCCTGTAAACAATTAAAACAAAGGTTTGAATTTTTTACTAATTCTCTTCGGACCTGATTGCTTGATTGTTTGAAGGTATTGCATTCAAACAGTTTATGCCCTGCTTTACACATTGGACATACCACCTTTGAGCCCACTTGTGTCGTATTTACTTTCATTACCTTTGTTTTTGGTCTTCCTGATGACAATGCTTCTAGCATCGAGAATCGTTGTTTCAAGAACTCAAGGAATTGATTCAGTGAAGGAATTTCATTCGAGTCAGCTATGCTTTTTTGCCACTCCCTCTTGGATTCATCATCAAGTTTCTGATTCAATAAGAAGATTGTGGCCAGCGAAAATGAATCGGCCTTCAATGTTGTTAAACTTGCCAAGAGCTGATTCATCGTATCAAACATGTGTCTTAGCCCTGATGGATCATTTCGGCTACACTGTTCGATATTGAAGAACCGCTGCATCATATCTTGAGCGATAGCCCGATGGTTATCGTATCGCTCACAAAGCAACTTCCAGGCTGGCTCGTAATTCGCATCAGTGATACTTAAATGTTAATTAGCTGGTCAACTGCTCCCTGGAGGGCACTGCGTAGATATTATTCTTCTTTCCTTGTAGCCCTACAGCCCCTTTCGGGCCTTCGCTTAGAGATAATTAGAGTATCTCATTGTCATGATCGAATTTATCGGCACTCCACAAGGTGATATGATCATTATCACGCTTTGGCCATGTGTCCGTCCACCCAGCTGCGATACGTTCTGATTTTAAACCAGCGCGTATCATAACTGAACAGGCTTACAGTCCGTCCGAAGAACCACTCGTACTAAATCTCGTTGACGCCAACGGGACTTGAACCAGAGACCTTCGGCTTACGGGCTTTGTGCTCTAACCACTAAGTCACGGTATTATAGTTTCTGTATATTTGAGAGCTGACTGGTGTTGTAAACTATGCTTTTAAACAATTCTCGGAATGCAAACCAATCTGCGTAGCTTCCGGTGAACGAGGGAATTTTAATTCTCTCAAGATTTACGGCCTCTTTACGAATCAGTGATGTACTTCCCGATGAGTAACTGTTGATTTTTGATTGAAATAAAGTGAGGTAATCCAACACCAATTCATCCAAACTCTCGAATTCTTTCACGTACTGATTCGACTTCTCCGCGTTGTCTTTCAACTGGCTACATCGCTCTTCGCATGTTGCCCACGGGTATTCAATTGTTCTGTTCTTGTCTGAAAATAGGCAAGGTTGTGCCTCGACTCACTGTCTTTTTTGAAGTTAGTGATGAGTCTCTGAATCTTCTTGAAGTGCATCTCTTGACTACTCATTAATCAGAGGATATTGTTATTTGAATGTTTTGATCGTACTCTTCCTTGCCTTCCCGTTTGATCACATTGCTTTCAGTACTGCTCTAGATATGTATAATAGCCTGTACTTCAGCCTCCAGATGTGTCCCAAAATGATTAAGCCACTATATTTACTCGGGTTGCTTAATCTCCTAAGTTCCTAATAACGTACAAATCGACGGTACTTCCTAAACACTGCAAATCCAGATATTTCAAGATGCCGAACTTCGCCACCAAAACGGCGGACCTCCAAATGTCGCTTCAAACCCTAATTGCAAGACTGTCGTTGGCAATCCTTGACTACTCCTGATCCGTGCAATCTTTTCTCAAGTAGATATCGCAAGCAAGCTCAAACTCCAATAATAGCAATCCGGTAGTAGCTTCTAGCTCCCAAGCCTAAACTCCAATACTGCAATCGGCTAGTGGCTTCTAGCTCCCAAAACGTTGTCCAAGCGAATTTCTGATTTTTCCGTAATTAAGCAAGCCTTCAAAGTGCTCAAATCCTGTTGATGGCTATCTGTTTGCTTGATCTTCGTTCCTACTAACGTGCAGATCAACGTAACTGTTACTTCCCAGCCACTGCAGATACAGTAATTTTGAGATCTTGATGCCTAACTCCGCAAATCCTACACAAGACAACCACGGCGGACCTCCAAATGTCTTGCTTCGGACCCTACAATATTTCTCAAGTAGATATCGCGGACAAGCTTTAAACTCCAATAACTGCAATCGAGTAGTGGCTTCTTGCTCCCAAAGCGTTGTCCAAGCGAAGTACTGGTTTTCCCGTAATTGAGCAGATCTTCAAAGTGCTTAAATCCTGTTGATAGCTATCCGTCTCGACGGACCATGTAACTCCAACGTGAAATTTCTTTCCTAATAATGATAAATGAAACGATATTAGTGATTGCTTGATAAATCATTCCGCTTGCGCCGGGCTTGATGTTCGATCGTCTGTTCTGCCACGGTCCTAATAGCCGCTTTCACTTCCATCCAGAGCTCGTTGCTCGTCTTTAACGATGCATCTGATAGGATGGGAGCCAGCTGGTTGTCGAGGGTCATCGTGAAATTTTTGGCCATAGACGCCGTTTGGAGCCTTTCGATGTCAAATTTTTGTGGCGGGCTGGTCATCGCCGCATATGCCTTTGAAAAATGACATTGATAGGTTAATTTGATCAAGTAATGATCTGAGTTACAATTGGCTCTTTGGTGTATACAGACGTCAAGTATGCTCGAGGTCTAACGTTGTTGGATCAGAAAATGATCGATCTGGTTTTGTGTGTTGCCATTCGGTGATATCCAGGTCATTTTATGAATGCGTCGATGTGGGAAGCAAGTCGATCGTATGACTAGATTTCTGCTACATGCAAAGTCAACCAGGCGCTGGCCGTTGTCATTTGTTTCATCGTGGAGAATATATCCTCCAGTTGTTCCCCGATGAGAAAGCTCATTGCCAACCTTAGCGTTGAAATTACCCAGAATTATTTTTGTGTCGTTTGTAGGCAATGAGTCAACCAGTCTTTCCAGGTGATTGTAGAACGTTTCCTTTATTTCTTCGTCCCTTTCTTCGGTCAGGGCGTGAACGTTTATCAGCCAGATTTTGAAAAATTTCGATTTTATACGGATCGCACACAACCGTTCATTGACTGCCTTAAAATCAATAACGTGCGATTTGAACTCCCTACTCACATTGAAGGCTACTCCGAATTCTCGTTTTTCAGTAGGTTTCCCACTTTTGAATATTGTGTGCGATCTCATGTCTTGAATGTCGTTTCCAGTCCAATTCATTTTCTGTATTGCCAGTATTTTTAAGTGATAGTGGCTGGCCTGTTGTAAAAGGCCCTTAACAGCGCCAGGGTAATGGAGTGATCTGACATTCCAGGATCCAATGCCATAGTCCTTTTTTCGTTTGCGAGGTCGTTGCCGTGAGTCCAATCCATTCCGAGGCCCATCTGCAGGTTTCGAAACATTTTAGGGTTTTCCAGGGACAGGGAGTTAGCCCGTCGCCCAACCTCCATTCCGACGGCATGGTTATTACATCGATTCCGTTATCAGGCACGAAATATTCGCCTTCACCCTCTTACGTCCCCACAAAGGAGGTGTAAGTAGGATTTAGTAGCAGAGCTGTAAATGTATTTACAGTTATTAGCATATTTTAATGATCATTATAATTAATGAACATGAGCTTTTATCGAATTTCATTTTTAAACCAACTTTTATACTAAGTACGCCAAGTTCATTTAGTCGGGCCTGCACACACACATCTGAGTATCTTATATAAACTAAACATTCTCCATATACATTTGGAGCATTTGTTTTCCCATTTTAACCTTGCGAATATGTGGTCAGGTATCATTGTGAAGAGTTTTTGTGAGATTCGATATCCTTGTCCTATACTACGCGTGGGATAGTGTGCAGTGTCCTCATATATTTAATATATTTCGCGTGGGATAGTGTGCAGCGTCCTCATGTATTTAATATATTTCCATATATATTGTTCCATGTCGAAACAACTCTGCGAGCTACTGTCGCACATATAAATAACATCATGATCAATAAATGAATGTACTCGAAAGCACAAGAATCGACCAAGCAGATTTGCTCGAATATTCCAGGTAGCTCTCGCCAGAACATTCGCCAATATACGTGAAATGAATTGAATGACTAGAGACCCTATATAAAGCCGAGCTGAATGAATGGGATGGGATAGTATTTACCGCAATAGTAAAAACTGCGATATTTGGAGTGCGAATTAAAAGCGATATTGATTGGTCGTGAAGACAGTTGTAATATAAATTTATGGACAAGTGAAAAATAATATTTTAATTAATTTTTGTGAAATCGTGAAATTAATGATTGTTTGTTCTTAGTAAATAAACTCTTTTAACTTAATTTAAAAGACATTGCGTTTTCACTTTGCCGGAACATTAAAATTATCGGCCGCGAACTATATCACGCTACAGTGGTGTCAAGAAGCGAGAATGAAAATTCTAGAAGTGAAAACTTTTAAACATTTTTAAAGTGCGCTGATGGAAAAATAGTCGAAACAATAAAAATGCCAAGAACCTTACATCTAAAAATTAATGAATTGTCCATATCGGAGCTTAAGGAGGAGTTGGAACAGTGAAATCTGGCTACGCAAGGTACAAAGGCCATACTGATTGCACGCTTGCGTGACGCGATCGAGTCGGAAGGTGCGTATCTGGATTCGGGTAAGCCCTCAGATGCGGAAAAGACGCAGAAGGTAGAGAAGCAGAAACACCAAAATCAAAGGAACCTGAAAATGCGCTTTTGCAAATGTTGACGCAAATGTTGATGCTGATGTGGCAAGAGCAGCGACAACAAGCATTAGAAATCAAGGCAGACATCACACAGAAGATGGAGGAGCAACCAACGAAGCTAAATGAACAATCAGCAAAGCTGGACCAACAAGCATTAGAAATCAAGGCAGACATCACACAGAAGCTGGAGAAACAGTCAACTGATTTGAAGGCAGATTTGCAAAAGCAGTCTACCGAAATAAAAGCGGAGCTCGGTAGTCTCAACAACCAAATTAAATGCGTCGAGGAAAAGGTATACCAGATCGAAGAGAGAATCAACCATCAGATCAACCAGGTCGAGGAGAGAATCAACCATGAAATGGAAAAAATGAAAAAGGAATTGGAAGCAGCGAAGGCAGTAGTAGCCACCTCACTAACCCCGCTTATAACCGTAGCGCAAAGCACATCCAGAAATGTGACAGCACCAATATTTGACGGGCAAAACGGTCTGGAGTATATACAAAATACAGTTTGAAGCCGCCGCTAGGACAAATCACTGGAATGAGCAAGAACGAGCAACTTCATTAATTCTTGCTCTAAGAGGTCCAGCTGCCGAGCTTTTGCAGACTATCCTCGTTGAGTTGCACTCAAACTCGGCTGCTATAATGAATGCGCTCGATAGCGTTATGGAGACGATCATCTGAAGCAGAACCATCGGTCACAGCTACGGCATCGGATGCAGAAGTCTGGCGAAACCCTACAGCAGCTATCCCAAGACATTGAGCGACTGGCACTTTTGGCTTACGCTGCCTACGACCCAGAACATCAAGATGACGCAGCAACAGAAGCATTTATCAGCGCATTAAAGAACCAGGAATTGCAACAAGCCGTGCGTTTAGCTCAAAAGCAAACGGTTAAGGACGCATTGGCTTATAGTCTGAACTTTGAGGCAGCGAAAAATGTGACTCGTACCACTGCCCGGGCTCGCGAGGTAGTGACAGACGAGTGCGGGTGTGAGCGCATGGAAATCGAGGGAGACCTAGATGCCGTAATTGTGGTAAGAAGGGGCACCTGCAAGGAGATTACAAGAAGCGAAGAAAACCGAGCTATTGTCCAGGGTGGAGGAGATCCAAACCGATTCAGGAACCCAGAATGGAAGCCCTTCAAACTGAGGGGATCAACTTCGGGGGGGAAAGGTTGGCTAGGAGGTCCCCAGCACTACCATCACCGTGTCAAGACTACATCGTGGAGAAGCAGACTTATGCCTTCCGGGTCAAGTTGATGAAGAACATTGCACCATAACAGTTGACACTGGTGCAATATTCTTCATCAATTTGACCCGGAAGGCATGTCACCAATAACAGTTGGCACTGGTGCAATCCGATCGATTATTCGACCAGACCTAGTGAGGCAACAACTACTTCACAAGGGCAGGATTTTCTCACTACGGACAGCTACGGGAGAAACTGCACCTGTCCATGGAGAGGTCAACCTCCAGATACAGTTGGGAGACCGTGCGTCCCGATATATTTTTCTGGTCGCGAACATTATGGACGACTGCATTCTCGGAATGGATTTTCTGCGACCACATGGAATCACGTTAGATTTGGGCAAACGGGTATTGAAATGGCGGAATGTCGAACTATTGATGGAGGATCCCAGCGTCCAAATTCCCAGGATGAGTGTGGTAGTATGTACCGATACTGATGTACCGAAATCTTCCGAGAGCATTGTATGGGCCAAGCTTGATGGTGATTCTCGTGACCACCGATCTCATCCGATAGAGCCAACGAAGACGTCGGCATTGCGCAGCTTGATTGTAGGACGAAGCCTTGTAAAATCTCTAAGGAATGGATGCGTGCTGGATAGAGTCCTTAATACCGCATACTCAACCACCAGCATCAAACCGGGAGAAGTCATCGGCAGCTGTCAGCTTGTTTCCACCATCACCTCTTTGGAAGCTACTCACGACCATCATTGGAAAAGGAGGCAAGACCCAGACAAAGCCCGGGAACTCACGTCTGCAATATTGAAGCAGACCAAATTGCCAGTGCAGCTATTCAAGCAAGCTTCTGATCTGGTCACAAAGTATAGTGACATCTTCTCTACAAGCCTGAATGACCAAGGCCCAACGAGTATGGTAACTGACGTCATAGATACACAGGGAGCCAAGCCGATTCGACAAGCGACTTCCTATAGCCAAACAAGGAGAAGTGAGCGCACTGATCTCGGACATGGAAAAACAAGGGTTTATCCAGCCTTCTGTCAGTCCATGGGTCACGCCAGTAGTTATAGTAAAGAAAAAGGATGGTAGTACTCGTTTTTGTGTCGACTATAGGCAGCTTAACGACGTCACTAAGAAAGATAGTTACCCGCTTCCACGCATCGACATCATGGACACTTTAGCCGACGCAAAATGGTTTTCTACACTCGATTTCAAGAGTGGCTACTGGCAGGTGGAAATCGACAAGAAGGACCGAGAGAAGACCGCATTTTCAGTTGGGGCTGGATTGTGGCAATTTGTGGTGATGCCATTTGGGCTTTGCAATGCTCCAGCCACCTTCGAACGCCTGATGGAATACGTGCTACGAGGCCTAACCTGGAAAACTTGCTTGGTGTAACTAGATCATTGTTATCGAGAGAACATTCGAAGAGCATGTGCGAAACTTAGAAGAGGTTTTCTCCCGATTGCGACTGGCGAATTTGAGACTTAATCCCGACAAGTGTACCCTTTTCGCAGCTGAAGTAAAATATCTGGGACACGTCGTATCAGCAGAAGGGGTCAAAACATACCCCGAGAAAATTGAAGCCGTGAAAAGCTGGCCCACACCAAACAACAAGCGCTAACTACGAAGTTTTCTGAATTTGGCGACCTACTATCGAAGATTCGTCAAACACTTTGCCAAAATAGCTCAGTTAACCGAGAAAAATCGTCCGTATGTCTGGAATGAACAATGCCAGGCAGCCTTTGAGACCTTGAAGGAGAAGCTATGTGAATCACCCGTGCTGGCATATCCAAAACCCGGAAAAATGTTTGTACTTAACGCCGATGCGAGCAACGGTGGGCTTGGAGCTGTACTCTCCCAGCAGTTCGATGGCGAAGAAAAAGTCCTCTCAATTACAGTCAAGTTCTCTCAATAAGGAGAGGAACTACTGCGTGACCAGGAAGGAGCTATTGGCTATAATAGAGGCAACCAAGCAGTTCCACAAATACCTATATGGCCAGAAATTTGTTTTTCGGACAGACCATGCATCGCTGAGATGGCTGCTAAACTTCAAAAACCCCGAGGGACAAGTTGCGAGATGGATCGAAAGATTGCAGTCATACGATTACAAAATTGTTCATCGGAAGGGCGGAGTTCATGGAAATGTTGACGCCCTATCTCGTCGTCCAAGTCCACCGAACTGCAAGCATTGCCGACGGATTTAGGAAAAGGAGCCGACCGTTGATCTGCGAGTGATAACGGCCAAATTTGATGAAAGTTGGTCATTGGAGGAGATTCGAAACGCCCAGCTAGCCGATGAAGACATCGGACCATTGCTCGTATGGGAAGGGACAACTGGGCGACCTGAGTGGAAGGACGTTTCGATGCATGGCGCAACCCTGAAAAGTTATTGGCCACAATGGAACTCCCTTCAGGTGGAGGATGGCGTGCTCAAGCGGAAATGGGAAACGGCGGATGGCAGCTCCTATAGGATGCAAACTATACTTCCCCAAAACCGAATCCACCATGTGGTTAAGGAAATGCACGAAGGATCCTCGGGAGGCCACCTTGATGTTAACAAGATCTTAGCGAAATTGCGGGAAAGGTTCTACTGGCTTCATACTCGAGAAGACGTACAAGACTGGTGCCGTAGATGTATAATTTGCGCTTCCGTCAAAGGTTCAAAGCGGCGACTGAGAGAACAAATGCAAACCTATAACGTGGGGGTACCGTTAGAAAGAATTGCTGTTGACATCGCAGGACCCTTTCCTGAATCCGAATGGGGAAGTCGATACACGCTGGTTGTGACCTATTATTTCAGCAAGTGGCCCGAGGTCTACCCCATCTCCAACCAGGAAGCAACTACTGTGGCCGAACAGCTAGTGTTAAATTGGGTCAGTATGTACGGCGTACCTTGTGAACTACATTCGGATCAAGGCCGAAACTTTGAGTCACTAGTTTTTGGCGAAATGTGCGAGGTGTTAGGATTACGGAAAACGAGTACAACACCGCTGCATCCCCAATCCGATGGAATGGTCGAACGTTTCAACGGCAACCTGGCCAAGATGGTTGACAGCGCTGACCGACAGGAATACTCTTGGAGGCTAGCATTCTTTGGGGAGTTCCGCCCCACGTACCCGAGGAAATTCCTGCAGGAGAAATGCCGGTCGACATGAGTACTCTTGGAGGCTAGCATTCTTTGGGGAGAGCCGCCCCCACGGACCCAAGGATATGGGGGATGCCGTGAGGTTCCCTCCTGGGATGACAGGTAGCGACCCTGATTGGATTTGGACTACGTTTTGGACAAAGAACTGGAATTGATGCTTTGGGCTGGTAGACATGATGGTTTGGACCTAGTTGCTTTGCACAGTAGCGCCGAGGTGACACTCGTGTGTGAACGGCTCCAATTCAACTATCATACCGTCTCTGTCCAGGTAAAACCTTGGCAGGTCTCGGAGTACGTTCGACGTTCACACCATTGAGTTGGTGGTGTAGGTTCGGTTGAGACGGAATCCCGATTAGCACTGGTCTGGCTCTGAGCACTTGTCCCCATAAGGGCTTGTGCCAACCCTCGCATGGCCTCCCTGCTCTGCAAAGATAACCATGGGACCAAAAAGGCGACTACACGCACGAACGGATGTATAGATTAAATATAGATTAAAAATCAATTTGTTTTCTTTGTTTCATGTTGTTTTCCTTTTTTTCCTATGTTAAATGTATAGTTTAGAAAACTTACTTAACTTATATATGGTCTTACTTAATCTGGTGGTAGATAAGAAAATAGACGGTATTTCTCACGTATATGAGATCTGACATCCTCCCGCATTGTTGCCCATTCTCCTAGAAACGGTCATATTTTCATAAGCTCTGAATCATTTTGCTCCACAAACCAACTTTCAATTGGAATTCCTGTCTCCAGTTGGAACCCAAAAGCTTGAGGTGAATTATCAATAATAATTGTTTTCTATAAATCACGTCTCAATATGGTGAGATCTTTGATATAATTGCCATTCACTAACACACAGTGTTCCCGAAAGAATGGTCGTGTTCGCACAAATACTGGATATTTGTAATCTTGAAATAACACTGGAAATTTAAAACTTGCATCCGAAAATTCCTGTAGACTACAATGAACTAATGTTTCATCGAGATCCAATACCAAACTGAATTCAGGACTCGATCTTGTTTTTAATGGCAGTGCCGGGCAAGTGTGGAAATGATAAACTTATTCCGTTAAACTAATGATGTGGGCACGGCCGATATTTCATCGTAAAACTTACTTGCTAACTTCTAAATATCCTTCTTAGAATTACATTCTCCATCGTAATCTGAGTCCATTTTTGTTTTCAAAATGCTGGATCGAGGATTTCTTTGTTTAGTAAAAGTAACGGTAAGTCTGACGGAAATTACTATTCTCGTTATGTCAGCAAAAGCACTCTTTCAATTCGCCGTTCACTTCCTCCTTTATAAAATGCTTCGGAGCCTTTTTTGGTCCGTTGACCACCAGACATGTAAAAATTATTGGCAGGAGATTGTACACCCTCTGACCAATTCGATGTTGAATGAGGCGATGGATGGAACATTGCACGGTTACTGCCTTCTTTTTCCTGGCAACTGTCAAACCGCGGTTCAATGACAATGAATGGTCAAAAAGTCGTTTCCGACCCGTTTCAATAACGACCTGCGGATCGTTGTCAGTGGCGTAGGGCTGATTTATTACAGGTGACCTACTGCCTCAAAGAGCCAAATATTAGTGCTCACTGGAATAGACTTGGACAAGGATGTGTGTATTCGCTTGCAGGTTAGCGTTTGCAGTGTAATCACAGCTAAGTAGACTCATTGACCCAAGAATCACCCCAAATATATCTCGTTGCCTCGAATGAAGCTTGGACCGAACGTCTCTGGTCTTAAGTGGCTAGCATTTTAAGCCGCTACGCCACGCTACTACCGTCATTAAATTGTCTGGTGTAAACACTTTTTCACTACGCAATATATTTTTTTTACATTTAATTGCCTGCAGCTAGAGATTGCTATATCATTAGATAGACAGAGTTCTAATCATCGATGGCGTGACAGTCCAAGTCATGTCTTGGCTTCCAGAAACAGTTTTGACGAAGGTGAATTTGAATCCAGTACGTTTACCTTAGATTACTCTTCTAGATTTAACTTTAAACGAAATAAAACAATCAATTTAAAGGGCGTCAACTTTACATACATATAATGATGTGTGACTCAAATAAACTACTGCTCCTGTCGAACAACTTATCAGTGATGATATTTTATATCTTAGATAATTCATTTAATAACTTTAAAATATGTCTATAAATCTCACTTATGCTTCCAGGAATTGCTACTATCAGACAATCTTCTAACAAAACTGCCGAAATCAATAAACGGCCTGAACCACCTAGTCCTCTTAGATGTATCTAAGAACAAACTTCAATCGATAGAAGAAATAAATTGCATGCCTACACTTCAAATATTAAATTTATCAGGAAATAAATTTTTACGAACGTTACCATCTACACTGTCTACATGTGACAACCTACGTGACTTGATATTAGATGATGAATCAATAGAATGGCCGCCGCCTAATGTACTGGCTGGCGGTACAGCAAATATTCTAAAATTTTTGACAACGGGCGAATCGGATACTGTTGATTTTGAGATCGCTAGAGAAGCTAAGGAAATATTCGTAACTAGAGAAGATGTAAATATTATTCCTGGAATAAAATCAGGTAGTTTTAACACTTTATCTTTCAGGCCTTAATGAGAGAACTCGCTGAGAGAACAAAAAGAAATCGTGAAATTGAAAAGCTTAACAAAAGTGTACCGTTAAGTGAAGACTACTACGGAAATGAGAATGTAATAGCTCTTTTGGTTATGATGAACCATATTTTATGTAAAATTTTTCGTTTTGCAGGCACTCATAGAGCACTTTCAACAAAAGCAAATGAAACAGCAGCAAGAAGTATGAAGTGAATAATTATGTATGTTCTTAATACTATATTTTCATTTTTTACAGTTATTACAAGTGGTATTACAACAGCAAAATGAAGCTGAAAATTTAGTTAACAAAGTTCAACAACAAAGAGACCAAGAGCGAGACAATTTAATAAAGGATATTAGAAAAGGTAAACTATGTTTTTTATATAATAACTGACTATAAATCTTAATATAACCGTGTTTTTTGTTTAGTGCATGATCGCTCAACCTTAAATCATCTTTTTGTAACTATTTATTGGCATTTTTAAACGTACTTCTTGTTTCTGTAGACTCCCCACTACAATATGTTGATATTGGCCCTCACTGTTTCTATAAGCAAACGTTTTTCAAATCTGCCTACACCTATCTCCTGCCTTTTTTTACCAGGGCGCTATTCTGTAGGCGGTAGCTCACTGGACTTTCGGTCGAACAAGCAAACGAATTTAGCAAGCGTTTCGCTTCAAGTCACTATACCAGCCATGTGCCTTAGTCTCCTTGTCTTCTGGGCAGAGGAAGCGAGCGAGAGAGAGAGAGAGAGAGAGAGAGAGAGAGAGAGAGAGAGAGAGAGAGAGAGAGAGAGAGAGAGAGAGAGAGAGAGAGCGCCAAAAAGAGAAAGACAGAGAGAGAGAGAGAGAGATAGGGTGACACACAGAGATAGTGGCAGAAACATAGAGACAGAGGAAAGAAAGAGATATGGACCCCTCTTTGCCAGGTGTAGGTAAAGCTCTTACTTGTACCACCAATGCAGGTGGTAACTGTACTGGAGCTATGATATAACTATGACATCGAGGCTCTTGTTTTCAACTTAAGTAATTGCACTACTCCCTAAATACTTCCGGGGGCAACCGCTGGAGGCACGGATCATTCAATCGAAGATTATTAACTTTCATGGATATGCCACTTGAGTTTTACGTTCAAGAAATAACTAATGCGCAACATACTGTACAGTTTAACATGATAATTTAAAAAAAAAGCGTTGGCGCGGCCACACAAAAGTAATTAACACTCAACGTAGGTTATATAATATTCTACATTCTTAGTGTCTATGAAATGCTACTCCAAAGGAAAAATACAATTTGTTCGTTCGCTTACTGTTTTTTTCTCCCTGAATGATTGCGCATTAAAATTTGCTTTTAAACGATCTGTTAGCTCTTGTAAAGTTCGTATAATGATATTTGTGAAATTTAGAATCTAAATTCTCATAAAACCGTGCAATCATTACAACCAGAGGAAAAATTCATGATCTATAGCGCGGCAGCCCAAGCCGGGCTTTAGCCTCCAGGATTAATCTCCTCCAGTCACGGTTCTCTGACCTCGTTTGCCAGTTAATCACTCCCAGCAAGGATCTGTTGTCACATTCTATCGTGTCTTCCCATCGAGTCATCGGTCTTCCTGCTAGACGTCTACCTTGTGTTCTACTCTTTAATGTTCTATTGAGGAGCCGGTTTACTTCCATTCTTCCTACATGGCCCGCCCATTGCAATTTCCTTAATTTTACGCAAGCAAATACAGGTGGTTCGTTAAATAATTCATACAACTCATCGTTGTAACGTAGTTCCTACTCTGTTCCTTGTTTCACTGGGCCGTAGATTTTCCGGAGCACTTTGCGTTAAAATATGTCCGCTGTCTCGTCAGAATCCACGTTTCACTTATATATAACAGCATAAGTTTGACCAGTAATTTGCAAATATGAAGCGTATTTGCCTGCGCATAACTCTGGACCTTAGAATGGGAAGTACGGAGTAATAGGCTTTATTTGCGGTGTTTATGCGAAGTCCAACCTCATCCTTTTCGGCACCTCTTCTATTCAGGTTGGCTTATTCCAAACGAATTACTCAAATAAAAAAGTTAGATTTACAGTTGTGGTGAATTGGTGTGTGTTGCATTGAAGGTCTGGCACAAAGGTCAGCGAGCTATAGAAAAAAACAGAACTCAGCTGACTAGCTTCACTTAGCGGCAGCGTACGCCTGCTTGGCGGTTAGTTTTATGCGCGATCATATATGTCGGGATCACCGCGGCTCCGCGGAAGTCCACTGCAAACAAATATTTTTCACCCGTACTCTGCTCTAAAAAACATGCCTATCGATTTTCACTGTCTTAGAATATCTTTAACTTAACTAAGCTTATTAATAACGAAACGGAAGCCGTAAAGTTTAAAGTAAGTATCAAGTCAAAAGGCAACTGTCATCTTCTTCGGAGAAAGTCATTGCATTGCAGGGAGGAAGGAGAGAGCATATAATGTATCGAATCTAAATATGTTATAGTGGCTGAAGTGGACCAATCATTCCTACGTAAATCACGGAAATCTGACAGATGTAGCTGATTACAGTGCAATGTAGAAACAAAGTAAGCAGGTTTGATGAGGTGGCTTCGGGAGCCATCAACTTCTATCACCTCAAGTTTGCAGGTGCCGCAGTCTGTTTATCTGTTTCTTCGTTTGACCGTCCGCCCGGCTGGAAGTTCATTACACAGGCTAACGGGCAAGGTAGGAAAAAGCACTATTCTTGATCTTTATGCGTGGTATTAACCATATCACCTTGAATTCTGCTACAGTCTTGGAATGAGATACCCTAACAATAAATCTCAACGCCAAGGTTCGGATTTGGACTGTTGTGCGATGGATTATTATTATTATTATTATTATTGTTATCATTATTATTGATCTTTATGATTCTTCAATGAACTTTCATAGTTTACTGTTTAATTAGTTCTTAGGAAGTATTTTGGAATTTCGCAAAATCTTTTGTTTATATTTACTTATGCCAAAAAGTAGTTCCAAAATTCTCCTTTCACTCAGGCTTCAATTGATCAGCAACTGAACAATATCTGTCATCAGATCCTGCAAACGTTTCGACTTTATCTTTTAAAGCGTATTATTAATGCCGTCTGTATTTTCATTCACAGTTGAAGAAAATGCTAGCTTAGTAGTAGAAAAATTGTTAACTTTAAGAAATGGTCCAGATCCAGCGTTACTTGAACGGGAGCGAATCGAGGAAGAACGCTTACTTGAAAAGGTAAACACGCATTATATAATCGACGGTTTAAAATATCAATGATTTATTTCAGCTACATCTAGAACATTCGGAACTTCGAAAACAAGAAATACTCGCAACTATGATAGAAGTTTTACACAACGAAGACAATAAATTATTAGATTATCAACAACAGCGAAATAATACATCTAAGGATATTTTAGAGCGCGAATTAGAGAGTTCGGAACAATTGAAAAATGTTTTCGCTAATTATGAAAAAAGTCGAGGTGATATTATACACAAGATTTATGAAGATGAAGAGCTACAAAAGCAAGCAGTGGCTACATTAATTGGAATAAATGACGCTCGCACGTGGGGTCTCGTTGAGCAACTGAAGATTGTAGAAGCACAATTAGCAAATATGACGCAGTTTGAAATTGATAAACGGAAGTTTTCATCGGCAGACCAAATGGTTAGTTGATAAATCCTATTTACATTACCTTAAAAATTCTATGTTATGTTTGGCAAACATCAAATCGAATTTTCAAGAACTAATTGGGCAACTTCTATTTTGTATATTTTCAGAATGAATTAGCTGATAAACGAATGCGATTAACGTTTGTTCTAACAGATCTTTTGGAACAACAAGAGAGTAGAAGAAAAGAAGTAATGTTTTTCTTTTTTATTAAATAACGATGGAACTACATTTTTCCAATACAGCTCATGGATACTTTACTAACAATGGAAGCACAAAAACGCAATGAAGAAGATTTCTGGCTACTGCAATACCAACGACTCATCGATTCTCGTCCTCTAGAATTTTCAATCAAGACAAATTCTATAGATCCATTATTAGGATATAATTTTCTTGTGAATGGCGTAATACATTGTTTGCCTTTTCTACAAAAATTATGGCAAAGTAGTAATAAAAGTATTGAAAACATAATTGACGATGATCTACGCGAATATGGGATCAAACAAGAAAAAGATAGAAGATTAATTTTGAAATCAATCAGTGATTTCTTAAAAGATAATACTGTTAGCCTGCCCAGTCAGGTGGAACCCAATGCACCAAGCATCGAGCCATCAACTAGTAACATAGACGTTAATGTAAATGTCTCATCACAAAATGTTCCTGAAGATGGCGAAGCGCTTGCTGAATGTGTTGTGTGCATGGAAAGAACTGTAAGTGATTTGATTGTTTTATTTTTTGCATAAGTAATTCTTTGCATAGGGTATCATATAGAAGAGTAACGACAGTAATATTATATTAAGAAAACAAAAAAAAAATATTTTTATCGAAAACGAACTAGCTAATACTTTATGTATTTTCCCTTGTTTAGCGCTTGAAATCGATCTTTGATAATTTGTTGTTCAATTAAAACGCTCTAATTTAGATTATAAAATATACCAGGGCGGTCCGATAAGTACTTCGCCTCGCCGCCCGATGGCGCCACTATTGCAAGAGAGATTCACTATCGCATACTACATTCTCGTAGACGGCTACTATCAAAATTTCAGCCGAATCGGACTCGTAGTTTTGTTTTGACCGCATTTAGAAGCGGACGTGTCCGCTGATTTTAGAAAAATGGAGAAAGAGCAATATTGGTCGGTGATGCGATTCATGTTTTTGGAAGGAAAATTTCGCAGTGAAATCAAAGAGCGCTTGGTTGCTGGGTACGGTGACTCTGCTCCTGCGATGGCGACCGTAAAAAATTGTTTTTTTTTTGTGGTTGGGAGGTAAATGTCATTTACGCACTGAGTGTGGGACTCCCATGCTCGTGGGACTACCCTCTAAAAACCTCCCCCGTCAACCCGAGAACCCACCCTAGAACCGTTTGACATATTACTTCGGGCCAGGTGCAGTTTTGTTACGCCGTGAGGCGTCTTCAATCTGGGGGATTCCTCTTCTAGCGGGAGGGGAGAAGGGAAAAGGAATTGCCAGACAAGCGACCCCCCAGCCTTGACGTCTCTGACTGCTGTGAGTCCCTTCTATCTTTTAGGACTGCTCGAACATAGCGTGCCACCTGGTTCCATTTGTCAACCGATTCAAGCATCATCGCGACTGTACTATCCGGGATGTACTCTCCCGTCTCCCTTTCTAAAAGGATATCAAACAAATTCCAAACTATAAAAATACGAAAACTTAATGGCCCAGATGGCTCTCTAAATTTATACATTATCAGTGAAACATATTTAATCAAAAAAGCCAAAGCAAATTCAAATTAATTAAGATTATTACATTTGTTATGATTCGATTGGAAAAAGAAAAAAAAAACCAACCAACACTATTCAAACATTATTTATAATTTTAACACAACAGTGAACTTGTATTCTACATCTAATAAAATTCAATCAAAAACTTTATTTTATACTAATACAATGCGTACACAATATTCCTAACCTAAGCGTTAAACCTTATCTCTAATCCTAATATAATAAACATTACATATACCTATCCTAAGTATTGAAAGGTATCCCTAATTAATACAAACAAACAACATTAAATGTAGCAATAATGATCTGAAACTCAAAATGAGATAACAAAAAAAAAAAAAAAAAAAACGCAAAATCAGAAAATAAACCCGAATAATTTAGACATTGTCATCCAGCCACTAATACCTATCTCAGCTCGATCAGCCTCAACGAATCTAGCAAATGAGTATCTCCATTAGAATTGTTGGTCTCGTGAACTCAAATTCGGAGGATATATCTTCTTATCGGAGGCCCGTCTATAAAATCTGATATATGATTGCGACATCGTCAGAATCAAAAACATATTGATTCATATCCAAATACACGAATGCTGCTCAGGAGGAATGAAGCCAGTAGCAAGACAAGTCTCAATATAGCCTTCTGGGGGGTGGAACGGCTGTGAAATCCAGGTGTTTTTACTCACAGTTACAGATCTGGCAATATGATTCCGAAGAAGCCTCAATATGAAGATATCGATTCTTGTCACTTGAGCAGTTTGATAAATTTTTCTATTCGATATATAGTGCTTCCAATCCATCTCAGGTTTTCTGTACAAACCAGTACATGCACGAAGACTATTCCTTTCTTTCCATAGTACTAGCACTCTAGTTGTAGCAGATCTAACATCTATATATCAAAACTGGTCTAACAACGGTCTTGTAACAGTTAACTGACCTTTTGATCAATATATCTCGAATGAAAGAGTCGTCGAAGAGCCATGGCTGCTTTTTGTGTTTTACTGAGCATGATTTTGACATGTTCAGTATAGTACAGATACTGATCGAGATGAACACCGAGGTATCGAACACAAGATTTATGTGGAACCCGTTGTGAACTACCCTCACCAGCCATAATGTGGAAATCCTTCTAATTACATTTCAGGTCTTGACTGGCCCCCTGCAGCGTTGTCTGAAACAAGATTATTTCGCACTTCTGCGCATTGATTTTCATACGCGAATTGTCTGTGTACAGCTACACATCATTAAACATTTTTTGAAGATGGCTCGGAACTATTGTAGCTTTTCGGTCTGCCGTATAGATGATCTGATCATCAGCAAACGCTATCAATGATCTCCTAGGCAAAATATACAATTGGGGAACCGTGAATTACTAATCTTGTGCAGGTAAGACTGAAAACACCCATGCTCACTCAAAAGCTGGGTCAGATAGAAGTCAGTCTCACCATGCCTTCGATTTATCCACGGTCTCACATGCGGGATGAAACGCGCATTCCACCTTCCCTTCGTGCAATTCACTGAAGACTGCTGCCAATCGTTAATTGAGCGCTGTCTCTGCTCGCGGGCAACCGTCTCCCTCGCGTCCTTCTTTCGACATAGGTAAATAACGCAGCGCTCTCTAGCAAGGAAGGCAACAGGTATCACGCCTGCAATAACTCTCACCGCCGAATCAGAGACTGTTGAATATGAAGATACAATCCTCAGTGCTCCTCTTCTCTGTACCTGTTTCAAGAATTTTCGGTATACCTCTTTACTGAGAGCGTCGCCCCAAATTTCTGCTCTGTACAGCAGCGCTGACCCAATAGCACTCATCAAGAGGCCTCTTCTTGATGGGTTGGGTCCCCCCTACCTTGGCCATAAGTCGACTCGGAGCCGATACTCCCGAAGCAGCCTTCTCAGCCGTTGCCCTGATTTGCTCTGAGAAACTCATCTTCAAGTCGATCATTAGCCTTCACTGCTGGCTTTGATTCGATTAGTATGTCTCCAATACTGATCATCCTTACTCTAGAGGAAAAAATTGGTTTATTGATTTTCAACGTGGTCGCACGTCGGTTTGATGAGCTACGCCCAAGTGCCCTGAAAACGGCTACCACGCAGGATAACGTGACAAAAATCCACGAGCTCGTATTGGCAGACCGCCAATTGAAGATGCCCGAGATAGCTGAAACAGTAGGCATCTTAAAAGATTGCGTAGGTCATATCCTGCATGAAATTTTGGGTATCGGCGCAATGGTTGCCGTGTTTGCTCACTCCGGACAACAAACACTACCGCCAGACCATTTCAGAGCAGTGTTTGACGCTGTTTAAGCGCAATCCGAAGGGATTTCTTCATCGTTTCGTAACAGCTCCACTGGCACACACCAGAGACCAAGGAGTAGTAAAAACAGTGGATTTCACCCGGAGAACGAGCTCTGAAGGAAGCGAAGACTGTCCTGTCGTCGTTGATGGCCACCGTTTTCTGGGATTCACAAGTTATGATCTGTATCGACTACCTGAAGAAAGGCAAAACGGTTATAGGGCTCTACTATGCCGAATTATACACGGGGACAGAGAGTTCTCCGATCAAAACGTCTTTTAAACAAAATCAAAAACCCTGAGGCGCCCAAAATGTTATGGTTCTTTTCCGACGAAAAAAATTTTTGACCAAGATCAAAAGACCAATCGCAAAAATGACAGATGGCTATGTTCAAATCCTATGGAGGTTCCTGTTGTTATGCACACAAAATTTCCAGCCACTATTATGGTTTTAGGTGTTGTCAGCAACGAAGGACATGTTATGCCACCACACTTTTTTACTCAAGGACTTCGAGTGAACTCTGCTGCATACATCGAGGTTTTGGAGACGGTAGTGAAACCCTGGATAGACATTGTAAGCGGAGACAGACCATACATTTTTCAACAAGACTCTGCTCTTTCACATAAAGCGATGGCGACACGAGATTGGGTGGCCGAAAATGTTCATGACCACATAACACCAAACCTATGGCCACCTAGCTCCCCAGACCTTAATCCTTTAGATTATTACGTATGGGGCGTAGTTGAGCGTGAGACCAATAAGCGCCCTCATAATACCACTTCTTCGCTGAAGACTGCTATTAATGCCGTTATGGTCAATATGAACAAGGAGCATTTGATTCGGGCATGTAATGGTTTTCCGGACCCGGACCGAAGAAGTTATTGCTGCTACTGGCGATTTTATTGAATAACTTTATAGCCATATATTAATTTAACGTTGTATAAAAAATTAATTAAATTTTGTTAAAAATACAAGCTAATTAATTTTACTCTCAAGTTGTCCTCAAATACCGTACGCACCCTGTATATGTCGCAAAATCTAACCTATACCGTTTTAATTAAATAATGAAGCGTTTAACAGCTAACTTTTTTTCATTATGGATATCTTCATTAAGTCCACCGATTTTGCTCAAAGCATTCATGTATGTTAAACTATGCTCTTTAGAAACACTCACCATAGATGCTATAGTGGCATATCAAATTCTGAGGGAATAGCCTGGTCTATAGTCGCTTTTGCAGTTTTGGAATGGTTTCATCTTGATCATTTATCAATCAACTGTATGTAGATCTTCTCAAGGGCGTATATAATAAATAGATAGCATTTCTCTATAGCGTCCTCAGTAATTGCTATCGTTTGGGCTTATCTTTTTTGGTAGTCGTGGCTTCTATCATAAAGCGCCGACACTGTCAGTTCAGCGTTTATTTGGCATTTGCCTGTCATTTTTTCCAAATATTATGTTTATATATTCGTTTTTAAATCCATTTTTTGTAGGCTAGTGCATTGTAGTTTCCAGGTTCTTATTATCATGGAGATTACTAGCTCGATTAGATTTACGTTTTTAACCCCTTAATTTTATATCTATATGTTTCGCTTCATAGTCGAGTTCTTCCGCTTAACAAACGATTGACATCGTCCGTTCTGTCAAAGATTTGGCTAGAACACAGCGATATGTTTATGTAGTTTTCATAATGGACGCGGAATTCGCTCCTGATACGAAGTATCCTAGATCACTTTGTGGCTGCGTTTTTAATTCCGCTGTCATCATATTTGATGAAATACACTTAAATATCGTTTATTGTTTTTCGCTTCTTATGGGGAAGAAGAGTAGAAGCTAGCGAGGTCCTCTGAAAACATTTATTAGCTTTTATTTTCTGAAGCTGTGAGAAGTCTAATATTGCTTTCACTCGTAAAAAGGCGATAATGTTGTCGATTTCATTTCTACAAAGCGTGATATTAGACTCCTCATTCTAAGGCTTTTCACTGCTTTGATTGCTCATCAAGCTGTCATCAATGTTCCATATTTGGGTGTTATAATATTTTCTTAATTTGCTACCCTTTGAAGGCTTTCGTATTTTTCCCTCATAGTTCTGGCGATTTTATTTAAACTAGTAAAATCACCCGTCAGTACAATAAGTGACGGGATAGAATCAATATTTAGGGTTTTGGCTATATTTTATCTTTCTTACCCTTTTATACAGATTCTGTACAGATAAGCTTACGATTTTTTATCTATAATTTTCTTTATTAGAATGTATGCAGTATAATATGCTAAGTGTTCTGAAAAAGTCATTTCACCATCGTTTGGACATTACTTATAACTATGTGTAGTATCGTATTTTTAATGTGAATATTCTAATTAGTTAAAGGAAAATTTCGGCAAAAACCTCCACTAAACGTATTATTAGCTTAACATAACTTAGTACTTTCTACTTACAAGTAGTTAAAATCTATGATGGTGGTAGTAACTGCTGGTTTTTAGTTCGCCAGGGTACGAATTAGCGGATTGGGCGAGTCATTTGCTTTCGCGATTAATTTATCACGGCGCGATGAAGCGAGTTTATAAATTGGATTAACCCCAGCAAGTACCATTTTCAGGTATCTATTTTGCGTGATCTGAAACTTTGTTTGTAGATATTTAGCACATTAGATCCAGGTAGATGAGCCTTATAGAATGATCGGGTGGATTGCCATTTTGACAATGAGAACTTTTTTTCTGGTGTTGAGACGCGAATTACAATTAAGAAGGGGGTTTAGCGAGAGCACGGCCTTAAACGTTTTGGAGCTAATATGCTCAAATGACTTCTTCTGTCTGGGTAGGGGAGCATGTTTACGTTTCCTGGTGAAGAATATTGACTTAGTTTTTGCAACCTTAATTTTAATTTTCCATCTATGGTAGTATTGATCTGTCGGTTCTAACGCCGTTTCAAGGCTGGCAATAATGGTATTTGGGTCTGCGCCTATGCTGTATATGCAAATGTCGTCTGCAGAAGCTGCAACTTGGCAGTTTGGTAAGGAAGGGAGGTCAGACGTATAGATGTTATATAGTGATGGGCTTAGGCAGGCACCTTGGGGAACACCGGCAGTAATACTTTTCACTGGTGTAGTGCTTTCCCCAACATTGACTTGGAACTTCCTGTCAGTAAAAAATGCTTGTATATGGTTCAACAAGTATGGGGTGTGTTATATTTTTGAAGTTTATAGACAAGAGCATCATGCCAGACTGTATCGAAGGCTTTTTCTATGCCCAGCGTCATCAAACCTACAGACAAATTTTTGTACATGGCTGCTTTGACGTCCTTCGTACCACGGAAAAGCTGATGCTCTTTCGAATATCTGTTTCTGAAGCCGAATTTGAAATAAGGTAAGATATTATTGTTACCCATTAAATCGTTTAATCAGTTTAGGATTACTCTTTCAAAGAGCTTACCTAAACCTGGTAGTAGACTAATGGGCTGATGTTTTCGGGAAAGTGCGGATCTCTTCCAAGCTTCAGGATAGGTATAACTACAGCATGTTTCCAGATGGATCGAAAGAAAGAGAGCCTAAGGCAAGCGTTGAATAGGAGGCATATGAAAACGATTCTTTTGTTGGGTAAATTTTTAAGAACTTTATTCGGCAGGCCATCGATACCTGGGGCTTTACCGTTTAGCTTGCTTGAGAAAACTTATTGTCTGGTTTCTGTTAATGCACTAGGAGGTAAAGATGTTTGGTTAGGTGGTTGTTCCAAAGCTTTAACCACCATCATTTCTGCTAGATTGTTGCAGAACCTATAGGAAATACAGTATTATGGAACTCATTTAATTTATCTGCAAGTATATCTACTTTTCCTTGATTGGAGTAAATATGCTCTTCGTTGTAATTTATTATTGAATATGGTAACATATGATACTTTCGTTTAAAAATTCTATTTAAAAACCAGACTTTCTGCGAGTTGTAGTCCAGATTTGTTAGCATGTTGTTCTATCGGAGAGGCCAGAGCTCCTTAATTCTGTTCCTAATTGCTAGAGTGAGGCTATTACCTCGCCGGGCACCCGCTGCTGATGTGGATGAGGCCTGAAAACTTAATTGAAATGTGGAGGAAAATTCCAAATCACACTTTTGCACTGTATATAAATCAAATATGATATCGAGACAACTCCATCAATATGTGGCTCCGTTATAGCTACTTTTCGAATAGAACCCATATCAAAACCGAAAAAACATCGCTCCACCAATTAACTTTTTTCCTTCTTATCCTGACGATCTTCAATTGCCGTTATGAATAAAGTGCCACGATCTAGAAATATCATCCCGTTTCCCTTTAGCCACTTATCTCTTGCGAACACGCCGTATCCAACATTGATTCGTAAAATAAACAGTATCCCATTCATTCAGATATTATATCAACTTCTCAATCCCATCTGACGTTTCCACGTCCTTGACTCTTCCTTTGATAACAGATATCATGTCCGTTTAGTTATTGTCAATAACAACCCTCTGTGCATAATCCACTATGCTCGAGCAATCTATAAGATTTAGGTTGTTGCCTGGAAAACGAAGATAAGTCAGGAAAATCGCTCCCACTAGCGCCGTCACCACCAGTGACATCGAAAGTGGTGGTTTGCCGTGAAAGTTGTTGGCAACCAGATGATGCGGTTTCTAACGGATGCACAATTTCAAGACTGCGAATTTCTTTCCGAACAATTTCGTCCAAATTTTCACTTCTTTCTGCTTATTTACTATTCTACACAATTTCCATCATTATCATCTTACGATGTTCGTATTCACGGCAATTGTTCGTGCGACTTGGCCCGCCAAATTCTATTTTCTTTCATTCATCGGAAATAAGCTTCGACATGAGAACTTTACCATCACTGTCGGGAGCGACATTCGACCGTCACAATGTTCAAACATATTTCACGTTGTCGCATACACGCCAGGGCCACACACTCAAGAGAAATATGTTGCAGACCACTTGCAATAATGCTTTTCCGATTTATTTCCCGGGATTTTTCAAATATTTCGCAATAAATCACAAAAAAATGACAACGAACGACGAACTGACGCGCGCTTCTCTACTTTTTTCTCGCGGCGTCCACGCTGTGTCGCGATCTCAAGCAGACTCCCCGATCCGCCCAAGCAGAACTGCTCGCTTGTTCTCTCTAGCCACCGTACTGTACCTGCCGCAACGGTTGTAGTTGTAAAAGTATTGCCGTGTCCAAATTTTAATTGCAGATTTGGATTTTTAAATTAATAGAATTTAAATAATAATAAGAGATAATTATAGAGGTATAAGAGGTGCTATTTTGAATAGATCTTGTGATTTAACACCTTGCGACTTCTTCCTTTGGGGCCACGTGAAAGAGAAGGTCTACGCCAACAGCCCAGCGTCGATTCAAGACCTCAAAGATGGAATTCGTGAGGCTATCGAGGACATAGGGCAGCCACTTTGCGATTTGGTTATGGAAAATTTCATGAAAAGGATATGGTCCTGTAAGCGTGGTCGTGGTGTTCGTTTGCCTGATGTTATTTTCCACTATTAACGGCATACCTTCCTCTTTATAATGAAATAAACATCCGATCATTTATATTAAAAAACGGCATTTTTCTTTTAATATCAAAATAACACCTCTTATTGGAAAACCCTATATCATAACGAATATAATTATAAAGAAAAATTTAATTTAATGTAGGGAAAAAGATAACATAAAATTTATATTTAATTATAAAGAAGAATTTAAATTTAATATAGGAACAAAAGATAATATAAAATTTATATTTAATTATAAAAAAGAATTTAAATTTAATTAGGGAGAAAAGATTATATAAAATTTATATTTATAATAAAAAAATATTTTATAATTTATAAACTATAATTTGGAATGATTAAATATTTAAAATCTGCAATTAAAATTCGGTTCATGTTATGCCGGTTCTCGAGCGGCTTGCTTAGGTGATGGCTCGACTACTACACCTTTTCAGCCCTGAATTAGTTGGGAAGTTTTCAGTTATATCTCGTTAACTTTGGTCTGTGACCCTGTGTTTATTATGGTAACCTTAATCATGCGAATAGTTTAATTCGATCGCCAAAGTCAAGGATTATTTTGCACAGGACGTTTCTGTCTGTTTCATAACTAGTATACCCTATGTACTCGTATACTGGCATGAATTGAGAACTCGGTTTGATGTGTATCCTATATACACCATCAAGTAGAGAGATCTCACTGTATGACACAGACCAGCTACTATTCTTCATTTCAAACTAGATCAACAAAGACGAGAGTTAATTTGATTAAGTAATTTTATTTCATTGTTAATTTAAACGTTGCTTAAGTTTTTAATGTTTACATTTTTGCAATTTCTTTGTGTTCTTTGAAAACTTATAACGATATATATATATGTGACTTGGAGTTCCTTGATGTCGGCGGGACTTGTCGCGCTTCCCGTGTGAGCGTTAGTCTGTAGAGGGAACCAGGAAGACGAGATTTTGCACCGGAATGGTCACACGATGTGAAACGCCAAAAGGCCGGTTGAGGAAAAGCGAGGAGAGCTTTGAGCTGATTGCAGCATTCTCTTCTCTAGAGCTTTCGCTTGGCTCATATACGCTCGCACGCGAGATACTTTTGCTACTAGCTATTCCTTCTTCTTCTTTCTGCTAGTTGACTCATACTTGATTGTGAGATACATGCCGCTGCCGTCTCTTCACTTCCACCGCATATCTGCTATATGAGGTAACACGGCTAGATCGCAATAAAGCGGAAAGCTGCTCATACCTTTTAGTATGTATGCCGTTGGCTGGCGAAGGCATGAGGCGGCGTGTTTGTGCGTTCACAACATCTTTATGATATTCTCAACACTTTTCGTATACCTATTTCACTAAGAATATTTGATAGATCGTAAACCGCTCACTTTGAGAGTAACCTTTGTGTTCTTCGATTTTAGTTTCATAGAAGCTATATGTGGCCGGTACACTTCATCTTTCGGTTATATTTTATAGTAGAAACAAATGTTGAAAAGTCAATATCAGTTATATTCCTATCGAGCATTGTTGTCTTTAATCGCCTAAGGTGCCACCGTATTTATAAAAGAAGTGTAACACGAGTTTGATTAATGTTTTGTTGACTTCGAGCTTAGCTTTGCTATCTTACAGGGATCCTTGCCGAGTGTCAAAACTGGGTAAATGTTTTTTAGGCAAACTGTATTTAAAGGTTTTCTCCCAACTTTCTATATCCTGTGTAACAATGTATTTTATCTTTTGGGTTCTTTTCATCGTTTATGGCAAACTTTGCATTTCGACTGGCATTTAGGGCATGTTTAGGAGTTAAACAATATTGGTCCAGCTCACCATTCCCTTTTTCTTTGCGTAAAAGATGTTAGTCGATTGCTTATTAATTCTGAATTATTATGTTGTCAATGTTATTTTGGTTGGACGGCCAAAATTTATATACTTGATGTATCTTGTAATTGTGTCTTCTACTATTTTAGTCAATATTGGAAGTGATATGCCTTTGTAATTTTCGTATTATTCTTTCGTTCCTACATGATGGACGAGCGTCTCGAATGTGACGAAATAATTGCATAAAAATTTCGTCTCAGCAAGGTTAGAAGACATGGAAGCTTGAGGCGAGTGCCAACATCAAATAAAAAAAATCTTCCGTTCCTTCTCCGGAGACGTTCATTGCATTAAAAGGGGAAAGGCTAGAGCATACACTCATCCCTATATAAATAACGGAAACCTAACGAGTGTGACTGCCATTATTATATTACCCTTAAGAACAACAATCTTTTGTTTTATGCAGTTTCGGCGGGAAGACTGGCCTTCCTGATAAGGAACTGCCACAGCCAATCACCTCGGAGCTGGAAGTGATGCATGCCTGTGTTGCAAAGGGTGCGGATTTAAAAGGAATTCGGAGCGGAAGTCAGAAAAGAAGGAGTATTTTCGGGAATCAGCAGAATTGATGAACCTGAGGACCTGATGTACCGACGTATGGAAGAACTGTTGCATAAAGAGGCCGGATATGAGAAACTAGAGAGCGACGGACCCGGAGGCAATGTTGATCGAAGGTAAGATGTACAGGATGGGGAGTGGCGAGACGAGAGAAATCTGAACGTGAAGGGCCCGGGTGCAAGTTGTTCTGTGTGCTATGGGGCGGGGGGGGGGGTGGGGGTGGGGAGTGAAACCGAGTAAAAGGAGTGGGGAACTTAGTAGCGAGGAGAAGTGGCACTGGATGAATGGCGTAAGCTCAGTAGGAAGGGGAAACGGTGGATCTGGAGGCGTTGAGTGACTGGTGGTGCATGGTGGCCCAAGGCTGGAAGAACGGCGGAAGCCTAGTAGAATAGGGAGGCGATAGACCTGGAGGCATAGTGGGTGAAAATGAAACCGAGAAAAAGGAGTGGTTAACCTACTAACGAGAGGAAGCGGAGACCTAGAGGTGTGGTGGGTGGAAAGGAGGAGTGGAACTGGACGAACGGCTTAAGCTTAATAAGACGGGAAAACGAGGGACTTGGAGGCCACGGGGACTGGTTTTGTATGATGGCTGAAGGGCGAAGTCAAACAGGACGAACGATGTAAGCCTAGTAGAAAGGGAGACGATGGATCTGGAGGCATGAAGTCTGGAAGGGAGAAGTGGAACTGGATGAATGGCACAAGCCTAGTAGGAAGAGAAAATGAGAAATCTGGAGGCGTGAAAGAAAAAGGTTGAGCCTTGGCAGTCGTTGGCTCATGTTGCATTAAGAATCCAATAATATTGATGACACATAAAAGACGGGTCGAGAATTATATGTTGCGACCATTTTCTCGAACCAAAACATATGTGATACTTTGAAAGATGATACACGGTAGTCACAGCGTAGAGAGCTTTGCTTAACCCTGAGAGAATTACCCAGAAACTAGTAATATTTTTGGGAAGACCGCCCCCATTCATCCGAGACGAGGCTATCTATTTCGGTACGGGAGCCACATAGGTAGTGATACTTAGGCAGAGTGTCACGAAAGGCTGAGCAGAGCTTTAATCTATACCACGGGTTAGAGGGAGCCGATGATAGGTTACTGTCAATCCCTACATGGTGAGGAGCCTATTCTGGCTGAAACGTGGTGGTTGTAGTTGGAAGAGTTAGAAAGAAGGTTTGAGCACTCACCAGTTATGTTATTGTTATCCCGAACAGGGGTACACTGGGACCCCATCTCAATGGGTGAGGGGCGTTGATTGGCGCATTGAACCAATTCCAGTCTAAAGGTGACCATAGGATTAGGCCATTTCTTGGCAGGTACCTCCGTAAACCACGTCCTTCCCACTGTCTGTTCGTCTGAGTGTCTGTCTGTCTGTCCAATGCTACGTCTAGCACTCGTTGCGTGTAGACGTGTTTTTAATCGCTCCTGTCATTGATTTTAAAAATTAATTAATTTTTCACAAAAGTCAGTTTCAAAATATTGAAATAATTTTTTACGAGCCAGTCAAAAGCAAGTTTTGATTTTATTGGGGAAGAATTTATCGTCGAAGGCATCGACCAACCGTACCCATAAACCAAGAAAAGGCCAAACCAACGACAACTCGGGACTGCTGTATGGAGGAGCCCGACGGCTTCCCTCCGTTGGGGGGCCCCGGGGAAAATGACGGTGTGAAATTGGCAAGTGTCAACAAGCGGAGACACACGAGCACCCAGGATACCGCAGATGCCGGTCGCAAAACACAAGTGCTCGAGGATAGACAGGAAGTGTGCCGCCTTCGAAGTGAAATCGAAGAGCTAAAGGCAAGAATTCAAACGTATGAAGAAATGTTCAAGACGGCAAAACAAGTTCAAGAGAGTGGTCCGATACGAAAAATCGAAAAACAGAAGAAAGCTGCAACTCCAATAATAACTGAAGAGGTATTAAGTGCTGGTGGCACGAACGAAAGCCAGAACTACTTTGCGGCGCTGGATGGACTCCAGCAGGACATGGAGGTAGACGAAGGTAACAAAGACGATAATTTTATCTTATATTTAAAAAATAAAAATAATGAAAGTAGAAATAGGGAGAAGAAACCAGCCCGTAGTTCTGCTGGTCCTCCTCAAAAAGTAGCCAAGAATACCGAGAAAATTCCGCCGATTAATGTCTTCGGGCAAAGCGGAAAAGACATGGTTCGGCTGTTGGCAGCCGAAAACAAATTGACAAATTTCGAAATCAAACGAATAAATTCTGAGAAGCTGTCAATTAGAACGAAATCACTGGTTGATTTCAAATCAGCGAAAGATGCTTTGAATTCTGGGGAGGTTCCGCACTTCACCTATACCCCCAAGAGCGAGAAGAACCAGACGTTCTTGCTGAAGGGCTTGGACTGCGGAGAAGATACCGTCGATCTTCTTCAGGTTCTCAAGGAAACGGCGCCACAAATCGAGTTTATCTCAGTGAAAACATTCGCGACAAGAAGGTCGACGGTAGAAAAAAAAAACTTACCACTTTATTTGGTACAAATAACAAATAAGAGCAGTCCAAGCGCTCTTCAGCAAATCAGGTATTTAAATTTTCGAGTGGTGAGGTGGGAACGCCTCCAGAAGCGAGAAATCAACCAGTGCTATCGCTGCCAACGATTTGGGCATTCGGCTGCCAACTGCGCCATGCATTACCGATGCGTTAAATGCAAAGATGTGCATGCTCCCGGTGAGTGCAAATTGGCTCAGACGGAGCCAAAAGAGAAGTTATATTGTGTGAACTGCGGTGTTTTTGGTCACCCGGCATCATATCGAGGATGCTCCCGATATCAGGATGCAAGATTGAAATCTGCCCCAAAACAAACACAAATACACCGCAGTGTCTTAGCTCCGAACTTCGTCAAGCCCGGAGTATCATTTGCACTCGCCGCTAGAGGACCAGCAGAAAATGCGGAAAATAGGGTAAATAATGTAAGTGGCAATAATGAGCTGCTTCTCAAAATTTATCAACAATTAAATTCCTTATCAGAGCGAATCGATAAACAAGATTCGAAAATTAACATTGTTTTTCAGCGTTTAGGACTTTCAAATGGCTCAAAATAAGTTGTCATCCAGCCACATTCCCACGGATAGGATTCGTCTCATCTCGATCAACGTCAACTCCATTGTTACTTTACATCGGCGTGATTATCTCCTTGAATTCATTGCCAGACAAAAGCCTGACATCCTGCTTCTCACCGAAACCCACCTCAATTCATGGCACTTCATGACATTCAAGGATTTTGAATTCGTAAGAAACGATAGGGTAATAGGTGATGGGGGAGGTGGCACCGGGATATTGGTACGAAGACCCTATTGTTTCCAAAATATTGAAAAAGTCGAATTCAAAAGCTTTGAATCTCTTGAAGTGTCCGTTATCAAAATCTCACTGCCAGGTGGGGATAACCTCTTCGTTATCTCTGCCTATGCAACTGGTGGAACTGTTCTCAAGCTCAAGGAGGAACTCAATTCCTTGTTCGAAATACTCGAATTGAACAGGCTGCATAACTATTATATTCTTGCTGGTGACCTGAACGCCAAGCATACATCATGGCTGAACGCCACCAATAATCCAAGAGGTGTATTCCTGAAATCGTGGATAACAGAGAACAAAATTGAATACAGGTGCAATCTATATGGGTCGGAGTTCCCAACATACCCTAGGACAAATTCATATTTGGACCTTTGCATTGCTGACGCAAGACTCGAATTCAACTTTAATAGTCCTCAACGGAAACTGCAGGTGCTTCCTTATGATAGCGACCATAACGCAATCGTAATGGAAATCAATCATCACAGGGATGATTTCTTCCTCATTCCAGTTCAACATGAAAATCATCGGTTGAATTTCAAAAAAACAGACTGGGGAAAGTTTCAAAAGAAGTTTAATCGGGAGTACCAGAAGCAATGTCCCACTTCTGATGGCGGCAACTCTTGTTCAATGGTTCCTAATGACAGAAATCTAACTAACGATGAAATAGATGTCTATTTGTCGAAGTTAGAGAAGCTGACGTTGGAAACGATTGAGAAAGTAGTTCCCAAGATTAAACATCGAAACAATATGGAAGGATATGAAACACCAACCATCGCAAGGTTGAAAAGATTGAAAAGCCTCCTTCTCACACGCGTCAACAATATTTATCGACGATTTTTGGACTACAACCATCCCTCGTTGTCTTTGTTGAAATTACATCTGAAGAATGTCCGGAACTTAATCCGGTCATACTTCAGGAGTGAGGTCAGCAATCAATGGGCGGAAAAATTGAGGGGTATTAGCCCACAGGACCCAGACGGCGTGTTCGCGAAAGTGAATAGCATATTCCGCAAGAAGTCTCGAGTGAAGGTATCGAATCTTGAAGTCACTAGTGATGAGATAAATCTTCTCGATAGAGCTGGTATCGAAATTGATAGTACGACTCCGGATAGAAATGGAAACAGGATTATTTGTGAAGGATTGGATAAACTTGCCCTGATTGGAACACATTTTGAATTGGTTCATCTACCAAACCCTGAGAGAGGGAACGAAATTTTTTCAGAGGTCGTTGAAGCAAAAGTTTCCGACTTCAAATCAAGCCTGAACGGCCAATCAATTCTTCATTTCAATGAAACATTAACATCTGACATCATACCGAGCTTGAATCTAATTGATTATTTTGTCAGCTATGAAGACTTGTGTTTCATATTTCGCAAGATAAACAACAAGAAATCATGTGGTACTGATGGTATTCCAAATGTAGTTCTCCGACATTTGCCTGAGGTTGCTATTAGGAACTATTGCATATTGTTCAACAACATGTTGAGCAATTCATATTTCCCAAATGAGTGGAAAAAAGCTAAGGTATTTCCGATCTTGAAGAAAGGAAAAGAATCTTCATGCCCGAAAAGCTATCGCCCAATCAGCTTGCTGCCTAACATCAGCAAGGTGTTTGAAGTGATACTCAACAGAGCATTAAACGCCCACATTGAGGAAAATGAGTTGATGCCGAATTGCCAATTTGGTTTTCGTGCCAGGCATTCGACCACACATGCAATAACGAAAGTAACCTCAGACATCTGTTGGAAACTAAATGATAGACAATGTGTTGGAGCATGTCTCATTGATATGGAGAAAGCCTTTGATACGGTATGGTTAGATGGACTTATTTTTAAACTTCTTCAGGACAAGTTCCCCAGACACCTTGTCGCCATGATGTGTAATATGTTATACGGGAAATCGTTTGTTGTAACCGATGGAAATCTGACAACAATGCGCGAGTTCAAGGTCTTGAATGGTCTACAGCAGGGAACAGTTACTGCGCCTCTGCTCTTCTCAATCTTTATTCGCAAGCTATTGAACGGCTTTGATTTTAACGTCTCGCCAACGCGATCATTGGCAGCGTTTGCTGATGATCTGATCATCTTTACGGCAGACCGAAAAGCTACAAAAGTTCAGAGTAATCTCCAAAAAATGTTCAATGATGTACAGCTGTACACTGACAATTGGCGAATGAAAATAAATGCGCAGAAGTGTGAAACAATCTTGTTTCGGACAACGCTGCAGGGGGTCAGTCAAGACCTGAAACGTAATTGGAAAGATTTCCACATCATGGCTGGCGAGGGTAGTTCAGAACGAATTCCACATAAATCCTGTGTTCGATACCTCGGTGTTCATCTCGATCAGTTTCTGTACTATACTGAACATGTGAAAATCATGCTCAGTAAAGCACTTAAAGTAGTCATGGCCCTTCGAAAACTCTTTCATTCCAGATACATTGATCAAAAGGTCAAAATTATCTGTTACAAGACACTGGTTAGACCAGTTTTGACCTATGGATGTCAGATCTGGTACAACCAGAGTGCTAGTACTATGGAAAAATTAAGAGTTTTCGAAAGGAAATGTCTTCGTGCATGTACTGGTTTGTACAGAAAGCCTGAGACGGATTGGAAACATTATATATCGAATAGAAGAATTTATCAAACTGCTGAAGTGACTAGAGTCGATATCTTCATATTGAAGCTTCTTCGGAATCATATCGCAAGATCTGTGACTGTGAGTGAAAACCCTTGGATTTCACAGCCGTTCCACCCTACAGACGGGTATATAGCGACTTGCCTCGCTACTGGCTTCATTCCTCCAGAAGCATTCGGGTATTTGGACATGAATGGATATGTTTTTGATTCTGACGGCGTCCCAGTCATATATCACATATATCGACGGGCCACCGATAAGAAGATAAAATATCCTCCTAATTTGAGTTCACGAGACCAACGATTTCAATGGAGATACTCATTTGCTAGATTCGTTGAAGCTGATCGAGTTGAGACGGCGCAATCCAGGTATTGGTGGCTGAATGACAATGTCTAAATTTTTCGTGTTTGTTTTCAGTTTTGGTGTTTTTCGTTATTTAGTTTTTGAGTTTCAGCTCATTATTGCTACATTTAGTATTGTTATATATTTTTGTTAAAATCAGGTATAGGTTAGGTATATGTAATGTTTACTATATTCCGTTAGAGATAAGATTAAACAATTAGGTTAGGAACATTGTTATAGTATTTTTAGTATAAGATAAAGTTTTTTGATTGTATTTTATTAGAAATAAGTTACAACATATTAGGTGTAGGATCAAAGTTTCACTGTTGTGTATTAATTATAAATAATTTTTGGATAGTGTTGGTTGGTTTTTTCTCCTTTTTCCAATTGAATTGTAAAAATATGTAATAATCGTAATTAATTGCATTTGCTATAGTTTTTTTTTTTTTTGATGAAATGAGTTTATGATAACGTACAAATTTAGAGAGCCATTTGGGCCATTAAGTTTTTTGATTGTTATTATTTGGAATTTGCTTTATATTCTTTTAAAATTTATAACGATGAGTATTAAATAAAGCGCTTTTGACTTTGACTTTGACTCTGTCTGTCTGTCCTTTCGTTCGTCTGGAGGTTCAGTAAAAATATTCGACGTTGCTTTAATCATTTTCATAAAAATCTTTTGGTTTTATTATCACTGCCGCTGCTTCATAAGGCATCAAACACAAAATTATAAAAATATAATATTTTTGTTATTCAACTCCTATTGATCGTATCAGGAGAGGTGAATCCTGATATTATCAAACCAGAAAAAAAATCTCTAGGATTTCGAATGTTTTTGTTTTTTTTAACTTTTAATCTGATTATACTCGCAGTAAAAATTAAATGATATAAAAACATCTAATTTACTTAGGCCTGAAAAATGCGTTTCATATTTTTATTTTGTGAATATTAATTTTATATCAAATTCACACAAAAATTAACAACTGTTTTTCTTCTTCTAGGTGAAAATTATTTTCATACCTTGCGGCCATCTGTGCTGTTGCGCAGAGTGCCAAAATAATTTGGAATTGTGTCCAATGTGCCGCGCAAGCATCGAGCGTAAAATAAAAGTTCTCCAGCCATAATACAACATGCAGTGTTCAAACTGACAACTTTACAAATTTTCACTTCATCATTCTCTTCAAGTTCAACGCTTCTAAACCAACAAACTAAGAAAAGAAATGAAGACATATAATGTGATATCGATGCCAAAATCGTACGTACAACAAGAACAACAAATTTAGGATAAATATTCATTAGATTGTCTTTAAGACAAAAGGAGTAAGGTACGTAGGTCGTATCTATCGTAGCTATAAATAATAGATTGGAATACTGCGATTGGCTATATGGTATTAAAATCAAACGACTTCATCCCAAACAACTTTTCAAACTACTATATGGCTCAATTTATTGAATCAACACGCTAAGCATTTTTTCTTAAACATTTTGTGATTTTTAATATGTGACAAAGCCGAAATCTGTTTCGATAGTTGATGATTTTACTCACAATCAGTGTTGGTTATATAACGGGAGAAACATCCCGTATGGAAAAACAAATAATTTCCTTAGAACAGTTATTGTAAACATCGAAGTTTTCATGCGATCGGTGTTAAAATTTTGTATATAATAAGCAAGTATTTAACAGATAAAGTGTCCTTAAATTAAATGTCAATGAATAAGTAATGAGAGGATGTTTTGGTATTTAACATCCTTATCTGTAAATGTGAATGATGGATAAGGTTACTGCAGTGATATTTTAATGATCAAACGATGCCACTATGCATCTTTAAAAAATATTTGAATTGTTTCATAAATTGATTTTGATATTTAACTTATTGTTAGTGATCCTCCTTTCTAGGTAACACGTGCTTTTACATCTATTATATACTTACCTTTTCTTCGTGAACTATAAAGATTCCGGTTTTCTAGTTCGTATGAGTATAATGAAAAAATTACTACAGATCTGTTTTTGAATATTCAAATTCGAAATTGTTTGTCCGCAATTAAATCATTTGATAATTATAAAGTTAAGAAATATTTAAAAAAATTAAAACGGTTATAACTAATGCCTACGATAGAGTTTCCTCGATACAGTTTTTTCTCTTTTACGGTGGCTTTCAATTTTAAATTATATTATATCTAAAACTTCAATAAAGAGACATAAAAATATTAATCGAGTTGAAGATTTTAATTCTCATAAATTTTCGTTTGGCATCACATACCATATCACATAAATTTTTTGTCAAAATTTCATTAACAGTTTCTATTCTATTTTTAGACGGAAAAATTATTTAATGTTTTTATATGTCTTACTCTTAATTATTTTTTGGTATTGATATCATTTTATTGTTAGCATTAAAAATACCTGATAAAAGATAGAATTGAGGTTTCATAGGCTTTATTAAAAAAAAATCAAAGTTTCTGATCCATCTACTTTAGATTCTTTTTCTTGTATTTATCTAATATTTTCAAATCACTTACAGTCAGTAGTGATATTATCTATTATCTACTTAGTAGGTCTGTCTTCAACTTCAAAAATTGATTTGCGCTACTACACTGCGTATTAGATTTAGTCTATATGTATGTTAATTATCTTTTCGATGGAAAATTTAAAAAGGTGAAGCTCTTGTAAATGGTAAAATCACTTGATGTGCATAATTGTCAATCTCTCACAGCATTATTTGCGATCACTTTCTATTTTTTGAAATTATCAGTTCAAGACCAGTGCACCCTGAAGTGGTTGAGATTTAGTAAGATGATTCTTGATATTTGCCTAGTTTCCCGATAGGGTTTGATGATGATGGATTTCGGGAGGTAATTATGATAAGGGACGATGGAAAAGTCTATTATCATAATTATTTCTTCGATGGACCGGTTTCGTACTAGAAAATATAAAATTAATAAACAAAAAACATTTGACGGACGAATAATAAATGAACAAACACCCATTCGGATGTAATATTTGAGCCCTTAAAAATACTCTACAAAAAACAAGGAAAAAACAACACAGTAACTACGGACACGGAAACTATAAAAACTATATAACTATAAAAACTCATAAAAGTAAAAATAAAATCACTGACTTTTACTTACCTATAGAAAAGAACAATACAAATGCTAGCGCAATAATTAAAAACAATTAAGAGAAAGTGACCCATACGAAAGAAAATCTTGCTACTTGCTCGCATAAAAACGAACGAATATATACCTGGTGATTATATTATAACCCTACCTCCCAATGGGTATGGGTTGAACTCGAATACATTCCTTGCACTTACCTTTGTCAATTAAAAGGCCACACTCTCACTCCTACTTCAGTGAAAGAATATTTTTAGATTTTAGATTATACATGACAGTTGATTTATTAGTTTTCATTTTTTGTTCGCTCCTGATGTCGATGTTTCCACTTTGGTCTTAGCTTCAGCCTGCTATTCCTTGCGGAATTCCTTTTGGAGCTTGGTAGCCTGGCTCCGGAATTGTAGTAATCGAGCAGTCGCCTAAGCAAACTGCTCGAGGCCCTCATAACGCCTATCTGAAATTTTAATAGCAGATTTGAAAAAGACATTTTTTAATTATTTCAATTTATAGTTATAAATCATAAAATATTTTTTTTTTATTTTTATTAAATATAAATTTTAGATCATTTTTTTTATATTAAATTTAGACTTTTCATTATAATTATATTCTTTATGATATTTGCCTTTTTCTATTATTATTTAAATTTTTCTATAGTATTATTTTTCATAATTTAATAATTCAAATCTACAATTGAAATGCGGACATGGCAACACCTTTTCCCGCTGCACATGCACTTATTGCATTGGCGAAGGCAAGTCTGCAGCGGAATGAATGAGAGGCCCGTTGAGTCCGTTTGCAACATCTAGCAAGTGGACGATTGACAACCAAAAGGGGAGTCTCTTTTTAATCGCCACGTATGGAGCACGTCAGAAGAGCGCACCGGCAACGAACTATCGGATTATGATTTTTGTGTGAAATTTGCGAAATTCCCACGAAATTTGCGTGAATTGATTGGATGTGCGGGAATTGATTGAATCGTCGCGGAGGAAAAGTTCAAACAAGCGCCGAAGCGCACTTTCCACCAACCAACATCTCTTATCGAAGAAAGTTCGTGACTTACGGCGCATTTGGTGCAAGTTGTAAGGTTACGGTTAACTATTGGAATTTCGAATTACATAGATTTGTGCGCTTAGTTCTCAAGGTGAACGTATAAAGTCTTCTTAATTGCACCTACGGGACGAAACCCTATAATCTGCAATTGTTTCTTGCATTTATCCAGTGAATGTATTATTACAGCAGCAACGACAGCAAATTTCGTGGATCAATTTTCGATGGTGCGATATCCGGCTTAGTTGCAATAATATAGATACAGAAAAAGTGTATTGCATTATAGAAGTGAAGTGCCGCGCACTAAATCCATTTTCCGTGCAACAAGCGACAATCATCGTGTTTACTTGGAATTAACTGAATTAGCTATCAACATCATCTCTTCCGCGTGAAATTTAAATATCCATGTTTTGTTTGGTCGCTTAATGTTGATTTTGGATACGGTTCATTTGGCAGTTCTCTGTTATTTGGATTAATTTGGGAGAAAAGCATCAAAAGCTAATAGCAAACAGCATATCTAGTTTTCTAGGTTAGGAGTAACATTTTGTGCAAATTTGAACCATTTCATCATCTTATAACTCCGACGACGATAAAATGACCGCAACAAACCTCGATTATACCGTTACATATTCATCACCAAAAAGATGTAACATAGTATCGATGGAAAAATGCCTATGAGAGAGTGAATTTATCCATTTCAACCAATATAAGTTTACGTTATACCCACGTTATCGATGTGTTACTTTATAATCCAATTATTTCTAAGTCATACAACTCATGCGCTTACAATGTTCATTGATTCCTAACATATGCAAATTAATGGGGCCAACCAGCGGGCGTCCGGCGAGGATGTTGGGTAAGTACCCAGTTTTTGTAAATTATTTATATTATTTTTCCATTTTTTCACTATATTTATTACCGAAAATCCCGCTGCATGCAAATTTTTTGACTATTTTATAAGTTACACACGTCGCCTTCATAGCAATCAAAAATTAATCGCGCCTTAGTCAAAAAAGAAAAAACAAATGAAAGAAAATGTTAAAATAAGTCTTATAAATTTTACTGAGTCATTTGAACTTGAAGCAAAGACTAAATAGGTGACAAACAATAATTAAAAATCGAAATAAATTACGTGTATTTAAATAATGAAAAGCGAATCTGACTAAAAAAAATGTCATAGCGAAAGTTGTCTAGACTGAAATTTTCTAAATATATTACTGTAAATTGTAATTGTACTCAAGAACGGCCACACCAGCCGTTGTTGATAATTACTTTTACTTAGTACAAAACAGATAGAAACACAAATAAAAACAACGCGTTCACTTTGTTGGCGTACGAAGGAATACATTTATTATTATTATTTACACATGAACCTAAATACAAAATATTGATGACTACAAATGCTTGCAATAATCGAAGTCAATGTCCATTAAAGAAAATTACATTCTATACAATAATACATTTGAATTATTGAAATCAATAAAACATTAATGAAAATGCATACTATACAAAAAACTTTTTTATGCTGTAGTTAATGTCCATTCAGAGTTCAAACATTTTTGCTTACAAGTTCAGGTAGGCAAATTCGCGGCTGAAAGTGGGTCAATTATATTGATAGGAGGAATGACCGGACGAATGGACATTGACTACTGTTGTAATATATGCATTGCGATGAGTCCAAATGGGATACATATGTATTTTTAGTTGTTACTAAATTTGAGAACTTTTTGTGGGAAATCAAGTGATTGATATGTATTTTGATAAACACTGGATTGCAAGAAAATAAAAACAATGATAAGTTAAAATCCAAACTCGGCCTTTCCCTTTATCTAGAACTTGACCGGGCATGGGACCCGCTTCGTTGGCTGGCCGCTCCGCTATAATGAGCTAGCCGTCGGGCGAGCTCTCTCCTTTTGATGCGTTAAAGGGGCTCTTGCCCGGGTAGAGTGGCCTTTCGCTCGCGTGCCCTTTTATGGTATAGTGTCATGTGATTTCATTGCATAATACTATAACTTAAATTGGCCACGTTTATGTTTCTCATTTAAGGGAAAAATTCACACAAATTATGTTTGTATGAGTTTTTCACTTAAATGCGAAATGTACCGCCACGTCTACATTTGAATCTTGATCCGGTTGGGAGCGTGCGAGGGGACGCCGCTTCCACCTGGATGCCCCACTCTTATATGGGGGCTATACGTATCGTCGGTAACGACGAAGTCCGGTCAAGTCCGTCTGTTTTCGCCCGGCGTAGTTTGATGCTGGGCTCTAAGCAATTTCAAGCCTTAGTAGGTTACCTCGGCCTCGACACCAGTCGATCGGCATTTGATCCTTTCAATTCGTGAATGCGAAATTATTTTCGTAGTGTGTCCTTGTGCTGGGTAAAAGAACCCGCCCCACGACACCACAGTGCTAGCCTGCCAGCGCATTCACGCGTCCTCAGACATGGCCAATCTCGGCGAAACACACCATCTTCTTTCGCCGAGGCGGCAGACCATCGCTGCAGTCCTTTACGAACTTTTATCTACCCAAATCACTACAGAATTTCTGTCCAACCGCTTATTAACATTGGGCTTGGGGTATCCAGACTCTGACTAAGTGCCGCTGGAGAGGAAAGAAGCAAATTGGTGCCGCTTCTTATCTTCCGGCTGTTTCCCGAAGGAAGTCCTCGTCGGCTGCATCCAGAGTCTGGCTAAGTGTCGCTAGAAGTACTGGAGTGGAAAGAGGCAAATTTGTGCCGCTTCTTATCTTTCGGCTAGTTGCCGATGGAAGTCCTCCTTACAGGTGACAACTTTCTAAGAGAAGGTAGGCAAAGACCACTACCCAACTTCCGGCTCAGGACACAGAAAAATCTTTGAAAAGTCAGGGCTTTTCTGGCTAAATGCCAAAGAAAATAGAGTAAGGCTTTTAGTGCCGCTTTAGTCGCTCTGTTGACTGTCGAGCAGCCAATCGTGTCTGAACTTATTCCCTAACTTCTAAAATACATTAATTTTTCTTATTATCAAAAATTTACCTGAAAGTTGATTTTATTGACTTACAGAAAAACAAAATACTTACATGGCAATTTTACTTTTAATTAATTTCCCCCAAAAATACTCAATGGCACCAATGAAACTTTACTGTGCCACAATGATGGCAATCTTTAATTATTTTTTTGGCAACATTTTTGAATTCGAGTAGCTTTAACTAGTTTCATAAATGTGCGACTAAGCGTATGCAACACATTGAAAATATCGTACATTAATTAATTTGAGTGGGAGCGACATCGTGCGGAAGATACTTTCAGACGAAGACTTATTTAAGATGCTTTGGGCATTTTAGCTTAGGCACTTGGCTTGGGCATTTAGTTTTATCGTCTGACTTCCGTATCTTTAATGGCTTAAAAGCGTCTTTCCCCAAGGAAAAAAATCTGGGGCGCATCTTGAAGAGATGTTGGTTTTTTTTTCATATATTCGTGTAAGTGTTTATCTATTCTAAATATTGAATTCTTATGGGGCTTATCGTATTTTTTCTATAATGCGTGCTTTTATCCGGCACATTTAATTAGCTTATTTATGTTTTGAATCTAAGTAAAATTATGAATTTGTTACAAGTAGGATCTATAAGATTCTTATTTAGCTACGTGTTTTTGTTTGGCACATTTAATTGGTTCATTTCTTTTTTTTGAGTTTAAGAATAATAAGTGCTCACTTTTATTTACAATATAAATGTATGTAAATATTCTCTTATTTAAATAACTGGCAAAGTACCAAATCTTAATTTCCAAAGTGCTGTGGCAGGCTCACCAATAGCATTCAAGTGCGAAAAAGACTTGTGGCCTTGGAATGACTTTATTTGCTACATCAAAGTTAACTTATGTAGAATTTTTGCTTACATACTAATTAATAGAAATTGCAAAAATGCTTGTACGCAAATCGAGTACAAGTTAACACAATGAACTGCTTTCCTTTTTGCTGACAAGGTAAAGCGTGTACGGTAATAATACGAGTAATTAATTGAACTTTAGATTCTGATTGAATTTATAAATGTTGAATTGTGAGTGGATTCTTAACAATATATAAGGTTTGTTTTGAAAGTCAATATTTATTTGCTTTTTAAATTGATTGTCTTCTCCATAGTTAATTTACTTTCGTTATATTTGTGGTTCCCTATAATTATTTAATGTTTTTTTTTTCATTCGATGTATTATTCTTATGTTTTCATTCGCATGTAGCAAGGCTTATACGCGTCTTGATTTCAAGACGAGATTCCCAATTAAGCAATTATCGCCTTGGAATTATTTCCGAGTAGGCTTGTAATGATGGCTTGTAATGATGGCTTAAGTGGGCGTTTCGGCGGGGCCTTGGGGTCCCGGTTAACCCTTGTAATGATGGCTTGTAATGATGGCTTAAGTGGGCGTTTCGGCGGGGCCTTGGGGTCCCGGTTAACCCGTGGAGACGGAGTAGGTTGGCGCCACTCGTCAACCCGTAATATGCCCCCGGAGCCACTGACGAGTTTGAGCTCCCGGAACGAAACACTAAGGAAGAGAAGCGCAACGGGAAATTTCAAAGCAAACACATGAAACTAAGGGAAAGCTAAATGATCCAAGATTAAGCAATTTTCTTATTCGTTTTCCCTACACTAAAAAAAATTAGAGGAAACCCAACGCTTCAACATCAACCACTTTTCCGTTTCTTTCTTATTCACTACACTTCTCGGGATTCCGCACTCCACCTGCGTCCTTTATGCGGAAAATCGTTGCGACCACTCCACAAGAGAGTTCGCTGGCTGAAAATTTATATCCTGTTTATTAAAAAAAAGAAACGCAAGAAATTCTAGTATATGAAAGTCAATATAATCACAATAAAAAAAGCAAGATGCTCTTAAATCTTCAATTATCTTCATCAACAAAATTTTTAGGGTTATGCTAGGTACCTCGTTTTTCTTTTGCTTTATAAATCACGACCTGTGCAGCACGTTAGGGGCCCTTTTCGTTGAACGATGAACCGAATCCATATAAAAAGAATATACACGCAATCCAATCTCCGCCATAAATTTGTCCGCTTAACTATTGAATGTTGCAGAAAGTCACTTCTTGTCCGCTCAGCTAGGGATTATAATCCAAAAAAACTTGTCCGCTCAACTTGTATCAGCAACCATTGGTCCGCACAGCTCCGGCTTCCGTGTACCAAAATCCACCCGTTGAGTTAACCACAAAAAGAAGAGCGCTTCCACCGTCGCTGGCCCTTTTATCACTTTTCCCGCAACGGCTCTTCTTCAACGGCTACGTTCAAGTCCAAGGCTGAGTTTTCGTCGGCACTGTTGCTCAACCTTCAGCCTTAGTGATGTCACAAACCAACTTTCAGCATAGTGGCGCTTCAGTATTCTCCCTAATTTGCGGTTCAAACATCTATTTCACCTTTAACCGGAGATGTTAGGAATATTTGTAAGACTATCGCCACCTCCACGTTCACAGGTAGATTAGCATCGCTGAGTAGAACATTTGGATTAGATGCATTATTTCGGGTACTTTACGACGAATAATTTGGCGACAAATGTCGATTCACTTGGAAACATTTCTTTTGTAGTTCGTTCTAGATGGAGCGAATGCTGTGACGAGACATAGTAAGATTTCAGAATTTGAAATACGAAAACGTTGTCGAATAAATGCTGCGCGGCGATACCAGTTAGATGTGCGTTATGCATACTAGATATCGGTTGGTTGTTGGCCATATATCATAGTCCTACTTAATTCTAAGTCTTGGAGCAAAAAGTTTACTTTCCTTTACTTACTTTAACTTACTATCTCTGAGTATAATTCAAAATAAAGAGATAAATTTACAATCATAATTCTTACTTTACTTTAACTTACTATTTCTGAGAACAATTCATGTTCAGGAAGTCAAAAGAAATAAAATTACAATTAAAGTTCTTACCGGCTCTTCACCTCGTGGAGTGGTCTATCAAAATTTGTCATGTGTGCTCGATGTTTACGCTGGAGTGCTAGAAAGCCTTGTCAACCGTGACAAGGCTATGTCTCGATTCACTAACTTTTTTCATGTTAGTGATAAGCCTTTGAATTTGATTGAAATATATTTCTTGGCTACTCATTTTGGGTGAATCTGATTTAATGACGATATTGTTGTCACCTATTAACTTCTTCCGATAGGGACTCTCTCTTGCTTCTTTGTCAATTTTCCTATGTATAAGCTGGGATATGTTGCTGCTTCCGCAATGCTTCCGACTCTGCTCTAATTTCTCAGGATACCTAAGCCCGCAAATATGAGACAGCACAAATCTAAATGTGCTGCTGCAGAATGTATATATGTCCAGGTCCAAATTCTTAAGTCCAAGAAAGTGCAAGTTTAGATGTGCTTCTGTAGATCCAGATATTTCTAGATCTTCCCCAAGGTTTGCAAGTCTTAGCACACAAAAGCCCTTGCAGGTTCAAATGCAAATACGCTTCTGCAGATCCAGATGCTTCGAAACCTGTTCCAAAGTCCGTAAAAATACTTAAGTCCAGGATTGCGTAAGTCCAAGTGAGCGGAATTCCCAAAGTGTTGCTGCAGATCCGGATGCTTCGATACCTACTCCAACACCTGTAAAAATACCTAAATCCAGAATTGCACAATTTCAAGTGAGTGCAGTTCTCAAAGAGCTGCAGATCCAGATGCTTCGGAACCTACTGCAACATCTAGGTTCAGAACTGCACAAGTCCAAGTGAGTGTAATAATTCCCAAAGTGTTACTGAAGACCTGCAGAGGTGTGAGTCTAAATACGCAAAGCTGCAATAGGTATAAGCGAAAATATGTGCCCGCCAATCCAGATGCTTCGTAATTGCTCCAAATTGTAGAGGCGAGTAGTATGCGCAAATCCAAATATTACAAGTCCAAAATTGCTGCTGCAAATCCTGATCTGCTTAATGCAATGCTGTTTTGGATCCGAATGTGACCTGCAGTCCAAGTCCAAAATGTGTGTCGGTTCCAATATTAAAGAATATCAACTCATTAACTCAATACAATCATTAATTCATGAATTGTTTACTCACTTCAAATTTTTTTTACATATTTTAAGGATAAGGTAACTTAACCTCTAGCTTACATTATAGTCACTCTTTTTCTAATTAATTCATTGCCTCCCTTACCAGCGCAGTGGTGGGGCACCAAGGCAAATGTTTGAAATGTTCAGCATTTCTCACTTAATTCAATAGATAATATTTTGTAGATCTGGTTTATTTGTTCAACGTCAGGCGTCTGGATAGATATTTGGATAATTGGTTGCTTTCGTTGTTAGATGGATTATTTGCGCATTTTTTTTTTATTCTTTAAGGTAGGTATAAGTTAACTTTTTCCGACCGGACTGAGCCCGATGTTCTTTATTGAATTGTTAAAATGGAACTGAATACAATTTACAAGATTTTAGCAAGTACAAATTATTTAGCTTATGTTGCATTAAATTTAGTTCACATGAAAATGTGCAAAACTGCAATTTCGAAACAGGAACCCTAGACGCGATGTCAGCGCGTTTGGATATTCGCTCAGGTAGCGCGTGGCATTCTCAGGTGTTAACTCGCCCATCGTTAAGTGCGAACGTCCTCGGTCGCTAAAAGAATTGGATGTCGTTGAATCGAACATTTCTTGTTGAAGGTCGTGAGTCAGGACCGGGAGATGCTGATGGAGTTTGGATTGGAGGTGGTAACTCTGGAATCTCTTGCACTGCTGATTGCGATAGTTCTTAAGTGAAGTATTTCCTGGTAGGCACTGCTTTCTGGAGATGGTTGTAAGATAGCAGGAAAAACGTTTACGATTGTGACTTCTTGGTTTATGAAGGTTCGTCCATTTATTGAGATGCTGGTGTTTTGAATTTTTACAAGGTGAGTCCCGTTTGGTTTGTGGATCAAATGTTCGACTTTGATTGTACCCGTGAATTGATTCAGCAATATCGTGCCAGGGGAATCTTCTTCGATGCTTGGTATATGGGCGTTACTCGTTTTGTTGCAGGTAGCTTTGACACTCTTCATCAGGTTTGGGATGCAGGAGGTGTTTGTGATATCCACGGTCTCCGATGGTTTGCAGATAGTTAGGCTATTTACAATTTTGCAATTTCCAACTACCCCAAATATATTTTCATTGTTTTTTAGTATTTTATTAAATTGAATATCATTTATAACATGTTCCCTTTTTATAGCTTTAACAAGTAATGATTCATAATTGAGGCTGGTTGTTAACGAGATATTAATAATATACAAGAATGACAACAAATTTGTGATTATTTTTACATCAGAAAAATCAAGAGCCAATAGTGGAAAATGGAAGTAGTTCTTTGTCGAGAATCTCTGTTGCTAATTTTATTTCGTACTTGGATAATATAATTGAATTAATGATGATCCATTTGGCCCACTGTATGGCATAATTTACATTAATTAATTCCTCTCTAATTAAGGCTAGTCTGAACTGTACGTCTAATACTATATTGTAATTGGTTTGGCTACTCTCCTTGAACAGTCTTTGAATTTCATTAGCTAATTTTGTGATATTGTTAATGCCATTGTTATACATTCTATTAATAACAACTTGGCGATTATTGTTCTCTAGCACGTTGTTAATTTTAGAAAATCTTCATGATCGGGATTACCTGCAATCCATTTCCAGGTTGTTCCAATAAAATCAAGTGACATTTTTATTTTTCTGGGCTTTAAGTTGTTTATTAAGTTTTGAATTTGCTGAACCTCGAAAGATAGGTGAGATGAAAAAGAATAGTGCCTGACTTCTGAAATGTTGAAGATTGGTTCTATTTCTCTTATAAGGTGCTTTCGATGGTGTGAATTATTTTGAAATTCCCGTCCTGTATTTTTGCATTTCCTATGTGAAATATAATGATTTGAGAACTCGAAAAGTCCAGTTTGTCGATTTTGGTGTTGATTATATGGGGCAGAAGTCTAAAAGAAAAACTTCAATTACGAATGTGACTTTTGTGAATCACTTTACAGGATTCTGTTAAAACTGTAGAATTTCTATTTTCTTTTACTATTTCTTGTCTAAAACGTCGTCGAACGTCGAACGGAAATCGTTTCTCCGACTTCGTATTGTTTCGTATTTTGTCTCGTTTTATTGTAATTTTTTAAGTCCGTATCCTGTTTTTGTTTCAGTCGTTCTATGTTGGATTGTCGAATCCGTTCTAATTCGTCTGGGTTTGTCCTTGGTATTCGTCCAAAGTGTAGCTCAATGAGTTTTCTACCAGTAGTAGAGTGGATTGAAAAATTGTATTCATGCACGGCATGTTGTAGAAGATTTTCAAATGTTCTTGGCGGTCCTTCTTCCTTCAAGCATCTCATGAGTTCTGTGAGAGTGCTGTGCCAACGCTCGACTTGTCCATTAACCTCACTTTTGTATGGAGGGGTTTTCAAAACCTTGATCCTAAAGTCGTCTTCCATTAAGGAGGTTATGGAGGCTGATCTAAATGAACTCTCGTTATCGATCACGACAATATTTCTGGTATACAGAAAAAGAAAAGCAAGTCGGTAAGCCGTTGTTTTATGTCTTTAATAGACTTTGATGCTATAATTTAGCCTTGTCGACAGCGGTTAAAACACGATGCTTTTCTGTACTGAATAAATCGATGTGGATTGTATGACCGGGATAAGATGGAATAGGAGTAGCGTTTAAGGGGCGTTTGTTGGGATGTCGGTCATACTTATTTTCTTTACATACGCTACATCGCTTCACTATGTTTCTAATTTTTGTTGGCATTTTCGGAAAATAAAAGTTCTCAAGGAGCTGTAGACGGTTTTCTTCAGCGTTCCGATGACCACGTCGCTGGTGATGTCTTCGACAAATTTTTGCCTGTACCAAATGCGATAGCTTCTGAAATTTTCGGGATAAATTTCCTGTGTGCGACCCATATTTTGTTCGCATGTTAGAAGACCGTTTATAGTGTGAGGGTTTAGGTGTCGTTTGAAAGTATTTATAATTTATTTATGTCTCGTGTGATTTGGGAATGGATTTTGAAGTTGATAACTATCTTCTCCGCCTATTTTAAGGATAATTGAGTTCCGGAATGCATTTATTGGTGATTCAACTGTTGGAATTAAATTGTGTGCTGGGCTTTGGTCGCTATGTACTGTTGGCGTAAGGGAATTAATCAATGTTGGTTTGGGGGGTCGTGAGAGGAAGTCTGCTACTACGTTAGCCTTACCTGGCTTATATATTAGTTCATGATTATATTCTTCTAAGATCGACTTCCACCTTTTCAGGTGTTCTGTTGCTGTTCTGTTGGTGTTCTTGTTGCTGAGAGCGTAGGTAAGGGGTAGGTGGTCGGTGTATATTTTCACTTTGCGAGACCCATAGAGATAGCTTCGCAATGAATTGAGTGCCCAGATGATGGCAAGCATCTCTTTTTCATTGGCCGCGTAATTTTCCTCTGTTTTGAATAGCGTTCTTGAGAGAAAAACGATGGGGTTGTCATCTTGTGAAAGGACTGCACCAATCGCGTAGTTAGAACCGTCTGTTGTGAGCTGAAACTCCTTGTCAAAGTTTGGATGGGTTAGAATTTCCTCTTTAGATATTAAGCAATTTTTTAGGGCGTTAAGTGTATCGATAGCTTTTGAATCAAGGTGAATTATTTTATTTTTGAATTGATTTTTGGACAGTCGCCCATCTTCCCCTCTTAAGAGAGGAGGTCAGGGGCTTCGCGATTCTTGCATAGACTCGAATGAATCGGCGGTAATACCCTGACATCCCTAGGAATGATCTCAAATCTTTTAAAGTTTTAGGTAATGGCATGTTCGCTATTGTCTTGACTTTTTGAGAGTTGGTTTTAATGCCATCACTACTCACCACAAATCCTAAGAACTCTATTTCCCTTTTAAAGAATTCACATTTGTCCAACTGGATCTTCATATTGGACGCTTCCAAAGTTTTCAGCACTTTCCTTAGATTTTTGAAAGGCTCTGCCTCATCCCTTCCGAAGATGATAATATCATCAATATATACGTAGCAACGTACACCGATGTGCTCTCGTAAAATATCATCAAGAGTTCGTTGGAAAATTGAGGGAGCGTTCTTTAACCCGAAAGGAGGGCGAGTGAACTCAAATTTTCCGTTACTCACAGAAAAAGCAGTCTTTTGAATATCTCGTTCTCTAAGTGGTATTTGGTGGAAACCACTTTTGAGATCGACAATAGAAAATAGGTATTCTTACCCAAGTTGGCAAGAATCTCGTTTATGTCCGGTATCGGATATACGAGTATGTCTGCAATAGTGACAGAATTTAGTTTGCGGTAATCGATTACGATCCGATACTTTTTCGTGGGCACTATCCAGACTGGGGAATTATAAGGAGATTTGGAAGGTCTTATGTTATTATTCCGTCTTCTAGAAGTTTGTTAATTCCCTCCTGGACTTCTCCTTTCAAGGCCATTGGGTATGGATACGACCTTGAGTAAACAGGCTGATTGCCTTTCGTTTGTATTTCTCCCTTGATGTTACTAGTGTAGGTTAGTTTTTCGTCAGGTTCTGATAATAGCCTAGGGCAGTTTCTTAGGATCGCCTTTAATTTAGCTATTTGCTCCTGATTTATATGGGTAGTTTTGAGATTTATGTTGTGAACGGATTGTGAAAGATGTTGTTTTAAGGGGATGAGTACATTTGGGTACAAAGTCATATAACCTTCTTCCGTATGTATAACAGCCTTTAGTTGTTTAAGTGTGTCATTGCCGATAATTCCGTCAAAGGTAATCAAACTTGGGAGTATGAAAAATTGAATTTCCTGTATCTGGGGGCCGAATAAGTTTATAAAAGCATGATGGGTTATATGTACGTTTCCTCCTACTGAATTTGCATAGAAAGGTTTTCTGTTTGGAATAGGATAATCTATGTGTTTGGGCTGTATGTAGTTTTTGTTGGACCCGGTGTCCACTAGAAATCTGAGTTGCTCTTCACTTCTTGTTTCATATTCGAAATAGGGAAGTGAAGAGCGCTTCATTCTAAAAAATAGATATCCTCTAATTCTTCGGTAGTTCCCAAGGTTGGCTCGTCACTTTGGTCAATATAATCTATCAGAGTTTTGTTCTTGGTCTGTATCTTGTTGTTCCATGTCCTGTTGATACTGTTCCTCTGTTACTTTTGATTCTTCCGGTTCAGTGTAGTAAACTCGCTGAACTTTAGGGCGTTGTTGGTGCTTTGGGATGGTTGTTTTTGTGAGAAATTTCGATTTTGAGGCCTATTCGCATAATTACGGTATGAGATATAATTGTTTGGTCAATATCCATAAGGACTGGTCCACGTGGTGGTCGCGGAGGCGGGTAATTAAACGCATTTTGGCGTTGAAGTTGTTGGTGATTTTACGCGAAAAATCTGGGTTGTTGCGGCACTTGCGGATTGTGGTGGAGTTTTGGATGGAAGACACGTCGAGGGGCTGGTATTGGCACGGGCCTAGGCGGATTAGGCACAGCTCTGCGAGAGGGAGCTGGAGGTGGATCACCGTGATGTGCTTTTCGCGCAGTTGTTCGCGTATTGGGCTCGACAGTCCATGTTCTGCAACTTAAAGCACAAATGCAAGGCCTGAGGCAAGTCAACCGGCTCGCGAATAGCTAAAAGTGGCTGTAAGTCACCTTTTAATCCTCGGATGAACGTATCAAGTGCTTTGTCACGATAGGCCTGAGTCACGATATTCAGGGCATCCTGACTCATTTCTATAGATCCCAATTTGTTTAAAATTAAAGAGAGATGGCTGTAAACCTCTTGATAAAATTGAGACACTGTATTGCTTCCCGGGACCAAAGTGGTCATTTGATATTCTAAGGTGCCTAGATCTCTTTTATCTGCGTAATGCAGAGTAAAGCACTTAGATATATTGGTCTAGTTTAAAGGAGTATTGTACGACTCCAAGGCTATGTCCGCATGATCAACTATTTTGTTCCGAATCACGGACAAAATTCCATAATACTTCGGAGTACCCTTTAAAAGGTCATAAATATGTAGAATCCTGTCGACACTTTTCTGCCAAGAGCTGAACTCTCCTGGTTCCCCAGAGAATGTTCTTAGGCTCTTAACTACATCGGGGATCTTGTCCATATCCGCTAAAGCCTCATTATTACCAATATTGATTGGTACGTCAACATCATTATTAATGTTTGATGCTGTGTTCAGAAGTGAACAAAGATTTATCTTCCCTGATTCTCAAAAGTCTCCCTCACAATTCGAGATAAGATTTGAGAAATGTCACCTTCAGACACACTATTTGATGCAACGCTACGCACATAACTTTGACCAGGAAGATCTAAATTAGCCATAGTCTCATTGAGGGAACCAATGGTAATTTTTGGTGGCTGGATCAAGTTGTTATGATTCGCCATTTTAAGGACTTACTTGCCACCACTTTTTCTAATTTGATTTCAGGCACTCGAATCACTATTTGCCGATAATACACTGAATCTTGTCTTAAAACTTTTAATTTGTTATGAAATTCTAAATCCCACGTTTGCGATAAGAGAAAGATTTTCCTCTGAAGTGCAGAGAAAAAATTTTAAATAAAATTCAAAGCCTGTTAAAGGAGCTTTTAGACCTCTTCGTTGGGTCTAATATCTGAAAAAAAACTTATTTTCGAAAAATCACTGTAAACGAAAAATAGACCTCTTAAATATGTCCAGTTTCTAAAAAAAATTATGATATACGTTCAAGAGATTGCCAAAGCTAAGCAAAAATTGACGAAATTCGCACGAAAGTCTCATACACTCAAAACAAATAAATTTTGAAAACTGGCAACCGTATTCTGATTGACCCCATAAAACAATAAAATTCCAATTCAATACAATCAATAAATCAACTTGTTCCCATTCAACTTCAAATTTCCAAAATAATTTCGTATTTCAGTTAAAATGTAGCACTGGTATTTTTTTAACAATTTCCAAATCTTAATCACAATAATTTCCTAATCAAACCAAAAATTCGTATTTTTCCTTTTCAATGATTTCCAAAAAGAAATTTAACAATAATTTCGTACTAATCACAACACTTTGAATTTATATCGAATTCTTTACTCTTATAATTTTTATCTTCACTTCCAATTTTAAGTTTCATTAATATTCCTTTGTTTTGGTTTATTTCTATTTTTCACTTGGGTTCACTTATAGTTTAAATTAAATTTGAGTTTTCACAAAAAAATTTCAAATAAGATTTTCGTTTTTCCGTATTTGGCGTAATTTTACAATAAAATCTTATTTTACTTACAAAATTACTGCGGATATCATGGTCCAAAGGTCCTGCGCCGAAAAAGTTTCCATAAATGAATTGCTGAATCTTTTGTTTATAGGGTTTATCAGCTGGACTGCCTTCTCTTAGTGTTTGGTTGATGTCCTTTTCGTATAATTTAGGTTTACTGCAACTACTTAGGGAGCGTTCAAGTATTACGTAACGCAATTTTTGAAGATTTTTGACCCCCCCCTCCTCCCCTTGTAACGCACCGTAACGTTTTTCTGCACCCAACCCCCCCTCCCCCTCTCTAAACGTTACGTAACACTCAACTGATCATTTTTACCCTAAAGTCGCAAAAAATTATGTTATGGTTTTTATCCTTGGTATACTTTTAATTGTCTTTGCGGTGATAATACTAAATAAAACAAGAGATTTTTAATCCGCAACACCTGCGTATTTTGCTTATTTTTTATAAATTTTTGGCTTTACACACAATTGTTGTCGTCCTTCATTCTCCTATTTTAGCTTTTTTAAATAATAAACTCTTAAAATAAAATAACATTTTTATTTTATCCTTTGGAAATGGAATTATAAACAGAAATTCAACTGAAACTAAGCATTTTACTCGAAATAAAATCGTATTCTTAAAAAAATTAAAAAATATTCAACTATTAACCAAGTATCTAAGTAGGTCTATAAAAACAATTCGATCGAAACTACTGCTCCTCTGTCCACGGGTTTGCTAGCCACTCAGATTCTTTCATCACTGGCACCTGGAGTGTAGACGAAGACGGTTCTGAAATTGTTAAGCCACTTGCATCAACTTCGTCTTCGTCGACCCAGTCAGCATCCTCAGACGATGTTTCATAACGACGCACAATGCAGAGAAGCTCATTTGCCCTTCTGGCAGCAAGGCGCTGTGGCCGTACTCTAGTTTCACAATGGTCTGGGACAGTCTTGCCATGCACGTAACGACAGTGCATTTGAACATTTTTGTGAGATGTGAAATAGATCCCACAGGTTGGACATACTTTTTTCTTTAGGTCGGATTGTACAGTTGGACAAAAGAAATCGTAAGGCATCTGCTTGAACCCTTCTAGAGGAGGTGACAGATCAACGGACAACCTCACAAGAAGTGGCGAAAACTTGGATGTTCCTTTGTCTAGCAAACTGGATACTACGAGCTTGCTTGGGGTTTGAAGTATTGGGCAAGGTGGCGGCATGAAAGTATCCGCAAACACAGATTTCAATGCACTTCTTGGTGATGAACAGCAGGATTCATCCGCGCATTTTATAACCTGTAAGAAATATTGCGATTCACGGAGATTTGGTTCTGCTGGATCCTGCATGCTATCTTCGGGCTGTCTATACTCCGCCGAAACGTCGTAATTATCAATTTTCATTTCTCTCCACAATTCTGCAAGTGTTTTTTCAGCGTGTTGAAAATTGCGTTTTTCCAAATCATCATCCGTAGTCATTCCTTTGCCGTTGAGATGAAAACCAAAATGCTCATGAGGCAGAATGACGCCTGCCAGTCGTTTGCTGAGGGGAGCCATCCGACGCTTAACTCAGTTATATGCGCTCCGCCCAGGAGCATTAGTCGCTATAAACAGGGCGTCCAGGTTGTATTTTTTAAAGTGTTCAATCGCAAAGTTCTTGACTTTGCGATAACGCGGGTTTTCGTCCGGCCCACCATCTACAAAGATGATGATCACTGGCTTCACGGTGTTCGATTCTGTCATCATTAAGGGTTTGAATGACGGTATTGATAAAAGTGATTTGAAATCATAAGCATGGGTGTTCGCTGTGGAGGATGTGTGTTTCCCGCTCCTTATGGATATGTGTGTCGGCCCGCTGTACCCAACGGCTTCTTCCTTACCAAAACTGTTAGGTTCCACGTTGACGCCGGCGTATACAGAAGGAATAAGTTTGTGCCGCTCTGCCTCGACCCAGTCATGATCAGGTAAAAGTATTCTGTATTCCATATGCATTAAAAGAGGGCTCTGACTTTTCACTGCTGGTAAACCTATTAGTACACGTGCCTTATCGTCTTGTGAGAGAACGAATACTTGCTGCGGTCCCAGAAGCGACGCGAGAGATTCTAATGACCTGATTGTAGCAGTGCAAAATTCCCCGTCCTCGTGCTTTTTATGCATCTCGGTCTGTGGTCTTGCTAACTTTACGTACCTTCTTCCCTCTTGAGTGTTAGAAACGCGTGGGAGCAAATGAAGATATGTGCCGCTTCGAGAAATTTGGAATCCCATTAACAACAGCCTCTCCTGCAGGTCAGACAGAGTGAGACAACTCCTAATCATCTCGGTTTTGCGGCGTTCATCAGCAGCGCTGCCATGAATGGCAATATTAACTATGGTCTCTAGGAGAGCAGGTTGCGAGTCAACTAAAGGGGGCTGTCCAGGGCCAGTTCGAGGTTGTGTTGCAGCAGGATTGTTTCTCTGACGTTCAGTTTTCTCCAGTTTTTCTTTGGCTCGGAATTTTTTTGCACGTTTAGCAGAGTCCCTTTTTTCTCTTTAAACATTTCTCTTCTTGTTTCAACTCTTTGCGTAGCTTTTTTATTTCGTCGTGAACATCATCTTTGGCTATACCAGTGTTCCTTGCTTCAGTAAGAACATTTATTCTCTGTTGCAGTAGACCAATTTTCTTCATAAGAGTTTCTTGAGCCGGTTTGCTTGGAACATTTTTAGTGATGCTTGAATCAATCAAAGTCGTATGTGGTTCCGTAGACAGTGTCTCCACAGTTTCCTCATCAGTATTCTGACTTTGCTCATCGTGGGTATCGCTCATCTTTCGTTTGACAGCAGTGCTTTGTCCAGCGACTGCGACAATCGATTCCCTAAAAGATGAACACGTGGATGAAGCTACAACATCCGAGTCCTATAGACCAAGAGAAAATAAATTAAGAATAGGTGTTATTGACACATGCGATAAAAAAGAACATAATATACAACATATACAAGCAGATGCACCTGTTTTTGTTGAAGAGCACGCAAAGTCGAGGGAACATTGGGCCTTAGTGTTGCTGGCGTACTTGATGCTTCCATAGGTAGCTAGAAATATATAATACTTATGACCAGTTCTTTAATGAAAAATCAAAATACTTATGTCATTATTACAATTAAGCAGTAAACTTACCTGTGTAAAATAACTAAGCATTGTTGCTTTCTTCTTCGTGGCCTTCACCTTCAAATCTCGTATAACATAATTTATATGTTCTTTAAACTTTTCTTTATTTTTTAGTTTTTCTTTAGCCGTTTTCCGAATTGCGTCGGCATTTTTTTGACACAGTTGCGCTGGCAAGTCAGCATGAGAGCCTTTATAGGCCAAGAACAGCTGATGATACAAATCTCCCTTTTGAAGACATTACAGTATGAACACTATGAACTCACTCATTACAGTATGAACACTATGAGCCTTAATAACACCGACTACAGGAATATGCTTCTGCATAAACACTGACGAATACTGACAACGAACACAACATTAAATGCCGTACAACACAATCTAGGGATTCCCCGTGATGACGACCAGACTACACAATCGAGGGATCCCCCGTAAAACGTGAATGAAAAGGGTTGCCAATTTGGGAGTTTTTATTCCCTAATTTTTTATTAAAAAAAGAACAATGTTACGTAACGTGTTGTAAGAAAGACCCCCTCCCGCCCCTGTAACGCATCGCAACGTTTTACGAGACCCCCCCTCCCCCCAAATTGCGTTACGTAATACTTGAACGCCCCCTTATGAACCAGGTGACACACACGCATTTCTTCCAAATTGGGTAAATTCGGGATTGCGGGGAATCGCGTTTACTTTTTAATTTGGTTAACACGTAAACTTTGCGAACCGTCGGGAGAGAAAATCTGCAAAATCATAGGCCAGCCTCAGTGCTATGTTAAGACTTTGTAGGCTTGATAATGGGGACTATCTTGTCAATTTTGCTATTTCTCTATTTGTTAAACGCGCGGAGGCAGTCCCTGCTCGGGCGCCAGTTAACTTTTTCCGACCGGACTTGAATAAAAAAATATAAATTATATTAAGGGTTGAGCCCGATGTTCTTTATTGAATTGTTAAAATGGAACTGAATACAATTTACAAGATTTTAGCAAGCACAAATTATTTAGCTTATGTTGCATTAAATTTAGTTCTCATGAAAACAGGAACCCTAGACGCGATGTCAGCGCTTTTGGATATTCTCAGGTGTTAACTTATACCTGAGCATAAGTCAGATACGAAGCACCCAAAAAATGTAAGTATATCTGATCCCAAGTCAGATACAAAGCAATTCTGCCATCAGCTGTTCATTGGGTTGGGTATGATTCAGGCAGTGGTTCTAGTAAAACCCACTTTGAATATTTTTATGCAAGTGAGTATTGATTTCCATTCACCCAACTTAAATACTAAATCACAATTTATAATTTCCTTCATTCACACATTTAATATTTTACCCTCGTGTCTTACATAGCATAAGGTATTAAAGAAGTATGCTTGTGTATGTTTTTTTTTTGTGAGAGAATAGATACATAAAAAAATACGTGTTGAAACTACACCTTACACCTGGTAGAGATGCTGACTTAGTAGAAAGAATATTTTCCTGTGTTTGAATTTTATTATACAAATTTTACCTTAAAGTTATACAGGGTTTTTAAGTTGAAGGTAGAAGTCATTGAGCTTGAGGAATATCCAGATGTCCTCTTTCTTCTCTTCTTAGAAAATCCACAAAAAGAATTTTAACGAGTTTGAGGAATATCCAAATATCCTTTTTTTCTCTTCTTAGAAAATCAGCAACAAGAATTGTAATTAGTTTGGGGAATGCTCAGATGTCCTCTTTCTTCTCTTCTTCTATAAGAAAGAAAATATTTTATTTTAAAATATTTGTTTTGTATTTATTTTAATATAGATTCAAGAATATTACAATTCAAGTATTTTTAATTTTTACTTTCATTACAATATATTGAAAAAACATTACGTTTCGCTGCGATTACGCTTTGGTTGCTTTCATGGATTTGAACGTAATTTAGTATAGTTGCCGATATTTCGATGATTTCGCTATGGAATCTTTCGATATTTTTATTTCCTTGTTTCAGGCTGTTTAAGTCCCTTATAAGCGACGTTTCGTTCGCTTATCTGCGTAGTGCAGTATTAAGTTTTGCTTTATTTGGGACCAATCGAGAGGCGTTCCGTACATGTTCAATATCTCGTTGGCCGGCCCATCTATCTTGTTCCGTATGGCTCGAAGTAAAAGATTACCGTAAGCTGTACCTTCCGTGCAGGAAATTAATGAACGAATTTCCTCAACATTGTGAAGGAATTCGAACAAAAGTTTAGGGTTCCCATCGAACTTCGGTAAATCTTTTATGGCGTCCGGCACATGTAAAGCATTAGCGATATCGTTTGGAGTGATCACCGCGTTCCCTCCGGTAGACATGCTTAAAACACCAAGCGATTCAAAGATATTTCACTCGAATAAATTAGTATGTTTCTCTTGAAATAATGACAAATTTAAGGAAAAATTACAGTATCACTTCGTCAGACTTTGGCAACACACAAATAAACGCGAAATTAAGGCACACAATCAATCACCTTCAATATAATTCCTTAATTAAACTTTGGATAATTTGTTAAGTTAAGTTTGTTGTTTGTTAAAAATATAATATTTAGTTTTGATAGTGAAAAAATAATATGGTGAAAGGGAAGAAAAGGAAAAAATATCCAACTTACATCAGATTTGTTCAGCTTATGATGAAAAGCTTCATCGTTGACTTTTCTGCCACTTTTTCCTTTTTGTTTTTCAATACTGATTCTAATGTTCACTAGTTGATTTTGACCTTCGATTTCGAGAAAGTAGGCTTTCCGATTTTCTAACTTCGATATACCTTCGATAAACCGTCGATATTACTTTAGGCGAAAAAATTAGAAAACCGAACCGTTCGACTGCGCCAGTTATATTGCTTATCACATTGATTCATAAAAAAAACAAGTTTTCTATGAATACGTCTTTATTATTCGACAGCTAAGAACATCATGAACATAATGAATATTTTATTTTAGTAAAACGGCAAATTTAAGTGTGCTTACGATGTACCAGACAATTGAATATGAAACTTTAAGAATTTGCAAAAAATAGGTTGAGCAGATATGATGCGCAGACAAATATTTGCAAAAACAAGTTAAGTGAGGAAATGTGAGTAGTAGGTCACGTGGACGTAGCGTTGAACCTGGTGTGATCTGGGCGATGGGGTCACGATGAACTTGTGGACGTAACCCACGCGACAAATCTCCGAATCGCCTTGATGCATGCTGGCGTGGATAGTTCACTTTCAGCTTCTAGATGGAAAGCTTTTGTAGAAAGGCACGCAAAGACAGCTATATAAGCTTTCATCGTCTTAGCTCCGCGTCCACCATTCCATTTGATTGTAATTGGACCTGCGTAGTCCAAAGCTGTTTGCGCAAAAGGTTTCTCCATTTGAAATCTTGGCGGATGTAATTGCCCCATTAGTTGGTTGTCTGGACGGGCTGTGGTTTTGAAGGATGTAATGCATTCGTGCAGTATTTGTTTGACAAATGATTGAGCATTAGTAATCCAAAATTCTTGTTGAATTGTTGCTAACACTAATTGCAACACCTCGTGTAGCGTTTTTAGATGATTCTGTCGGACAATGACTTTTGCAAACCAATCTCTTGGAAGGATGGCAGGACGTTTTGCAGTTTCAGGTATTGGTGCGAACTGCAGTCTTCCGGTAGTCCTGAGAATGCCATCAGAATAAATATGTGGGTATAGATACTTCAGGCTGACGTTTTAACATATTTGCGAACCGCTTCGTAATGCCAATAATTCCTTAGCGAATGCATGTTGCTGAGAAAGGCTTACGCAGGCCATTTTTGCTTCCTGAAGCTCCTCAAAGATCCGATTCGTTTGTCGGTTTTATGTGTCGCGTTGTATTTGAAGCGACGTATGTACGCCAGGACTCTTAAAAGTTTTCGCAGAGCCGAGTATCGACGAAATGTTTCTGGCTCTTCATTAGGTTCAATGGTAATCCCTCCAACAATGCGCATTTCGTCTTGCATATCCTCGTGCTCTGCTGCTAGCAGTGCTACGCTTGACGGTGTTTTGAGCTTTCTTGGATTCGACTTACGCGGTTTGCTACAAATACCTTCCACGTTCCTGAAGGTTTCTGAATCCAGGCTAGAACAATTTTGGAATCCGTCCAAAAACAAGTCTTGACATTCGTCTACTGGCACGTTTGTTTTAACTGCTCCATTGTTTCCAGCATCAAAACGGTACCGCAAAGCTCAAGTCGTGCAATTGACACTTTAGCTATTGGAGCGACCTTGGATTTTGCGGTTAATAAACATGATGATATCTGACCTTCTAATGTTAGGACCCGCTAGTAAATTGCAGTTGCATAAGCTGTAGTAGATGCGTCGCAAAATCCATGTAACTCTAGGTTGGTGGTTCTGGACGTTCGATTCCTTCTAGGAATTCGCAGTTTTTCGATGAGTAGTAGATGTCTGCGAGTTTCAATCCAATCCTTGACGACAGCTGGGGAAACTTCATGATCCCAGCCTAAATTGAGCCGCCAGAGGTTTTGTATCGTAATTTTTCCGGTGACAATACAAGGTTGTAGCCAACCGAGTGGATCAAACAGTTTTGCTACCTCCGATAGAATTGATCGTTTGGTTAATTTTGGTTCTTCGGAACGTTTCACTTTGAACGAAAAGCTATCTTGCGCTGGATGCCATTGCAATCTGAGAGTTTTGACTTCGTCCGAAAGCGCTATTTCCAATGGCTTTTGATTTTTCCGATCACTTTCTGGGATTTGTTCTAAAAGAGCCTGATTGTTCGCTGACCATTTTCGAAGATGGAAGCCACCCTTGCTTAGTATTTCCTTGAGCTGGAGTTGTATACGTTTTAGCTGAGTGATGTCATCTGAGCCATTGAGGAGATCGTCTACGTAGAAGTCCTGAAGAATTATTTTAGCGACGTCAGGATATGCATCCTGCTCGTCAATGGCCAGCTGCTGAAGTGTACGAATTGCCAAGAAAGGAGCACAAGATGTACCGTATGTCACAGTTTTAAGTCTATAATGCCCAATAGGTTCCGTGGCATTGAATATCCACAAGATTCGTTGATATTCACGATCCTCTTCGTGAACTTTTTTTGACGGTACATTTTTTCCACGTCGGCAGTGATGACATGTTGATAGCTCTGCCATCTCATTAGCAGTTGTATAAGGTTCGTTTGTATCGTGGGGCCTCCTTGGAGTAATTCATTCAATTATTTCCCACTGAGTGATTTCTGCGATGCATTGAAGACCACACATAGCTTTGTAGTGGAGCTTGTCTCCCTGATCACTTCATGATGCGGTAAATGATAACAGTCAGTGTTTTGTATCATGTTGGTTGGAATCTTCTCCATATGACCGAGTCGCAGATATCCTCCATGAAAGCACGATACTCTTTCTCTCGATCAGGGTGACTTGAGAGCCGCTTTTCCAATTGTTGGAATCGAATATATGCCATCCGTACTGATTCTTTTAGATCGTGACCCTGATTGACGTTTGACTTGAATGGCAATCTAACGGTATATCTTCCATCTGAACCTCTTGTCGTGTTTTCACTATAGTGTCTTTCGACTTCAAGGTCTTCTGCAGTTTGTTCGAGTGCTGTTGATGGTATCAATTTCCCAAAATTTTCTAAGGTTCTGTTCTAACTCTTCGTACGCTACAAAAGAGATTGAGCCTGGTTCGTTGTTCGTGCCAGCCGTTGATCCAAACAAAACCCAACCAAGTTTTGTTTTTTGCGCACATGGCTGTCCTTGAATAAAACCATGATCCAAAGTGTTTCCGTATATGTCCGCTCCGAGAAGCAAGTCAATTTGTGACGGACGGCTGAAATCTGGATCTGCCTATTTTAGTTTTACCAAATGAGCTGGTAAGTCGATGGTAATATTAGTAGCTGGTAACACGGCGGAAATTTTTGAAATAACTAGCGCCGAGAACTGAAGTACATTGTCTATGCCATTTTTTCCCAAGTTCGCTGTGACTTCTGCTACTCCTTTTGATGTTACCGCTTCTGAGCATCCAATTCCTCCAGGGGCAATCTTACAGTGTCGTCATGTTAGTCCCAACCTTTGAACAGCTGATTCTGTTATGAAAGATTTCTGCGAGCCAATGTCCAGCAATGCTCGATGGTTGATCATCGTCCCATCATTGGCTTGAATTGGAATAAGTATTGGAGAGCAGTGCGTTGTGTGCTTGTGTCTGAGTGTTGGCTTTAGGTTTGATATCCCCATTGTCTACTTCATGCAGAAGCGTGTTGTGGCGTTTTGGGCAGAGTTTCCAGATCCTTTTAGATGAATATTGTTTAACGGCATGCTGTTCGGAGAGCAGTTGAAACAGACTTTCTTGTTTCTCACCAATTGTCGTGCCTCCACTGGCACTTTCCTGAATTGCTTGGACTCAAATAAACGATGATGACCATTGCACATGACGCAACGGATCGCTTGAGCTTGAGCAGTGTGCGTTCGAGTCCTCTTAGATGACTTTGTAACTTCCCCAGAATTGGACAATATTAGTGATTCTAACATTGTGAATCTCTCGGTTAACAGTATGAATTTTTCGAGTTTCGGCATGTCTTTGCTTCCACCAACCATCGATCTTCAATGTCTTCAGACTTGTAGCGAGCTGGTTGGTTGTGTTGACTATGTCTTTCAAACTATGTGCATCGTTCGGCTGGCATTGACTAGTGCTCCACCAACGTTGCATTAACTCTTGCGCTATGAGTTTTTCATTGTCATAACGATCATATAACAATTACCACGCGGCTTCATAATTGTCACCTATTATGTTCAAGTGACTAATGATTTGCTCGGCTTCTCTCTTTAAATTGCTGCGGAGGCACTGCATTTTCTGCACGTTGGACAGTGTTGTACTTTCATGCACCATACTCTTATAGAGGTCACGAAACGCTATCCACTTTGCATAATCCCCGTTAAACGTGGGGGTCTTGATTCGCTCAAGCTGAAGACTCTCTCCTGAACTTGTTGCTATCTGCGATGACTGAGCTGAGGTTCCAGCACGAAATTTGTGGATTCCGTCCTTAAAAATCGTCTTACACTCCAAGACGCGATCCTCTATGTTTCCATAGTCCTCCATATACTTTTTCATCATCTTAACATAAGATTTTACTACTCTTTCCATGTCTTCTCTTGGTCACCTCGTAAACTTTTTCTATGCCAACATGACCATGGTTGTCATGAGCATTCCTTAATATGTGTTATAATTGCTTGTGGAACATAAAATCGAAATTGATTCTTATTTATTTTCCGATATACCAAATCTTCACGTACCTCATAAAAGGGATTCTCTTTCTTATATAGAGATAACCGTATCGGCTTTATAATAGGATCTTGGTATTGGCAAATGGCTAATTATTGTACAAATAGGCTAATATATCATGGCATCGACTTAGTTGCGTACACGTTCAACATTTTACTTCCTGGCCGATGTTCAACTTCGAAATCATAATTTTGTAGCTCTAGTACACAACAATTAATTCTAGCATTATCGCCAGTATTTTTTATAACGTATGCTAACGCGCTACAATCAGTAATAATCTTAAAATGTATACCATGAAGGTACACTCTAAATCTTCTTAAAGCATAAATCACAACGAGCGTCTCAAGCTCGAAGCTATATTTTGACTCATAATCGGTTGTACGCTTAGAGAAATAGAATATTCGATGCATTAAGTTATCGTCTTTCTTTTGCATAAGTAGTGCACCAAAACCTAAGGTGCTTGCATCGCAATGCAACTCTGTAGAATCAAGTGGAGAGTAGATCTGTAGAATGGGATGAGCAAACAACAGCTTCAGTGTTTCAAAACATTCTATGCGCTCTTTGTTCATTTCAAAAACGGCACCCTTCTTTACCAAATCATAAATAGGTTTAGTTATAATTGAAAAGTTTTTAACAAATTTACGAAAATAAGAGCAAAATCCCAAAAAGCTCTTTAATCCTTGGTTATTTTTCATAATAGGTCATTCAGAGACGATAACTAACTTATCAGCATTGGGCTGAATACCCTTACAAGAAACTACATATCCTAAGTAATTAATTTCTTCCTACAAAAATTTGCACTTATCTAACCGAAGTTCTAAAGGGTTGTTACTTAACGTTTGAAATAATCGTTTTAAAATAAGGAGATGATCATCTACGGTTTCTGTTGCCAGAAGAATATCATCCAGATAAATCAATATTTTTCCCCCATTGGGCATTTTCTTAAATACATTCTGATTGAAACTCTGAAATACAGAAGGAGCGTTGCGAAGACCGAAGTGCATTTTGGTATACTCGAACTGACCATGAGGTTTCACGAAGCTAGTATACTTGATGGAGCCTTCAGCAACTCTGACCTGGTGGACGCCACTTCTAAGGTCAAGACTTGTAAAATATTTTTTGTTTCTTTAAGTATCGATTAAATCTTCAATAATCGGTAACGGATAGATATCACGCTCGGTTATAGCGTTTATCTTCCGATAATCAACGCAGATCCTTGTTTCATTGTTCTTTTTACGAACGAGAACTATCGGCGAAGAATAAGGCGAATCAATTGGCCTAATAGTGCCATTCGCTAATAGCCCATCAGTAATTTGTTTGACTTGTTGTTGTTCAAATATCGACAATCTCCGAGGTAAATATGATATGATTTTCTCGGAAACAAGCCTAATATTCCTTTCATAATTTACAGCCGAGGATCCACATTCACGACTGACATAATATTTTCTAAATATATCATAAATCTCCGTTTTAACATAAAAAAGTAGCCTGTCATCGATATTCAATTCATAATTATTATCCTGCAATAAGATTACGATTTCGATATTAAAAATGTTATGATCAGTGTCTGCCATATCTACTTAACTTTTTATCAACAGAGTATATCTGACTAATTTTTAAATAGTCAGTACACTACGTGCTATTGTTCCATTTGGAACGACAAAAAATTTAACATCGTATCATTTATCATTGAATTGAATGCTAGTCATACATAAACCTAGTATAGTTAGTTTAGTGTTGTTTATGCCATTATACTGATTTAATGTGTCGTTCATTTGTATGTCGACAAACAATCGGCGCAGGTCACTGCTCTTGCGGCGGAACTCAACAATACGCCCACCTCTTGGCCGCTTCTCTTCCGGCGCGACAAACGTCGTATCGAGCGGCTTGATCAAGCGTGTCCGGTACTCCTCGATTGTGATTGGCCTTGGACCCGCTCCGGGCGTCGCAGCAGTTGCTTCCTCGAGCGACGGACGGGTTTGCGATGTCATCACAGGCTGCTGGTGGTGGTTGTCCAGTCGTCGCCCACGTATGTCGGTTGTGGTGGTTGCTGGTGGTGCGAGCTGGTCAATTGGTTGCCGATGGTGATTTGGCCCAAATTGTGTTGTCCGCACGATGCTGATGTTTCGTGGTGCCGGTAAGTTTGCTAGCGATGCATGTTGGTCGTGGTGGCTGCTGGCGGTGCGAGCTGGTCAATTGGTTGCCAATGGTGATTTGGCGCGAATTGTGTTGTTCGCACGATCGCTGAATCGAAATTACGCTAACTTGCTCGTCCCTGGGCGAAATGCCTTAGGGAAAGTACTGCTCGGGCAAGAGCCTTGAGCAGGGCAAGTAACGCTTTTTGGCCGATGAACATACGGGCTGGCAAAATAGCTGGCTGATGCGCGTAGGGCTGCTTTCCGTTCGGGTACCTGGATCCTGGCTGGAACTCTCTTGAAAATTGCCAGTCTCGGGCTAAATGCCTTGAGACGATTCTACTCGGGCAAAGGCCTTGAGTAGGACAAGCGTAGTATCAAGAGTGTTTGGTTTGTTGATGGCCATGAATATTTATACAGGAATAATGCTTACGTCAAGTTTACCTTTCTTCTCATTCATTTGCATTTCATATTGGGTGCATTTACCTCTTTGCTTAGTCATTTAAAATAACGATTGATATTAATAGTAAATTAGATCAGTGGATTGTTTTGGGAAATTTTCACGTGGCCATCTATCGGTGACTAGCAACAGTGCTTAAGCTTTTCGAGAAGTAATTTTATATGTCTATTATTTCCATTTACCCCAGATTTGTGGGTTGGTCAATGCCAAGCTAAGTGGACGAGCACGAAGTATATGGCATACTCACGCATACATTGACTTCTCAAGCTTTTGCGCATGATGCAGTATACCTACGAGAATCAATGTGTGAAGCGTTAGTAATGCTCGAGACATTGGCCGAGCCTAATGTCTCGAGGTTGGCTCGGCTCACCACAACAAGGTCCAAGTTGGTTGGGGCCCTTTTCTAAAGGGTATTCCGGATTGTAGACGCGGTGTGAACCCGCAGAGGCTGATCTACAAGCCCAGGTTGTAATAAGCTAGCGTATTATGCCGTGGCCACCGAACGATATAAAAAAAGGAAAGTTCATAAAATTTTCCACTAGAACTATAACTGCTTGTACAAGGAAAAACAAGGTAATTTTATTATAAATGAATAAGCGGATAATAGTTAGAATGATTTTATCTAAAGTAAGTAAAACGCGCAATTTGGCGAGAAGTCCATGATTTAGCAATCTCATGAGTTCGTTTGGGCTGTGACAGCATCTGGCTTTTTCGCGTTTTCGAGAGACGTTTGCAATGTTTCCCAGATGGTGTCAGGTTTTCGTGGTTCTAGGATTTCAGCCTCTTGCGAAAAAGATAAAAAGATGCGAGTGCGCAAGATTGTTTTTTATATGATGATTCTCCTGGCGCATACATAACTTCTCCCCCTATTGTTAATTCTGTCGTTATATAACTTGTTTATCATGACCTGTTTGTTGTTGTTTTCTAGGACGTCTGACATTTTGTGCTTGATTATGACAAAGTCCTCGTGGTCAGGAGTACCGGCTATCCATTTCCACGCGGTGCCGATAAAGTCAAAGGATCTTTTTATTTGACGTGGTTTTAGATTATTGATCATTTCGACAATATGTTGCGCCTCGTGTTCTTAATGATGGGAAAGAGGATGATGGCGGGTTGCTGGGAGGTTCAGAAATGTATTTACGTCATCTAATAATTTTGAGAACTTCTGCAAATCGACTATATAGATCAGCTTGAAGTTTCCCTGCCGTATTTTTGCATGCCCCAGATGGAAGGTAGTGATATGATAGTTGGAGAAGTCTAAGATTTGGATGCTCGCCAATGTGGTGCGAAGAATAGATCTGAAAAAATCGTATTTAGCTTTTGATTCGGTCTTTGTGTATAATTTTGCCTCCTTCAGTTAAGATGCTAAAGTTTTTATTTTTTTTAACTGTTTCCTGACGATATCTAGGTGTTAATTTTGAGCCTAATCGCTTATTTTGCCTTACGTAAACTACTTCTCCTACCTCATAGTTTTTTATTGGTTGCCTTTTTTTACTATGGTACTTTAAATCCTATTGCTGTTTTTGTTTTATTTTCTCGATATTAGTTTGCCTAACTTTTTCAAATTCTTCTTGGTCAATATTGGGGCTTCTTCCAAAGTATATTTCAATGGGTTTGCGACCAGTGGTAGAATGAATTGAATGATTATACTCATTCACAGCTCTGTCTAGAAGTTCCTGGCAGTATGTACTTTTGTAGGCAGGGGTTTTGAAAACTTTGATGTGGAGGTCGTCTTGCATTAGCGATGTCAGGGATGTAGAGGTTAGGGTACCTTCGTTGTCAATGACAACGTTCTCAGGTATGCAGAAGAAGCAGAGGATGTCTAATTGGGGCTGTTTAATATCCTCAACCGACTTTGATGGAATTATTTTGGCTTGTGCAAATTTTGTGAATTTGTCGATCGCCGTCAACACCAACTTTCTTTCGGTGTGGTATAAGTCGATGTGAATTGTGTGACCGGGATATTTCAGAAGGGGGGTTTCGTTTAAAATTGGTTTGTTTGGGTGCCTGTCGCATTTGCTAACTTTACAGGTTGTACAACATTTCAGAAGCCTTTTGATTTTGTAGGACATACGTGGGAAATAGAAATGTTGAAGAAGTTGAAGGCGGTTTTCTTCTGTATTGCGATGTGCTCTGCGGTGAGTTGTCAAGATTTTCTCCTCTTGTTCCACCTCGCTGGTGAGATCTTCGACCAACTTTCGTGTGAATTTTATTCTGTAATCGCGAAAGTGGTGAGGGTAAATTTTCTGGTTTCTTCGTTTGTCAGAAGGCCGTTAACTGTATCAGGGTTCAAATATCTTTTGAGGATATCTATGAGGTTTGTATTACTGTATTGGGATTTTTTCTGAATGTACCTTATATATTTATCAAGCGGATGGATTATTTGATAACTGTCGTCTTGGTCGATTTCGAGAATGATTTCGTTCCGGAAAACATTCATAGGGGTGTCCACGATGGAGATAAGGTAATGAGAAGAGCTTTCGTCACTGTGCTGAGTCATGGTTAAAGAGTTAGCTTCTGTGAATTGAGGAGGTCTTGATAGGGAGTCGGCGACGATATTTTGTTTGCCGGGCTTGTATTTGAGCTCGTAGTTGTACTCTTCTTACTGCTAGCGGTCTTATTGCTTAACGTATAGGTTAGCGGTTGGTGGTCCGTGTAGATAACTACCTTGCGTGATCCGTAGTGATAACTTCTCAAAGAGTATAAGGCCCAAATTATTGCCAACATTTCTTTTTCGTTAGCAGCGTAATGTTCTTGTGTCTTATCAAAGGTGCTGGACAGAAACATTATTGGTCTATTGTTTTGTAGTGAGCTTGCAAAGTTTAGAGAAATCTGTGTGAGTGAGTACCACCTCGTTGAAAATTAGCGAGTTTTTAAGTTTCTTAAATGAATCCAAGGCATTTTCATTCAGGTGTATTAATTTGTTTTTAGAAAGGTTTTTGGACACACGTCCATCCTCCCCTCTTAAGAGGGATGTCAGGGGCTTTGCTATTTTCGCATACTCGCGAATACAGCGGCGGTAGTATCCCGACATCCCCAAAAATGAACGTAGATGTTTCAATGTTCTGGGCGGAGAAAAATTAACAATTGTCTGGACTTTCTTCGGATTGGTTTTTATTCCACTTTTGCTAATAATGTATCCCAAGAATTTTATCTCCTCGTGTTAGAACTCACACTTATCAAGCTGGATTTTTAAATTTGCTGCTTCTAGGATAGAGAATACTCGTTCGAGGTTTTTGAAATGTTGTTGTTTGCGTCGGGACTCTTTTGTCCCGGCCAAATTTAAAAAACATATTAAGCTGGCAATTTTCTATATTTGGACTGTTTTTAATTTTGAAAATTTATTCGCACCGTTTCGCTAATTGTATTATTTCTATTGATTTTTAATTATTTTGAATTCAACAAGTTTCACTTCTTATATTCGTTCACTATGCCTTCTCTTTATCCAACTGTTAATAATTTTCCGTTCTATTGTAACTGAAACGTCGATCGCGACTACCAACTGAAGACTGGCCGCGCAAAATTATACAACTCTAACGCCAAACAAAATGCAACATAATCGCTGCAAATCATATATCCATTCATGCAAAAAGTGCACACGCACGCACGGAGATCCCACGATTTGAGCTAACCGTGCGTACATGTGCACTCATCGTATGCAGCCACTGCGCGATACGATCATAGCATCATTTGCAATGTGCAATGTTCGCACAGTGCAAATGATAACATGCAATGTATGCACATGTGGACGTTGCATACATGATGGGTGGCCATGAAGTCGATACGGGCAATGAAATGCTCGTATCGGTTTCATGGCAATTTGCCACGCGATACTGACCCGCAGCAAATATTGTAGCAATAAAAAATGCAAAACAAGTTTTGAATTCAACAGTTGTGTTATATCTTTCCCAAAAATGATGATGTCATCTATATAAATATAGCAACTTTCGCCTATTTCCTCTCGAAGGATATCGTCTAGGGCTCTTTGGAAGATTGAGGGTGCGATCTTCAGACCAAATGGGAGTCTAGTGCATTGAAATTTTCCGTGATTTATAGAGAACGCAGTCTTTTCAATGTCTGATTCCTTGAGAGGGATCTGATGGAAGCCAATCTTCAGGTCGATAATAGAGAACAGCTCGTTTTTCCCTAAATTAGCCAAAAAATCGTTGATTTCTGGGATTGGATATATGTCAGGAATGGTGATTGAGTTTAACTTCCGGTAGTCTACTACCATGCGAATTTTTTTTTTCTCCCGATGCGTTTTCCTTTTTTGGAACGATCCAAACCAGAGAATTATAGTGGGATCGTGATGGCCTTATAATTCCATCAGCGAGAAGTTTTTTCACCTGTTCCTCGATTTCGTTCTTCAAAGCCATTGGATAAGGGTATGACTTTAAATATACAGGATCGTTTGATGTTGTACGAATTTCCCCTTTAACCCTTGTAGTGAAAGTTAGACGCTCATCAGGCTCAGTGAAAAGTTTAGAAAACTGATTTATAAGAATTAGTAATTTAGTTGATGAATTTTTGCTTAGAACGGATGTTCTGATATTAATATTGTTGACTGATTCGGAAACGTGTTGCTTTAGAGGGATACATAATCCTGTGTCGATAGTCATATAATTCTTCTTAGTGTGTATTACAGCATTAAATCATTTCCGATGATACCATCAAATGCTACAAGACTGGGCAATATGAAGAACTTAAGTTTTTTTGTATAAGAGCCGAAAGGACTTATGTAAGAATGGTGAGTAATTTTGATAGATCCAGCAACTGACTTGGCATAAAATTCCTGCTCGTTAATAAAAGGATACTTAAAATAACGTGGCTGAATATAGTTGTTGTTAGACCCTCCACTCCTTAATTTCAGCTAGAAATATGGAAGTGAAGAGCGGTTCAGCCTAAAAAATTGATGTCGTTGAGGTGTTCTGTACCGTCTGTGGATGAGTTACCTGTTTCGTTAGCATTTTCGATCTGTGAAGCGGGGTCTTGATATGTTTGGGAAGTTTCAGTCAGTTCGGTTGGAAATGGTTTTGTGTCGCCCTCCCCTAGGTATTCTAGTAAACCTTCTTCGTCTTCAAGTCCAGGGCTGCCAAATACTTCGTCATATGCTTCTTGCGTTATATTATGATTGTGGGTCGTAAAATGGGTACGCTGAAATTTATTTTGAAGTTATGGTACTGGCTGCTGTCTTCTATGAGCGAATCCATGATCAAAGCGTGGTCGGTTAATGTAATTTGCGTTACGAGAGCGCAGACTTTGATCGACATCCATTGGTTCGGGTCTTTCAGTTGAGGGTTTTGAAAGAATACGGGTGGCTGATTATGATATTGCAGAGGCCTAAATGCTTGAGGGTTGTTAACTAGTTCGGGATAAAATTGCCGTCTTGGTGCGGGCACAGGCGCTGGTTGATGGTGATTCGAGAATTGTCGATGTAATGTAATGTAATTTCAGGCACAAATGTAAGGCCTGCGGTATATCAGCACGTTCTTTCATGCCAAGGAGTCTAAAAATGTCACCTCTAAATCCCCGAACGAATGTGTCGAGTGCCTTGTCTCTATATGCCTGAGTCATAATATTTAGTGCTTCTTGGCCCATATCCATTGACCCAAGTTTATTTAGGATTAGTGAGAGATGGTGGTCCACTGTTTGGTAGAATTCTGAAACAGTCATCGGGTACTCTAAAATTCCCAGCTCACGCTTATTGGCGTAGTTAAGCACTTTAAAAGTTTCTCCCAGTTTAGAGGCGTGTTATATGACTCTAGGGCAATACCTGCTTGCCCTACAATTTTGTTACGGATAGGATACCGTATTATTTTGGTGTTCCCCGCAAATGACCGTATATTTTTAATATCCGATCAACGGATTTCTTCCAGGAACTAAATTCTCCCGGGTTACCGGAAAAATCTCTCAAACTTTTAACACCTTCAGGTATCTTGTCCATGTCGGCAAGATTACCGCGCATTGTTTTAAGACCGATTATTATCTTGCGATAATTTGGTCTATCCAATAAACACCACGCGCGATGCAGCCAGTTAACTGGAAGCCAGTTAACTTTCTATGATTAGGGTTGATTTTAAAAAAAACCATTTTTTTAATGTTTTACAAATTTAATTTTTAACTTTCAAAATTTTTAACAATTTTCTATTACAATTTCAAAATTACTAAATGAGTCGCGTACGTAAATATTTCCGAAGGAAGACTAATTGCGCTGGCGATGCTCCTAGACTTTTATTGCTGTTTGTTGCCGAATTGCATTTTTGCAAATGTGGGAAAATGCATTCGTTGACGTCTGGCTGTTTTCGTAGGAATCGCTGTCCTTGTTTTTTTTCGCGGATGGTGTTAATTTCGATGTTTGGAATAGTTTGGTGAATGACGGCCGTTGAGTTATCTACCTCACACAATATCTGTATTAGTGGCTAGAAGTTAACAATCCAAACGATTAGTCTTACGTGATTGCAATGGGTATTTATTTGCGCTTACTCTATTTAAATACAATTTTTCTTAGCCTAAATTTTATGGAGGAGCATTGAGTGGACAAAATGCATAAATCATGAACAAGCCTATTTCAATATGTTCTAAAGTTCAATTACCAACATTTCTCAATTGCAATTTGTGCATTTCTTAAAAGGTCAAGTATTTAAATTGCAATGCAATTTTTCAAAAATAATGAATTATTCCATTTTACAGAAAGTTTAATGAATATGTGAATTAATGCATTTTGCTGAAAGTTTAATGACCATTGAAATGATGAATATGTGAATTATAGTTCACTGACATGAACAATATCTTAGACTTCAGTAAAAGTAGTTTGCTTATATTACATTGTTAATTTTATCAAATGGTTCTAGACGCGGTATAAAGCCGCAAAGGCTGATCTACAAGCCCAAGTCGTAATAAGCTAGCTAATTATGTCGTGGCCACCGAGCGACATAAAAAAAGTTCCTAAAGTTTTTCACTGGAACAATAACTGTTTGTACAAGGAAAAACACGGATTTTTGTATTTCAAAACAAAGCTATTTTAGTATAAAAGAATAAGTCGATAATAGTTAGAACGATCTTATCTAAAATAAGTAAAACGCGCAACTATGCGAGAAGTTCATGATTTAGCAAACTCATGAGTTCGTTTGTGTTGACATAGCGTCTGGCTTTTTCACGTTTTCGAGAAACTGTAATAAACATAAGCAGTCGAGCAGCCCCGTGTGGATCAGGAGTGGCTGCTCCTGAAGAGATAAGGTGGTCACCCCGTCGAAACTGCTTAGTTTGTTGTTTTACTAGTGTAAAATAAACTACATCCGTCAAGTTTCCATCCTTTAGGCAGAGATTAGTGGTTCACTTCAGCCACTTTTACATCTTTATGTTTGACATTCCCCTTGTAATGCAATGACCTTCTTCGGAGAAAGTAACGATTGCTTTTAATGTAATGTTTGCGTTTGTCTCAAGCTTCCGTGCCCGCTAACTTTAACGAGGCAAAAAATATTGAATTACTGTAGAGTAGCTTAATTGACACCTAATAGAATATTTCTAAAGATAATAAAAATTGATTGGTACGTCTTGTAGTGATGAGTATTTTGTAGTGTAGCTTCGTGGACAAGAACCCGCCTCATATGATTCCGCAAATGCTAGTCGTCAAGCACGCGTACGCGGTCGATAAGCGAAGCTAGTTAGCTAAGCTCGGTGTTGTTTATAGCTCGCTGACACTTGTGCCAGACCACCGGCACCCGTGTCCTACGCGGACACTTCGAAAATCATTACATTACAAAGATGCAGGCGCGTGGAATAGTTTTTTATATGATGGTTCTGCTGACGTATGCATAACTTCTCCCCCCCCTTTGACGTTTAATGTTCCTGAACTCGATTTTCAATTTCAATTTTAATTGTTTTTCTTTTTTTTTAAAGTAAATTATTAATGTCAAAATTATTATAACTAATATGATAATTGCCTGAACGATTAAGGAGCTGCAATGGGCAGGCCACGTGAATCGTATGGATGAACAACGCATACCCAAAAAGATATTCGTTGGGAGGACTGAAAGGCGGAGACCAGTGGGGGAAACGCGTATCGTTACATTGCCTAGTGAGAACTCCTTTTGCAAGGTTGGCAGCACAGTTTTCCCCTCTAATAGAACTAGTTTAGAATCAAAGTCAATAAACTTACTGACTTTCTATTATAGCTATTTTAGTGCCAAATTCCAGCATGAAATGTGTTGCACTCTCAATTTCGGATTTCATGCTATCGAAATCACTTTTCATAGAGCTGAAATAATCATGGGAACCTGTGATCTCGTTAAAGGTGTCAGCTAGAGATGGCATGCTTGATTCAGCCAATTAGGGAGAGCGATATGAAGTACAATGCCAGGTGGTTTCCTTTTCTAGCCTCGAGCAAACCAGCGCAGTCATAGTGGTAGCTTCCTCCGCAGTTACTGCACAGAACCGCATCGACAACGGAATCACTACACTTTTTTCAGTGCATTGTCAAAAATGTTTGATAAATATTTATTACAAAATCTCAAGATAAAAACCAAAAATAGCTAAACAGATGACCGAGAAGAGAGTCTTAAACTTTCTTATCAAAGCAATGAATGAAAACCAAGATTTGTTCGAAAATAAGAATTGAAGTAGTACAATTTTTAAAAAAGTCTGTCAGTCACGAATGAAAGTCGTTGGGATTTCCTTGGTTGAGCCGCCGAATCACTTGAACGTTTTAAAGCCTGATTCAGGGAAGGTCTATTCATGTAATCCACTTGTTTTGTCTAGACGGATTTATCATTATCCATTCCAACTGGGGGTTTGGGATTGCTAGGTCTTGCCGGAGGCAAACTTTCAAGATCTGGCGGAGTAATTCGCGAAATATAAATTTGGTTCCGATGACAAATGTTAAGTTGTGGATTAAAATTATTTCTATTTAAATCAAATTCAGAGGTGAAGAGCTGATTAACAGGAGTTGTTAACGAGTTTTGGGCGAATTTGGTAATTTTTGTAATGCTTCTGGTAGAGTTTGAGGCCTTTGAATCATTAACGTACAAGATAGATCTCGTACAAAAATATCAATATCACGATTACAATAATTTCCTGTTAAGGCGTTTATCGGCTCCTGAGAATAGTCTTCTGTTTTAATTTTACTAATCAGAAGGAACAATTGATCGTTCATAACGGCATAAAATTCATCAACACTTTTATTTCCTTGTCGCATACGAGTAGCATACAATTGACGCTCTAATGTACGAACATCAAGCTTGTCGCCCCAAGTGTAATGAAAGGCCCTTTTTTATACTTAACCAATTGTCATTGAATATACGTTTTATGTATACGAAATTAGTGCAGCATCGACCCGGTCTTTTATCTTTTTAAGGAAAGCCCTGTATATAGGTTTCGCGGGCACTATTTCATAAACGTTGAGGATAGTATTAAAATAACACGCGGTTATGCTTTGGAAACCAACACTTGTTAAATTTTACAAAAGCTTTATTATTTGAAAATACCGTACATGAAACTTTCCGTGCACGTATATCGCAATTAAAGGTACCCCAATGCAGCCTTACTTTGGGCGAATTGGCTAAGGGAGGCTTGGCCGTACCTTCGCGTATCAAAATATGGAAACACTTGTTAGCGGTGCGCGATGATTAATTTTGCGCGAGTTAAGGTACTTATTAGTTAATTACAATACTTAAAAAAAACGCAAGTTTACGAATTAAGAAGATAACTAGCTTATTTAGCGGTTGAGATACAACTCCTTGATTTTACATTTTTAAGTCTTAAAGCCGAAAGTACAAATTTGCAGTTTTACAATTTTATGAAATATAGTACTTCACCGGATGTCGTGTGGATTCATGTTCGTCTGCATTCTTGTCTGTCTGCATTCTTGTTTGTTGACCTTCCCACGTTCCGAGCTTGTACCTGGCCATGTGAGAGGTGTCTCATGTTGGTTGGGTTGAATAGTCAGGTGGATGTAACTCCTCCTCCCTTAGATTGCGACGGCCAGCTGAACTTGGCTTCCTGGAAAGGAGCAATTATTGTTGGTGGATTCGGGTTGATGATGAATCCATTCCGAAGTTTGCTGCAGATCCAAAGGTAATTGGCCATCATGATACTGATTATTATGGATGCTTTGATAACGGTACTGATAATATCTCTGTTGATAGGATATGGTTTGTTGAGTATTGCAGGTCTTTTTTGCGAAAATTGATATTTTTCCAGTTGCTTGAGATGAAATGGGTTAATGTCTGTGGAATTTTGTTAAACAGTTTTGGATGAACAATTGTTTGTTCGACGAATGATTTTTCCTGGGATGAATATGCTATATCGTTGATTATGATCTCGCAGCCTTCGAAGTGTATAAGAATTGTTCCCTTTACGGATACTTCGTTGGGTTGGCACGTAGTGTTGACTTTGGTTTCAGCTACGTTTATCAGGATTAGATAATTGTGCTTGGGTTGGAAGATTTCTGTTTTGATGCTCCGATCGTATAATGTACAGGACGCAGGTTTATTGTTTAAAATATTTCCAATACATGTCGAAGCGTTCGTTTTTTTCCTTGTGGATCGATTCTCGACAATAGAAGATTTGCTCGATTTGTGGGCATTTTTCGTCTAGGTACTGGATCTCGTTAGGGCTCATTATTAGGTAGGGTTTGAAGTGGATAAAATTACCTTCACTTGTAGGAAACGGTATGATATGAGGATGGAATATATTTGGGTGGAGATCAAGGGAATCTGGATGTTAAAAATGATGTTGGTGTTATTATAATAGGCTTGAAAATCTAGTAACTCGTAAAAGTTTTCTATTGATGTTATGTTAACATGATTTTCTGCAAAGGTATCGTGTACTTCTGAAATTTTGGATGGACTAAGGATATTTTGTGAGTTAATTTTTAATTTTGCCAGGGTGATCGCTTCGGATATACTGCTTAGGTGATTGTCATAAACTTCAAGATTGTAGTTAATTTGATTCACGTATTGCAAATAGCGGATAGAAAGGTCTTCGGAATTAATTTTACTTTTTATGGTTTTCTCCAAGTATTCTAGGTAGGATTTTATGCTTTTCTGTGCTGGTTAACATCTTTGGTGATATTGTTAAAACGTTCAATGATTTGATTATTTAATTTAGATTGGCCATTGACTTCTTGTTCGAACTCGTTTTCCTTATTAAGAATCTTCTCGATTTCGGTATTTATGCGAATCGCATCATCTACGTCAAGGTTACCTGTTATTGCTTTTATGACACTTCCTAGTCCGTTTATTAGTCCTCGTTGCGTTCTGTATCTCGGTGTTAGAGCTGTCAGTTTATGTTTAGTTTCTCTAAATTTGGCCTTAGTTATTTCCAGGGAGTCAGTCAGAATGTTCCAGTGAGTTTAAGATCTGAAGGAGTGTTTGTTCGTATGGTTCGAGTCGTATTATGTGCAGAAGGTTTTAATGTGAGTGTATTGTCCTTGCCGTCCCAATTTGTATAGGTAGAAGTCCTTCACTGTTGGTCAGGTCCTAAATTTCCGTCTTTTTAGCTTTATGTAGTTTTGGATTTCGTGTAGTTATAAGTGTAATTTTATTATCTTTTTGAACGATATGCTTACTAAACCGGGGGGTCATTTTATCGCGCCTACATTCTTTCCGAAACACGATTTCATTTTCTTCGAGCTGTGAGGGGTCAGTGCGATTTGTGTTGATATTGTCGAGATTCCGATTTACCAATTTGTCTACTTTATCTTTGATAATGGGATATATAGTTGATCTAAACTTTTTGAGTGCTTCTAGGTAGGTATTCATGCTTTTGATTGAATTGCACAGTTTTGTTAAATGTATGGGTTTTTCCAGTGAACAGTTCGTAAGGGGTTAGTTTGGTCGTTGAGGATATCGTCATGACCAATATCAATGTTATTATCCTTAAGCTTTTCAAGTATGATACGGTATATTTCGGTCATTGTGGAGTGTCGTCTCTCTACATATGCATTACTGCTGGTCTGTTGAAATGATATGTGTAATTCAATGGAGTATTGCTGACAGAAGTCTTTGAAGTGAATTGACGTCATTTCCGTACCTTGATCTGCAATAATGTGGGAATACCATGGATATTAATAAAATCTCTAAGACATTTAGTAATATCAAGACTGTTCTTAGACGTAAGTGAGTAAGCTGCGGCGAATTTGGAGAAACTATCTATTATTGTTAAAACTGGTCGTTTGTTGATGGTGTATACATCGATATTAATGTTTTTTAAAGGTTTACAAGGGTATTAGGGAGATTGGTATTATTTTTCTGAGGATGACGATCATATTTAAGGGTTTGACAACGTTCACAATTATTAATAATTTTGGTAACTTTTGTCTTGAGGAAAGGAAAGTAATAATGTCTTTGAAGATATAGAACTGTTTTGTTAATTCCCCTACGGTTATTATTTGTATGATAATTTTGGATGACCCTGTCTTGTTCGTCATTGTCTTGCAAAATTTCCATACAGCGTATAATTTTAAATGTTTTACTCCTGGAAAAATATTTAGAGTAGACGTTTTGAACAAGTTTGAACGTTTCGCCGTCAGTTAGCATTGTGTTCGTTTTATTGGGGGCTAGAAATCGTTTGAAAGTTTCTTAAAGATTTTCTTCGGTGAATTCGGGGAGGCAGACTTTTCTTCGTTGTTTGTTTCGAAATATGATGTGCAGTGTTGTAGGGGATACGCTATCGGATTTTCCCAGGATCATTTGGATGTTGAACTCATTTAGAGGTCTCTCTGAGATCGGGATCCCATCAAAATTATCCTCATCGGCGGAATTTATGCTATTATCAGTTTGGTCTGGCATCTTGCAGCTGCTATGGATGATGAGGTCTCGTTTGCATTTAACTAGTAATTTGCGCCACCTGGGATGGACTTTTTACGACTCAGTGCATCGGCATTTGAACTTTGTGTACCTTTTTTAATACAAAATCTCGTAGTCGTATTCTTCTTATGAGTTAAGTAAGGGTCCTTTAAACTCATTAACCAAATTAGTGGTTCTGGCAAACAAATAAGGTTGGAAATACTTTATGGCCCAAACGATCGCAAGAAGCTCTTTTTCGATCGTTGAATAATTTATCTCGGGAGAAGTCAGAGTCCTTCTCGCATAACAAATTGGCTTGTCGCTTCCAATTGGGCCTTGCGACAGAACAGCCCCGATCGCAAAATCGCAAAATTTCGTCAGTTTAGCGAAATTTGGGATGAATTTCCGATAATAACCCAACAATCCTAGGAAGGATTTAATTTCTTTTTTTGTCTGAGGAAGAGGAAAATCTTTAATGGCTTTAATTTTGTCGGGGTTGGGTTTTACTCCTTCAGTGGTAACAAGGTGCCCTAAAAAAGCAATCTCTTTATGCAGAAATTCTGATTTATCCAGTTGAATTTTAAGATTTCCCTTCCGAAGCCGGGAAAATACTTTCCGGAGATTCTCAACATGTTCCTGCAATGATATTGAGAAGATAATTATATCATCCAGATATACTAAGCACACAACGCCTTATAACTCACCAAGTACATTGTCCATTTCACGCTGAAAGGTTGAGGGAGCATTCTTTAATCCGAAAGGCATGCGAATATAAATTTGAAATGACCACCTTCCACAGTAAAAGCCGTTTTTGCAACCTCCGTTGGACTCATTTCAACTTGGTGGAAGTGGCTGGCCAAGTCTATTGTACTGAAGTACATAAATTTGCCCAGCTTGTCAAGGATATCGGCAATATTAGGGAGTCGGTATTTATCACAAATGGTTTTTTCGTTGAGCTTGCGATAGTCAACCACAAGTCGCCATTTCTGCTTGCCACTGGCATCCTTTTTCTTAGGGACAATACATATGGGGCTGCTCCATGGGGAATAACTTGCTCTTATTATTCCTTGATTGAGCATTTAATTGATTTGACGACGAACCTCTTCTTTGTGTACGTAGGGATAACGGTACGTGTAAATGGGAATATAATGTGTTCGAATATGATATTTTAAGTGGGGTGTGATCCAATGGTCTGAAAATTGATTTATTTTGTTCATTGCGTGAATAAAAAATGTTTTGTTCCTCCATGCAATATGCAAAGGCAAGTGCCAGTTATATTGGCTTCATAGTTCTAATAGTGGATCCTAACGGTTCCTTAAGTCCCGAAAGAAATGTATTCAAACACATTTCAGAATAAAGCGCTTTCTTCGCGTTTATGACGTTTTTAACTGCTTCGTAGATATTTATGTGGTCACTTAGACTGGAAAGGATTTCAATTACCTCACTATAAAATTTTTCCACTGTATTGTTATTTTGGCGAAGACCGTGCAAGTCTTTTATAAACGACGTTTCATTTCGCTTATCGGAATAGTGAAGGATGAGGTTCTCCTTGATATTATCCCAAACAAGTAAGGTTCCGTACATATTTAATACCTCATTTGCGGAACGTACAATTTTATTTCTTATTGCTCTCAATAAGAGTTGGCCATATGGGGATCCACTTGTTATACAACAGTCTGGGGCTCCCGTCGAATCTCGGTAAATCTTTTATCGCGTCGGGAATGCGAAGTGAATTAAATAAATCGATGGATCCTATGGTAACTGAGTTCGAACCTTCGTTTACCATTTTAATACCGGTTTTTAAATTAATAATATAACTATAATTTTCACTTTCAACTCGATTTGCACTTCGATTATCACTTGAGATTAAATTAATTCCCTCAAATGATTCGGTTTCGTTAAATTCCTGAGTACTTTCTAAACTTGGATTACTAATTCTATGCCTACTTTTAATAAGGGGATAAGGGCGATAAAGTTTGCGTGATTTTAAGAAGGACATGAAAAAGGATAGACCGTATTCTTCTGCCCGACACAACACTAAATTTCTTTTTCGCAGAATCGTTCCTCACTACAAAACCCGATAAATCGTCGTGTTACAGTTTTGAGGTAATCGATACCGTCGATAATTTTCACTGTTCGCAATAAAACTTCTCGCTTTCCCGAAAACACGACATACCGTCGATTTTCAGGTTGTACGATAATCGATAATCCGTTGATTTGTTTTATTGATTGCCAAAGCTTCCTAAATCACTTTCACCGCCGATTCCATACCGACTGCGCCAGTTAAGGTTCTTATTAGTTAATTACTTGAAAAAACGCAAGTTTACGAATTAAGAAGATAACTGATTTATTTAGCGGTTGAGATACAACTGCTTGATTTTACATTTTTAAGTTTTAAAGCCAAAAGTACAAATGTGCAATTTTACACTATAGTACTTCGCCGGATGTCGTGTGGATTCATGATCGTCTGCATTCTTGTCTGTCTGCATTCTTGTTTGTTGACCTTCCCACGTTCCGAGTTTGTACCTGGCCACGTGAGAGGTGTCTCACGTTGGTTGGGTTGAATAGTCAGGTGGATGTAACTCGCGCGTTGCAACAATTTGTTCTCACGAAATTGTTGCAATTGCGAAAACTAGAAAAGTCCATATGACTTCTAATATATGGGATTGAAATGTAGAAACATGAGCAAAATGTGCAGACGTCCTTCAGTAGAATTTTACCTGGAAAAATGTGGGAAAATTTACTTAAGTGTTATGGAAGATGGGTCTACTATATAACTCCCACCGTTGGAATGAAGCTCCGACGAAATTACGAGTTTTCTGTGTTCACGATTCACGCACACATTTAACATTATTATACAAAGTATTATTATAACAACAATTACAATGTTTGAACCCAAGCTTACAATGTTTTTGGTTTTTGTTTTCAGTAAAATTTCATCAATAATATTTTGAATTTTATTTGTTTTAGATATAATTCTTCTATCTTAATGTCGGTTATGTTTTCTTATACAAATTTAATAAATTTAGGTAAAACAACTTTATCGTATATTTTTAAGATAGTAATTTGAAAAGGTTTGCAATTTTTAAATCTGATCAAAAAGGTTCCATGGATCGTTTTATTATGTTTGTTACAATTATGTGCAATTTCCCCGTAGAAGTTTTTGAAAATAATAATGTCTGGTGTTACTGGTTTTATTTCTTGTTAGTTAAGTATCTCCATCTTACATTGTGTTTCTCCTGGTTGTATGATGCTTTGAACAAATTGATATTTAATTTCAAGTTATTTCCAAGTCCTTTATCTTTTTCAACATTATAAATTTTATTGTTGGGGCTGATTAAAATTGAATTGAATTCCAATGACAATGACTTATTTTGGATGGTTGGGATCGGTTCAATTGAAATTTTGGTTAAAGTTTCTAAGGAACATTTCGGGTATTGCCAAAATAATTGAAATTATTCGATCACGTTTTTATATTTGAACACTGTTCCAAGTCTTCTATAAGGTCTAGTTCTGCTTTTGTGAGTATGTTTTTGTTAACAAATCCTAGATTGCTTGAAAGGATCGTCCGTTCTTTATGGTTCCTTAGGAGTGAGATATTGTTATCGGTTTGATGCACATTTTGAATGAAGTCTACTTCATCTCTGAGGGTTTGGTTCAAGTCTTTGAATTTATTCAGATAATTCGTTATCGTAATTTGCTGGTTTTTTTTTGTGCTTTGTTATGTTTTCAATTTCAGAGGAAAGAATTTTATTAGATGTCAGTGTACAATATTATCAGTTTTGTCAGCAGATTCTATTGGTTTCCTGAGATTTATTTAATTGTGTCCTCGATGTCTGTACTGTCGTCATCGTCCATGCGACTTTTTTTTAGTCTTTTTCCCAATATATGAGTATTTATTAGTCCGCGTCTTTTTCTGAGGTATAAGGTCTTTGTTACGGATCACGGAGAGGATGCCGTAATATTTCGGTGATCCTTGTAGCTGTCTGTAAATGGCAAGAATTCTTTCGACGCTTTTTTTTCATGAGCAAAATTCACTTGGATCGCCGGAGAAGGTTCTTAGGCTTTTTACGACATCTGGGATTATATCCATGTCGGATAAATCCCTTCCATCGTCTACATTTATAGGCACGTCTCGATCCTGACTTGGATTGGAGGAAGGATTTATGAAAGAATCAAACATTTGCCTTCCTTGAATTCTTAGTGTCACGGACACTAGTCGCGTGATTGTAGCGACAAGATCTTCTTTATTTTGAACGTTTGGCGGGTTTTCAAGCACTGGCGCTTATCCAACTTCTTCAGGCACTGGCGGAATATATACTTAGGTTAAGACGCGCGGGTCTGATTAAATTATTGTGATTGGCAATTACTACGTATTTTTATGTAGCTGATTCAAGATGTAATGGAAGTCACAGTTGGGATAAAGAGTTCACTTTTTGGGAAACAAAAGTCACGAGGAGACTAAAGGGATTGATTCAGGGCTCGACGAACAATCAAGATCGAGAAATCACGTCTTCAGAATTATTTTGTATAGAAAAAGACTTTGAATAAGAGAAGATAACCAATTTCACTTCACAAAAATTTCACTTCCTGAAACACTCTCAATATAGGAGAAATATAAAAATTAAAAATAAATATTTGAAAATATGCAGAAATATTTTCGAATTAATAAAATGCGTAAAATATTTGAAAATATGCTCAAATTAAAAAAAAATGCACAAAATATTTTGGATAAATAAAAGTCAGCTATGTTTTTTTTGTGAATTGAAAACAAAGAATTTCTTTTTCTAGAATTCCCTACAATTGTTCTTTAATTTCAATTCAAGTCTTTGATCCACAAGTTAAGGATATTAACAAAAAAAAAAAAAAAAATCAATCAGATTTGGTTTTTAATTCACTGAAATATGATCAAGTAATCTTTCATTCATTAAATTCGTTCTAACTTCACTTTTAGGTTTTAATATTTTAACTTTGGCTAAAAGGTTAACTGTTAAACTCACAAATAACTTTCACTTTAATTCTTAATCTAAAACATAAAAAATTGCTACTAGCTTTGATTGCATAATTTTCATTTTGCTGCTCCCAGAGATTCCTTGGGGATACTTATGTCCGCTCTGTGTGGATATCCGTGAGGTTGCTGCTTATGTTTGCACCTTCTTCGCGATTGCGGGCGGCTGTTAGCTGCACTCCTAACGCCCGTTTGCTTTGCAGTTACTAGAGGGTTTTTTCCCACAAAACACCACCGGGTTCGTAATAGCACGACGCTACTTAGTTTCTTTCCCGTGATTCCGAAGGATATTAAATTTGGTTCACTTTCCCAGTCTCAGGCAAGTGATTTAACGATCTTTATTACGGCTTATCGATCGACCAATATCCTTCCGCGATGTACTTACTGTACTTTTACTTTTCGGTTCGATGATGTCGCGAAGAGGTCCCTGCTCGGGCGCCAATTAATAAAAATTTATCCGGGTTCTTTAAAAAAGTATAATTACTTTATTGATTCAATTTACAATAAGACTGAACTTAATACTAGAATCGATACTTTCTTTTATGGGATAGTTCTGCTGACGATACGTCTATGGTTGTTGCTATTGATTGTTACCTATGCATTTTTACTTGGGCGCGTGTTTGCTGTGTGTGCGGGAACGTGTCGTTAACTCTTCCCCCTTTAGAAGCGATAGTCCACTATCGTCAAAAATACGGAAGGTTGTTGAACCTGAGCGAATGTCGGTTAGCGGATAAGTTAACTAACTACCGCGAGAGTCGTTTAAAAAAATATTTATTTATGTCTTCACTGGACGACAACTACAATTGAACTGAACATAATAACTTATTTTTAATTACATCTAAGTTTCCTAATATCTAGAATATGCTTACGTTAGTGTCTGGATGCAACGTTCAATTTCCAGAATTGTAAGAATTCGTAGGAAGTGCACTGTAAGCACTTTACTTTCCTATGAACGGTAAGTTATGGGATCGCTTGTTAAGTCTTCTCTCTTTAAATGCGATAGTCCTCGATCGCTAGAAATAGGGAAGGTCATTGAATTTTATTGAGTGGAAGGATTCATTTCGCACAAAAGGTAAAGTTTGGGGTGTTTTCGAATCTTGTGGATTTTTTTGTGCCTGAATAATGATTTTATTTCCGTTCTTTTTGTTAGTAAATATTTTGTAGCCAATAATTATGAGCAGTATAGGAAGGATTGAGAAAAGACTGTAATTTGTGATTCTATGGATGTTTCTTTCGGATTCTAAAAGTTTAATTTGGTGAGTATTATTTATGTTAAGATTCTTCAATGATTCTAGAGATAGTATTTTATCTAATGAATTTTGCTTAGGGGATGGTTGTAAAATCGCAGGGAGTGGTTGAATTGAGGAAGATTCTTGTGATATAAAGATTTTCCCGTTTAAGGAGATTGAACTGTTTTCGAACTTGATTAGGTATGTTCCGTTTAGGATATGTGAAGTATTTCCTTCTGCAAGTGAGCCTTGAAATTGGTTTGAGAGGACTTTACCGTTAGAAATTTCGTCAATTGTTGGTATATTTTTGTTATCAATTTTTTCGCAGGTTATCATTTTGATAGTGGCGAAATCTAAAGCCTCTTCTATTGTGCTGTATGGTAACATCTCGGAATCAAGTATTTTTGTAGCAAATATTACTTCGGATTTTGATAATATTAAAGAACTCATTACTCCAACCTTTGCCCAATGTATCGCGTGATTTATGCTTTCAAGTTCAGATTTTAGCATAGCTAGTCTAGCTTGTACATCTAGAATCCTATCAGTGTTAATTTGGTTATTTTCTTTAATCAAGCGGTGTATATCGTTGGTTATCTTGGTTATGTTATTAATCCTATCGTTGTAAAGTTGATTTATTATTACTTGTTTATTTGTGCTGCGTAGAACGTTATTTATTTTGTCGGTTATTGTCACATAATCTTCATGGATTTCCCGCCAACCATTTCCATGCGCTACCTATGAAGTTTAATGATCGATTGATTTTGCGTGGCGTTAAATTGTGGATTAGGTTTCTAATTTGTTGTAATTCGTGGACCAGGAACGGGGTAAGTAAACTGCGTTGGATTGCAGGAGCGTTGAAGATTGGTTCTATATGTATTTGATTTGAGACTTCCTCATATTTTTCAAGTTCAATTACATGGATTAGTTCGTAATTTCCATTTTGGATTTTCGCCTGTCCCATATGGAAAGCGACAATTTGTGAACTTGAATAATCTAATATTTGGATACTGGCCAGAGTGGTGTCGAAAACGAGCTTGAAATGGAGGGTTAATTTTTGATATTACTTTTGTCGACTATTTCACTCGATTCGGTAAGAATGGTTGAATTTCGATTTTCCCTAACGATTTCTTGTTTGTAGCGAAGTGTTAGTTTAGACCCTACTCTTTTGTTTATTTTTAACGTAGACAACTTCTCCAATAGTGTAATTTTTGAAAGGGCGTCTCTTTTTGTTATGAAATTTTATATCCGATTCCTGTTTCTGTTTTAGTTTCTCATTATTTGAAAGTCTAATATTTTCTATATTTTCTGCGGTTGTATTCGGGATATGACCAAAGTAAAGTTCGATGGGTTTCCTACCAGTTGTTGAATGAATTGAATGATTATATTCGTTAACGGCACGTTGCAACAATTCTTCAAAAGGACGCGCTGGACCCTCCTTTTTGAGGCATCTCATGATCTCGATAAGGGTAGAGTGCCAACGTTCGACTTGACCGTTTACCTTGCTTTTGTAGGGTGGTGTTCAAAAAGCTTTAATCTTTAGTTCATCTTCCATTAGGGAGGATAGGGAAGCTGATCTAAGTGCACCCTCGTTGTCTATGACAACATTTTCCAGGACGCAGAAAAAGAAGAGGATATCCAGCAACGGCTGTTTGATGTCTTCAATGGAGTTTGATGGAATCACTTTGGCTTGGGCGAATTTCGTGAATTTATCTATTGCTGTTAGAACACGATGTCCTTCTGTGAGGAACAGGTCAATGTGTACAGTGTGGCCTGAGTAGCTAGGAATCGGGTTCAGATTTATGTGAGGTTTCTCGGGATGTCTATCGTATTTATTCTCTCTAAATATTATGCAACGCTTAACCAGGGCTTTTATCTTGGCTAACATCTTAGGAAAATAAAAGTTTTCCATTAATTGTAATCTATTTTCATCGGCATTGCGGTGGGCTCTTCTATGTGTTTGTAATATTTTTTCTTTCTGTTTCACTTTGCTTGAAATTTCCCCTACTATCTTTTGAGTAAATCTGATACGGTAATCTTTGAAATGTATGAGACAGATTTCCTGAATTTTAGCCATATTTGCTTCGGAAGTATGGAGACCGTTTACTATGTGGGGATTAAGATATCTTTTGAAAATGTTTATGAAGTCTTGTTCTGAATATTGTGGCTTAATAAGAATATGCCTGCTGTAATTTGGAAAGGGGGTTTGAATTTGGTAACTATCTTCATTACCTTTTTTTAAAAGTAGTTGATTTCTGAAAGCATTAACTGGTGTCTCTACGGTCGGGATGAGATAATAGGATGAACTTTCGGCGCTGTGTATTGTGGGAGGCATTGAATTAATTTGAGTTAGTTGAGGAGGTCTTGAAAGAGAGTCTGCTACCACATCAGCTTTCCCAGGTTTATACTGCAACTCATAATTGTACTCTTCTAGGATGGCCTTCCATCTCTTCATTTTACTATTGGTATTTTTTATGCTGAGCGCATATGTAAGTGGCTGATGGTCAATGAAGATTTTAACTTTCCGAGACCTGTATAGGAAATTGCGAAGAAAATTAAGTGCCCATATGATGGCCAAAATTTCCGTCTCGTTTGTGGCGTAGTGCTCTTCTGTTTTGGACAGCGTTCTTGAAAGAAATGTTATTGGTTTCTGATCTTGGGAAAGCACTGCGCCAATAGCATAATCGGACGCGTCAGTAGTCAGCTCGAACTCTTTCTCAAAACAAGGGTGTGACAGAGTTACATCTTTGGAAATAAGGGAGTTTTTGAGTTTATCAAATGCTTCAATGGCTTCTTTATTCAGGGCAATGGGCTTGTTTTTTGAAATATTCTTTGGAACGCGTCCATCATCCCCTCGGAGGAGGGATGTCAGGGGTTTCGCGAGTTTGGCGTAGTCCTTGATGAAGCGGCGGTAATACCCCGACATACCTAAAAAGGAACGCAAATCTTTCAAAGTTTTGGGAGGAGGGAAATTGACTATTGCTTTTACTTTTTTGGAGTTTGTTCTCATGCCGTTTCTTCCGATTACACAGCCTAGAAATTCGATTTCATCTTTCAGAAATTCGCATTTGAACAACTGAATCTTCATGTTGGCCTTTTCCAATGTTTCGAGAATACATGCGAGATTCTGAAAGTGTTCTTTTTCAGTTTTACCGAAGATTACAATGTCATCGATGTGGTCTTGGACGATGTCATCAAGTGCTCTTTGAAATATCAAGGGAGCGTTTTTAAGTCCGAATGGCAAACGGACAAACTCAAATTTTCCGTTATTAACGGAAAAAGCTGTTTTCCCGATATCAGCTTCTTTTAGGGGGATTTGATGAAAGCCACTCTTTATGTCTATCACCGAGAACCACTTATTTTCTCCGAGGTTTGCGAGGACCTCGTTGATTTCTGGGATCGGGTACCAATCAGGGATGATTACAGAATTCAATTTTGTGTAGTCAACAACCATCCGGTATTTCTTTTCTCCTGATGCGTCTGGTTTTTTTGGAACAATCCAGACAGGAGAATTGTATGGAGATTTCGAAGGTCGAATGATTTCGTCTTCAAGCAGTTTGTTAATCTGCTTTTCGACTTCTGTTTTCAGAGCCATGGGGTAGGGATAAGATCGTGAATAAACCGGTTCTTTCGTTGTTGTACGAATTTCTCCCTTGGTATTAGTAGTACATATATGTTCATTTTTCATTGGGTTCGCAGAACAGATTCGAATGGTTTTTAATTAGGTTTTTGAGCTTTGATTGTTGCTCTTTATGAAGATGGTCAATTCTAATTAAAATGCTATTGACGGTTTCGGAAGCGTGTTGCTTTAAACAAATATGCAGGTTAGAGTAAATGGTCATGTAACTATCTTTCGTGTGAATTACGGCTTCTAATTTTTCTAAAGTGTCATTTCCAATAATACCATCGAAGGAGATAAGGCTAGGGAGTGTGAAAAATTTCAATTTTTCCTTTTCAGGGGCAAAAAGGTTAAAGTTTGCGTGACGGGTTATAAGGATATTTCCTCCAACGGAGTTGGCGTAAAAGTTTTGTGCGTTCGGAATAGGGTTTCGTATATGTCTTGGTTGGACATAGTTTTTGTTTGATCCTGTATGAATCAGAAATTATAGAGTCTCTCCACTCCTTGAAATGTATTCCAAGTAAGGGAGTGAAGAGCGCTTTAATCTAATAAATAGATATCGTCTAATTCTTCAGGGTTTCCGAGGTCCGGGTGTTCTAGAGTTGGGTTTTCGGTATAGTCTGTATAGTCCGTTATAGTTTGGTCGTGTTATTGGTCCTCCCAATCTACTATCTGCTTGTATTCTTCGACAGTTACGTCGTCAGTTTGGTCAGGTTCGATGTAGTGAACGCGTTGTAATTTGTTGGGAGCGTGAGCGTATTAGTTTTTATTTCGTTTGATAGGAATTGGTGGAGGTTGAGGTCGATTTTGGTAATTTACAGCGTTTGTCCGGAGAGATTGGTCAATGTCCATATGTTTGGGTCTTGGTTGAGGTTTTGGAGGGAGTTCCCGATAATGTGGGACCCTCGTTTGGTGTTGGAAATGTGGAGCTTGTGGCGGTCGAGGTAAGTAAGCCAATTCTGGGAAGAACTGTTGCCGCGGAGCTGGGACAGGTGCAGGCCTTTGAGGGATTAAAGTGGTTCTTCTTGGTGGAACAATGGGTGGAGCCTGCTGATAGGCCTTTTGAATATTCCCTTGAGAATTGTTTGCATGGTGCATTCTATAATCTATATTTTGAAGTTTCAGGCAACGATGTAATGCCTGAGGGAGATCTGCCGGCTCGCGAATGCTAAGCAGCCTTGGCAGATCGCCATGTAGTCCTCGTACAAACGTGTCCAAAGCTTTGTTGCGGTAAGATTGGGTCATAATATTTGAGGAGTCCTGACTCAGCTCCATAGAGGAAAGTTTGTTCAGAATAAAGGACAAATGCTGATATACAGCTTGATAGAATTCTGGCACAATTTTTGATCCTTGCATCAGTGTTGTAAGTTGATACTCAAGGGTACCAAAATCCCTTTTGTGTGCATAATGAAGTGTAAGGCATTTAGAAATTTTCTCCCAATTAAGTGGAGTATTGTACGACTCCAACGCGATCTCCGCGTGGCCAACTATTTTGTTCCATATAACGGAAAAGATCCCATAGTACTTGGGAGTCCCTCGGAGATGTTCGTACATTTTAAGAATTCTTTCCACGCTCTTCTTCCAAGAGCTGAATTCTCCAGGTTCCCCAGAAAATGTCCTTAGACTTTTTACCACGTCGGGTATTTTGTCCATGTCTGCCAGGTTGACCTCATTACCAATATTGATTGGTACGTCGCAATCGTTGTTAATGTTAGAAGCGGGATTCATGAAGGTGTTGAATAGCTGCCTTCCTTGAATTTGCAAAGTTTCGGACACGAGATGTGAGATCATTTGTACCATCTCCGCTGTATCGTTATTAAGGGCGTCATTGGGAGGAGGATTATTTTGAGGGACGTCAGAAACCGAGATGGCCTTATTACGTTGCTTGGATTGGACATCGCGTAAATCCAGCGATCACTGCACTCCGGTAGATTAAAATTGCTAAATAAAACAATATATCGTAAACACTTTTCAGACGCTTAAGTAGCTGAACGGCTGAACAATTCTAGTTTCAAACGTTTATTCACCAACTTTCTGAATGATTTTTTGAAACACAGTACAGGTCCGCGTATTGGTAAAGGTAAGTGATTAAGTTTAAACAAAAACAACCAACGACGAACTTTTTACGCAATCAAATATGAGGACAATGAATGGTATAAAATTAGCAAAAGAAATTAAAGATAACCAACGATGACAATTCTTGCACATAACCAATTTAGGGAATAACTCACTTTCCACCGTGCAACCATTGGGCAATGTTGATAATAATTCGATGAAAAGATTTGAAAAATAAAAATATAGACCAGAAATAACCAACGGTGATAATTCCTGCACAAAATCAACTCGAAAAAATAATGCACTTTTCACTTTTTAATTATTAGACGATTTCGATAGTAATTTGATAACTGTTGAAAATAATTTGATAACTTTTGATAATAATTTGTTGATAATAGTTTGATTCGGTACCGATTGGTATGGATAAAAATGATATTTGTTTCGAATTATATATGGAAATAAATTTAATAGTTCAAGTTTATTCTAAATAATTTCAGTATTTTGCTTTTTCAGAATATATTGTTTCACTCTTTGAGAAATGGTTTTCCTTCAATTATTTAATTATTCGATATTCAAAATAATCTTTATTTAATATTCACTGTTATAGTATTCACTAATTTTTTTCGTATTTCACTTTCTGTATTATTGTGAATAAAAAATTGGCAGTAAAGGATATTAACTTGCATTAATATAATCCTTTTCATGTTGTTTTTCGACTCTCCGGTGTTCGTGAGTTCAATTGATGGGTTCTGAGCTGCTCGGTGTTGATTCCGGAGGATCTTCCTTTTTGTTCTTACGTTGTAAGCTTGAACTACTACAATTTCGTTTCCTTTGACGATTGAATCTTCCGTTTCAGCGTCCCAGGATCATTGTAGCTTTTCTCCGTTGTAGTTGTTACCAATCAACTTCAGATCTACAGCTTTTGATTTCGATCTACCGAAAACAGCCCCACGTTGGGCGCCAGCTAATTAACTACCGCGAGAGTCGTTAAAAAAAAATATTTATTTATGTCCACACTGGACGATAACTACAATTGAACTGAACATAATAACTTATTTCTAATTACATCTAAGTTTCCTAATATCTAGAATATGCTTACGTTAGTGTCTGGATGCAACGTGCAATTTCCAGAATTGTAAGAATTCGTACGTATTTTATATTTGTGTATTATCGTACCAAATTCAGTTAGTATTGTCGTATTTCTGTTTTCTTTCACAATTTCCTGTCTGTATCTTGGAATTATTTTTGTCCCTATTCGTTTATTTTGTTTAACATAAATAACCTGCCCTTTGTCGTATGTCTTTATAGGCTGTTGGTTTTTGTTGTTATTGTTCATGTCGAGGAGCTGTTTACGCTTGATCTTCTCTATGTTGCTCAGACGCGCGTTCTCTAGTTCTTCAGGGGTTAGATTGGGTATTCGGCCTAGATACATTTCCACCGGCTTTTTATCCGTAGTCGAGTGAATGGTGAAATTGTACTCGTTCACTGCACGTTCAAGGAGTTCTTCAAATGGGCGAGGGGGTCCTTCTCGTTTCAAGCATCTCATAATTTCTATGAGGGTGGAGTGCCAACGTTCGATCTGACCGGTCACCTCACTCTTATAAGGTGGAGTTCGGTAAAGCTTAATTTTGAGTTCATCTTCTATCATGGACTCCAAAGACGCAGATCTGAGTGCGCCCTCGTTATTAATACTACCACTTCAGGAATACAGAAGAAAAATAGTATATCCCGTAGGGGCCTCTTGACGTCTTCTGAAGACTTAGTTGGTATTTCCTTAGCTTGTACAAATTTTATAAATTTGTCGATTGCAATGAGTACGCGTTTCTTTTCGGTCATGAATATTTCAATATGTACTATGTGTCCAGAATGTTGGAGAATGGGTGTCGGTTGTAGGTATGGTTTGTTGGGATGTCTGTCATATTTGTTTTCCTTACAAACATAGCAAAGTTTCATTTTGGGAACATAGAAATTTTCTAGAATTTGTAAACGATTTCCTTCGGCATTAAGATGTGCTCGCTTATGCGTGAGAAGAATTCGTTCTTCTTGCAGTGCCTCGTTTGGTATGTCTTCTACCAATTTTCTTGTAAAGCGGATTTTGTAATATTTGAAGTGATGAGGGTAAATAGCTTGAATTAAACCCAAAGTAGGTTCGTCAGTAAAGAGGCTATTTATGACGTGTGGGTTTGAGTATCTTCTGAAAATATTTCTTACATTACGTTCGGAATAACTTGGTTGAATGATAATGTGCCTGGTGTAATTTTCGAAAGCGTTCAGGATTTGGTAGCTTATTTCTTCTCCTATTTTTAAGAGTTGATTTTTGAATGCATTGACTGGAGTTTCTACGGATGTAATTAAATTTTACCCTGAACTTTCGTCGCTGTGTTCCGTAGGTGTCATAGAGTTGATTTCGTTCGTGTCGTGTGTTTCAGTTGTCAAGGAATCGATTGGTTGAGGAGGTCTCGAAAGGGCGTCAGCAACAACATTTGCTTTACCGGGCCTGTATCGTAATTCATGAGTGGATATGTCAGTTGTTGGTGGTCTCTGAAAACTCGTACATGACTGGAATCGTATAGGTAGTTTTGAAGGCAATGTAATGCCCACATAATTGCTCACATCTCCTTTTCATTCGCCGCATAATTTTCCTCAGTTTTGCTGAGAGTCCTTGACAATAATGAAATAGGCTTGTTGTCTTGAGATAAGACGGCACCGATCGCGTAATTGGATGCATCGGTTGCTAGCTCGAATGGTTTTTTGAAGTCTGCATGTGAAAGGACTACATCTCGTGAAATCAAAGTGTTTTTAGTTTCTGGTATGCTGCTGTTGCTTCTTTATCTAGAAAAATTGGTTTATTTTTGGATGAGTTCTTTGATACTCGTTCATCCTCCCCTCTTAAAAGGTTTGTCAGGGATTTAGCGGTTTTGGCGTAGTCTTTTATAAATCTTCGGTAGTGTTAATTGTGTAGTGTAACCCTCAGGATCCACCCGGCCTCTTCTGGGGTGTCCTGATTTTATCCTGCAAACACTTTCCAACCACGCCAGCTGTAGCTTACCTTTCTAGCTCAAACCCCTGGAATCGTCCAAAAGAAACACCGGGTTATAAGTTAATTGTTGTTTATTTTAACCTTTTTAATTACAGTTGTTCTAGTTCGTTTGGCCGCACGTAAGCGATCCTTGATTTCGGTCTTGATTTGACGCCGCAGCTCCGAAACCTTCCGTTGGAAGTTGCTCCTCTCTGCTTCGGTGACCGATATGCGCGCTAGCCGCCTATACTCGTAGAGCTGCTGCCTCAACTGCTCCCGACGTCCTCCACGCCGTCGCTCGGGCTTATTCTCGTGGACTGAGGTGTCAAGCGGTGCCTTCAACCTGGCAAGGTACTCCTCACGGGAGATGGGTCGAGGACCTGCCTCGGGGTTTTCCCGGAGTGCTTCTTCTAGGCTCCTCGGGGGTGTCCTATGGGGACGTGCACCTGAGCTCCGCGTTGATGTCGCTCTGGCTACCACTCGGTAAACTGGGATGCACACGCTGGCGAGCGGGGGCGTCGTTGGGACGCTGTCGCAGGCCTGGCTCCTGCTCCACTCCAAGGGGCTTGCTGGGCACGAATCCCTCGTGTGGCTGGCCTCAACTTTCTCTTGCGAAGATGTCTAGAAAAAGTAGGAAAGGATTAGCTGATGGTGGCTACACAGCGTAATACGCAATCAAGCCGAAGGATGTTCGCGGCTTGAGCCAACACCTCACCATCTAACTAATTTCAGGACTGGAACCACTAAAACAGCTTTACAACAACTGCAACACGCACTACTGCTCTGATGACTCGATCTGATTACTTGTTGGAAACTGAATTCGCTATCACTGCTCACTCGGACGCGGCGATAGTATCTTACCACTACTCACTGCTACTGGCTCGTTCGGCTGGTTTTTAAATGGTTCTCCAGCAAACTTTCGGCCTCGATTCACTCTTAAAATGCTGAGTAACTGAAACGTGTATGCGGAGATTTTCCGCGTCTAGCTAACCATTATCGTCTCCCAATTTTCTGTGCTATAATCTAGACTTTTTAATGCCACTAAACAATTAGGAAGCGTGTCGTGCAAAGCCTGAAGAGATGTGGGACACCTGTGCAAAACTTTTTCGGTGTCCAAAATGGTATCTATGTAGGTTGTTACCATCTGTCGGTTGTTCCAGAAGTGCTCTTGCAGTATAGTTAGAGTAGTTTCGTAGTTGGCTGCACTCAGCTGTAAATGCGAGACCTTGCTTCTTGCGTCTCCCTGCTGATACGAGAGAATATACAGCATTTTTTGCGTAGCCCCGATAGTGTTGTTATTGTGGATAATGCTCTTTTAAAGCTCAATAAATGTTTTCTACTGCTGGTAGTCACCGTTGAATTTGGGTATCATTATAGGTGGTAAATTCGGATGGTGACGGCCATAGCTTGTAGAGATGTCCATGTAAGGTGGCAAGCTTGATGGCGCTGTGACAGTATGTAGGTACAGCATTACTTGGTGCTGTCGTGGTAATCGTAGATGCAGGAATATCCTTCAATATGATCGTTGGTGATGAAGCCACATTTTGATGCTGCATTACCGCTTGTTGATTTTCAATGAGTAGATCCTTCAGTTCTCTATACAACTTTTCCGTTGTAGCAAATATTTTTTGCTCAAAGTATGGATGGTCATCTTGTAAGGTGCTCATCAGCTTTTCATTATGATCTCAAAACTTGTGTCAGAGCTTTTCGACGTCACTCAGCCGCTTGTAAAATTTTCTTCCGTTTTTGTTGAGCTTGAGTACTTCTTAAAATTCCTGGCTGTGTTTTGCAACGCTTCAGCGAAGTTTTTTTTTGTTCTAAGATGATAGTCGTAGTGTCCATCATCTACTTGATGACGTAAAATTATCCTCAGGACTGATACCAAGAATAAGCCACTTCACTTCAAAATTGCATTCTATACAATAATACTTTTTGCATGCCAATAATTGAAGTCAATAAAACATTAATGAAAATGCATACTATACAAAAAACTTTTTTATGCTGTAGTTAATGTCCATTCAGAGTGCAAACACTTTTTGCTTACAAGCTCAGGTAGGCAAATTCGCGGCTTAAAGTGGGTCAATTACATTGATAGGAGGAATGACCGGGTGAATGGACATTGACTACTGTTGCGAACTCTGTTCAATTGTTGAACAATAGGAATCTTTTTATCACCAGAGTAAAGCATCTGGCTTTTGTAATCATCGTTGCGTGAAGTTGTCGCAACACATTGTTACCTAGGATTCCGTCGTATAGATCGTGGAATTTGTAGACAAACACTTTAAATTCTTGGGTTTTACAAATTAAAAAACCGGGTTGAAGGTAATTTGAAAAAAACTGACTTTTATAAAATCGATTTACAATACAATTAATTCAAATGTTATTTACGGATATTGATTCAAGACTGAGGACTCCGTGATCATCTGAAAGCTTTTATAATTTCCTATTGCACGGTTGCATCTGCATCTATTGTTTTGGGAACATATGATTGTTTTCGATTACTATCGATGGGAATGATTGTTTGCAATTATCTGCTTCTATCGATGAGAGCTTATGTTGACGATTCGGAGAATTGTAGGCATGGCAGGTGTTCATCATGAGAACATGTAGATGATGTGGGAATCGCTGAGCTTTTAGAATACTGTTTTAACTTACACCCAGTTCTTCAAAGAAGGGGATTTTAACTGTTTCGTGGATGTATGTAGTATGTTGCAGGGTTTTTAGATTTATGCAGGGTGTATTTACTTTAAATTGAGGATGACATATGGCAGTTTTAATAAGCAAATGAGTGGCTCCAGTATCTATAATAAATTTTAAGGGACTTGATTTAGTCGTAAGCGTGAATTTCACAATAGATTATCAGTCACGAACCCGAAAATCATTCGCGGATTAAAGTTGGTTTACATGGTTAAATTAATTATGTATTCTTGTAAATGAAATGAATAATAATTTCTAATCTTTAAATATAATTTTCGAAAATACTTAAGGAGTGTTATATAAAAAAAGAGGCAACCTCACATGAAAGTTATAAATTTCATTCTGCTTGCTAGTATCTCGTATTATTCCTTTTTGGCTCCTTCTGTTGATTTTGGTAGCTGCCTACTGCGGTACGAACGATCCTTGCTCCCTTTAACAGATGTCCGGGAGATTTTTCTTCGAAAAATGCCCAGTGATCACGCTCTAAATTGACGAGGCTCTTTCCATTGATTACAGCTTCACTTTTCAGCACGTAGTCGTTTCCTCCTGGCAAAGACTTAATTTCCCGTACAGCGACTAGATTACTTTGGAGTTTTTCCTCACACAGAAACAATTTTCCCACGGATAGCGGCGAAATATGTTCGAAACACGTAGTTGTGTTCACACGGGAACAACTTTCCAAACGATATTTCACGATGTAAAAGTTCCAAGTTTTCGGATTAATTGTGCTCGGACGCCAAATATGTTATCCGCACTTAATCAATACAACTTTATTCTTCACTCCTACTTCTTTATTCATCTGCATGATAATAACAACTCCAAAATCTTCAACTAAGTTTGCCTCTTTTAATAATTTGACTAAAGCAACTGTCGTTTAGTGGCTTTTGGTGTGTCATCAAAGTCGGGAATTTTGAACTGAAACTCGTCCTTAGCTCGGTTCCAGTGTATGCCTAGCGTTTTTATAGTAGAGTCTTCAGTAAATTCATGGAGTCCGACTTCTCTGAAGTTTTCGGGAATACCATCAAGCAGATGTTGATTATTGCTAGTCCATTTACGCAAGGTGAACCCACCCTTTTGTAAAAGGTCACTTATATTTTTCTGGAGAATTTTCGCTTAACTCAGAGTATCAGCTCCACTAAGCATTTCTTCAATATAAAAATCTTCCCTCAGTATTCACGAGGCAAGTGGAAAATTTTTTCTTTCATCCACGGCTAACTGGAAAAGAGTCCTTACTGCCAGAAATGTCGCTGGAGCGGTGCTGTGGGTAATAGTTTTTAACTGATGCTCTTCTATAGGACCAGATCTTCTATGGTCTCCATAGAATTCTTTGATAGTCTCTACAGCCTTTTGCCATATTCACTTGGCGAAACATCTTTTCAATATCAGCTGTGTATACATACTTATGCTTCCTCCATCTAAGCATGATTTGTGCTAGGTCTTGCTGTAGTTTAGGACCGATGTATAGTTTTTCATTCAAACTTGGACCATACAGTGTTTTTGCGGAAGCATAAAAAACCACTCGAACTTTTCTTGGGGTGCTGGTTTCCTTTATGACTGGATGATGTGGAAGGTAGTAAACGAGTCGTTCATCACCAATGTAAGGATTCATCTTCTCCAAATTAAAACTCGTTTAAAACAAATGAGCGCTCTGTTCCGCGACTCCCCAAGTGCTTGAATTGGAGCTTCGTTTTTTAAGGGAAGCGTGACGGTGTATCTACCACTGGCATCTCTTGTGGTTTGCTTGCAAGTTCCGAAATATTTCGTCAAAGTTGGATATCTTCTTTTCGAAATATTCTGTTGTTTTCCTTGTTGCGCTATCCTAACTAAAGTTCCGCTCGATAGTCTCCATTTGCGTGACTAGCGGTCGCTGGTCTTCTAAAATTCGCGATGTACCCATTGTCGAATTTTTTCGCGCACCTTTGTAAAAAATATAGAATTTGGACACTGGTATCTAAAGAGCATCCATCAGATGCAGTCTAGATGTTAGCTAAAAGACTTAATTGTTGTAAAGTCTTTTAGCCCTTAGAAAATTGGGATGCGAATGGAAATAATAACACTGTCGTGGTTCTTGTTGAACTGGGCTCTATTATCATTCTTATTCATTTTTATACTTTATAAAATATGCTTACATCTAAAATACATAGAATTTCTTTCCGTTAATGTTAGCATTTTATATGCCGCTTAATGCAGCACGTGAATTATTGATTAGGTTATTGGCATTAAGCGTCATGTAAAAACGCTTATGCGCAATATGCAAAACATGGGACTACTGTGCAAAGTGATCATTGAATACAAATTTAAAATAAGTGAATGATCTAGAGTTGAATAATCTCTAAGCAATGAAAAATTATTAATTACGTATGTAGTTAGGTAATTAACGTTAAAGAATCGGCATGTGCGAATTAAATGTACCGAGCGTAATATAATTAAAAAAAAAACGATTTTTAAATTTAAATTCTTTATTCGTCGGGAGTTAGATTACAACTAACTGAATTTTCAATTTTTTTCGAAAACCAAAAAAAATATGTCTGCTCGATTCGGATGTTCCCAGAATGTTCAAGGACAAGCTACTGTATGGGCCACGTGACAGGTGTGTCGGGTGCCAGTCGTATCACCTCCCTCCACAGATGAAAGCGAGGGCCAGGTGAAGCGAAGTCCTTGAGGTGGGATCGCAGGAGCTTTCGTGATGTTTTGAAAATCAAAGTAGGATTGATCGGGGCTCTTGCATATATTCAATGTAACTAGGAATAGTATGATGACAAAGATGATGCCCAGTACGCTCAAGGTTGCATTAAATATTTCAGATGTAACTATCTGGAGTTCTTCCATTGTGTTGCTTTCGGGGAATGAACATTTTCTGAGATTTTCGAGTATTTCCATGGAGTATGTATTTTCCGTAAGGGTAAGTATCGAAGGGTATATATTTATTTCGTCCCAGTGAACTTCTTCCAGGGTGTATTCAAGGCCGTTGATTACAATTTGGCAGCTCTGTGTATGGATCAGTTTTGTTCCTTTGATTTTCTGGTTGTTTGGTCTACAGGATCTGGCGACATGTACTTCCTTTTCGCTGCTGTTTAGGATGCACCTGAGTTCGGGTTGACTGATATCGTCGTATTTGTCGTGTGGTCTGAGCTCACAGCTAGCCGGTGTATTATTAAGTAGGTACCGGATGAATTTGTCCAGTTTTTCGTTTGGGTGCATTGCTGATTGCTTGCAGTAGTGGGATTTTTCTATTTTAGTAAATTTCGCATCGCTGAATTGAGTATTATGTACAGATGTTATTAGAAAAGGAAAGGTATGTTGTTAATTCAGTGGGTTCGGGTTTTTCAGTTGAGAAAAATTCGAGTCGAAGTTGACAAACGTTCAATTTATTCAAAAGGTACCTATCAATGTACAAAAGCATGAGTTTCTATTCTTACAAAATTTATAAAGAAAATTGCTTATAACTTTTAACAATAATAAAGAGTTTCATTTGTTTACAATATTTGAGTTTCCTACAAGAGCTGTGCAGGAAATAAACAACAAAAGTTAAGCATGTGGCGACAATTTTTGAGTGCGAAAAATATGACTTGAATTTCTACAAAATAAACCACCCCTTTTGAATAGATTTACAATACTAGTTTTGATGAACAAAACGCTTGCCAAACAATCGACGGATTGTTGCTCAATACTTTATACTTTCGTTGATTACAATTTTGGAGCACGTTTGCTTGTCGCCATTCAATTTCGCTTTTTCGCTGTCACATGAAGTTATCAAATAAGTGCTTATCGCTTCCCAACTTAATTTAGTGAAAATATAAAAGAAAACATATTACCAACTTTGACTCTATATAAAACAAAAGAAAATGCAAGGTACGGATAGGGTCAAGGTTGGATTGGGTTAGGTCGGGTCAGCTGTCAATTAATCAAATCTCAACAAGGTATCCATGACTTTTGTCCTATTAATTGGGAGAGGGATAATGTGGAACAGCGAGTAATTGAAATTCGACAATGGTGGTATCTTAAAAATTTAAAATTACAATATATTTGTATCATTATAGTATGCCTGCAATTCGAGAAGTTCGTAAATATGTTCGTTTGATATAAGGTGCGTATTTTGTTTTGCATTGTTTTGTATGGCTTAGGATCTCTTTTGAAATAATATTTAGTTTAGCATGAATAAAAGCTTCCGCTATATTAGTTAAATGATTATTTAGTAGGTCGATACAGTAGTTAATTTGCGTCAGGAATTCTAAGTATCGGATATGACTAATTTCGTTTCGCATTTAACCTAGAGTATTGGAAAGTATCTAAAGATCATCCACACCAGATGAAGTTTAGACGTTAGCTAGAGACTTAATTGTTGTAAAGTCTTTAGCCCTTTTAGGAATGGAATAAGGAATGTAGATATACATATATGGAATACAAACACTTTTGTGGTCCTTGTTGAACTGGGGCACTTTTATTCTTCCTTTAAACAAAATATGCTTACATCTAAAATACATTTCATTTATTGATTGCTAGCATTTTACATGTCGCTTAATGCTGCACATGAATTATTGAGTATAGGCTATTGCCATTAAGCGTCATGTAAAATAGCTTATGCGTAAAAATCAAAACAATATGCAAGGTGAACATTGAGTACAAGTAATGTCAATAATCTCTAAAGTTTAATGATCGATGAATAAGTAAGCGAATAATTATAAGCTAAGATTGCATGATTGGTAAATTATTGATGAAATAGGTGAGTTAATAATTTGATGTCAAAGAATTTAACAATATGATTCAAATACTTTTTATAATTTAGCTGCTGTCAATTTATATGATCTGTGGTATTATCGAAACGTTGTACCATTTTATGATTGATTGCAATTTGTTGATTGAGATTCAATTTGAGGTTATTTTCATTAACCATTATCGTTTCCGTTTCTTTGTTCAGCTGAAATGCGTCGTTTGCGTCCATGTTACCAGTTATCCCTTTTATAAACGTTCGTAGTCCGTTAATAAGTCCTCTTTTAGTCTTGAATTTCGGGGGGAGTGAGTCAAGTTTGTATTTTAGTTCGTTGAATTTTAAGTTCGTGATTTTAATTGAGTCCTGCCGTTGAGAGCAGTTAATGAGTCTTCAACTTTATCAATGCTCGTTTGATATTGTTCGAGCCGTATTATCTGCAGTAGTTTGTTGTGTCCTTGGATGACCCTGGCTTGTCTTAATTGTAGTGGTAGTATCTCGTTGTTGTTCGTCAGGTCGTAGATCTCCATCTTCTGTCTTGAAATTAAAGTTTTCTACTTATTTTTGACTTATGGAGTTTCTGGTTCTTTGTAGTAATTCATGTTAGGTTTTTATTTTTGCTAACCTTATGCCCACTAAACCTTAGGGGTGTTCCTGCGTGAAAAAACTAACTAACTAACTAACTAAATGAAACTAAATGAATGATTGCTTGGATAACAAATTTTTATTTTTCCTAGATCTATACACATTTATTGTCAGATTATGCTGACATACAAAATTGATCGTAAGTAATTTTTGCCAGTTCAATCAAGTTCATAATTCTTGAACTGAACTTTGAATTGATTTTCTGTTAGCAGAAAAATGTTGAAATGGCAAGAATTGTACATGTGCGAATTATTGGAAGCTCAGTTGCGGTCATTAAACTTGCAATATTGCAAACTGAAGTGTTTTATTTTATTTTCAGTGCAGTGTTACGTTTTCAATGAATTTTATATTAATTTTATGAACTTTAACTTATATCTAACATATCGCCCACCAAGAACCGCCAGGATCTTACAGACGGTGCTCATTGTACCAGGTAGAAGATGTAGAAGGTTGTGATGTGTTAGAGACTCTCCGGGAGTTTCTTTGTACATATGTATTGATAAATGCTGGTAACTATCACTGCAGTTAGAATTAATCCTGACAAGCTGATGGAAACTGTCGATAATGTTTGGTGGTGTCTAATTGTTCCCCATTGCGTGTTTTCAAGTTCTGTTACTAGGTTTTCCTGCGCAGTTATGATGCTCGAAAAGGAATCTTCTGTCCCAATAATGGTTGATACATTCAACAATCTGATGTCGGTATTGGGCGTGATGATAGGTATTTCTGGCACGGTTGGCGAGATGAAGGTCAGAAAGGAGCGTGTTATCTGGCTCTGGTTAGCTACGAGGATAAAACCTTCAGCTTGTAGTTGGCAATCTTGGGTTAGCTTTATCAATCCTGTTCCGTTAATGAGGATGTCGGTTCGTTGATGAACAGGTTGCGGGGTGACGAATAACCATGTGTTGTTCGACATGAGTTGTTGGAAGATCAGTGAATTTGTGCTGAAAAAAGTTTGTGAACACGTGGGTTGGTTGTGTAAATTGTAGAGCTCTCTTATCACACAATTTAGTTTGGATTTTAGGTCTACTAGAATTGTGCTGGATAATAGATAAACTCCCGTGGTCAGTTCTGGTACTCGGCAAGATCGCTGCTGCTTGTTTCAAAGCAGACTTGATAGTTTTAATTGATTCCGATGATAGAGTTGCCTATGTTAAATGTTGCAAATAGGGTACGGTTTTATTGAAGAGGAATCGCTGTAGCCTTAACTAGGTAAAATCTGCGGTTGTCGATGATTGGCAAGTAGCCGTGAATCTTGAGGCAGGTTGTCTTGGAGTCAGTCACCAATGTAGAGGCTGCAGAGTGTAATATCGTGATGAGCTGATAGGAATGATTGTGTGTTTTGAATTGTAGATTGAAGGTTGGCCAACCGAATACATTCCAGTATTCCTTCCTTGGTAGTTACGGCCTACAAAATGTTGCTGTATTTGGCAGAGACTTCTTCGATGTAGTTGACCGCGCATTGGTATGTGGCTAAGAATTTGATTTGCATCCACTTTCGAAAACCACTTTTTCGAATCGTTGATCTGCTCTAGTCCCTTTCTCAGTTGATCGAAGAATCTTTGCAGTTGTCTGTTGCTTTTGCTGGAGGTTGTGTTTTGCGTTTTCGTGGCTTGCAGTATGATTTTGCCTTCTTGAACGATTCCTGGTTTGATGACAGTGTTTGTACGTCCGTGATAATTTCATCGTTGACTCCAAAGATAGCAGTAAGCATTTGTCCGAATCTTCCTCGTTTTTATCGGCCATGCGCAAACCGTAGGACTTCAATTTTGTGTAGCATTGATCAGTTCTTAAATATGATGAATTAAGTCCGAACAGTGTACGCTTCCAACTTGACTGCTTTGAGAACACAGAGAGTGTAGGCTTGTGTTCAAGTTGTGTACATTGTTTTCATCAGTGGCTAAGTCAGAGAATGGAAGCTCGATGTTCAGCTGTAATGCTCCACGAATGATATTACTTTCTCCTATTTCTTCTTTATAAAGACCACCATCCAAACGTCTTATAGTGGCCTTGGCTACAGTAGGAGTAGGTAAGACTCCAAGTACGAGTAGCGTGGAGAGCAGAACTATTGAGAGGCTTGGTAATATTTTTGCTGGCTTTCTTTTCCGTTCTTGTATGTCCATATCTCTTGGTTTTGGTCGTTTAACAGTCTTTGCATTCGTCTGAACGTTTATAGTTGATACTTGTGGTGTTTGTGGTTCCGTATCATTGAACGGTAGTTTCCAAATTTTGACAATGGAACGTTTTTTAACACCCGTTCATTTTCACAGATACTGTTCGAACTAACCCGTCTTCTCCTGGGCGTGTGGCTACGATTTTTCCCTGTGGCCATTGCATTGAAGGAATGTTATCAGTTTTAACTAGTACCAGTTCACCGACTTTCGGGTTCTCTTGCTTCTCCAATCATTTGGACCTGTGCTGCAAACGTTGCAAGCACCCTTTTGACCATCTTTTCCAAAAAGATTGTTTCATTTGTTGAACTAACTGCCATCTTCTCAATAAAGTCCAGTTTGCTTCGCAATGGTCATCTTTTATTTCAAATAAATTGTCTGCAGTAAGGAAATGATCTGGAGTCAATGCGACGTCATCACTTGGATTGTCACTTATTTGCGTCAGCGGCCGTGAATTCATGCAAGCTTCAATCTGGGCTAACAGTGTGTTGATTTCTTCGATGTTCAGTATCTGACTTCCAATCGTCTTATAGAGGTGAGATTTCATTGAATTCACGCCGGCTTCCCACAGTCCACCAAAAAGGGGGCTGTTGGGAGGGATGAACTTCCACTGTATTCCGTGATTGGCAACTTCTGATGAACAAGCTTGCAGTGATACTTTGTAGATAGCTTGTAACTGTTTGTTAGCTCCCAGAAAGTTTAAGACACAATCGCTACATATTGTGTGACAAATTCCTCGCTTGGCCACAAATCTTTTGATTGCTGCGATGCATGTATTTGTTGTCAAATCGGACACCAGCTCTAAGTGAACGGCTTTTGTCGCCATACAGACAAAAATGGCAATGTATGCTTTTGTAGTTTTGGAACCTCTTCCTCCATTCAATTTAATGGTTATTGGACCTAAATAATCAATTCCGGTTTGAAAAAAGGGTTTAGTCAGTTGAACTCTTGCGGCTGGTAGATGTCCCATAAATTGAGTCCTTGGCCTGGCTGTCATTTTAAAGTATGCCATGCATTCCCGAAGCACTTTCTTGACCTGTGTTTGTCCTGATATAATCCAGTATTTTAACCTTAATATATTCAGAGTCAAATGACAGCCTCCGTCTAAGGTTGTTGATGAGCTTGTCGAATCAACAAGCAGGATGTTTCGCTGTTTCTGCAAAATGAATGCGACCGCCCACCCTTAGGATACCTGCACTGTCCACCAAGGTGCTAATCTTTTTATAGGGCTTAATTCTTGCTAACTTCTCAATTCCAGTCTTCAATGCGTGGGCTTGAGACATTTTTATACACAGATTAGCTGCTTCTTGAATTTCGCTTAATGAGAACCTTCCCAAGCGTTTCAGATTAAGATTTTTCGTATTGAACGCGAGCCGTTGGTAAAGTGCTATAACTCTGTTAAGTTTGTTGAACGACGAAAATCTCGTAAGAATTGATTGTTCTTCTTCTATAGTGGTAATTAAGGATGTTATCCTTCTTTCTTATTTATTTATTCACTTATTCTATTTAACAGAAAAAAAATTCCAATAACAAAATAGATTAAATAAAAGTACAGCAAAATGAATTAAAAAATAGCACAGCGCAGAGAAAAGTAATAAACAAGTTGGGTAAACAGACCTACGCTCATGTCAGAAGGGTTTTGTATTCAATTTTCAAAATGCAGTCACCAGATTGAATAAAGTCAAGAAGCATGTCAATGACGATTTTATTGGAGAAACTATAAATTCGAAGATCATACTATTATTAACAAAGTGAAAGAATTTAGACTTCTGAGGTTTCTGTTATTGTTATACTCATAAATATCTCCCTTGATAATTATTTCAGATGTCCATTCGCGAGGGAGGAAACACATTTTTCATGCATTTCCCCCCTGTGCCCTCACTGAAGCAAAAACTGACAGTTTAAGAACTGTTTTGAAAAGCTCCCATGAAAACTTTCATTTCATACTCATATCGGCTACGTTTGATGAATTTTTTTTCAGGGGCCACTCTCCTGTACTGTTATCATCGATTAATAGCCAATTTTTTCGAATCCTAGAGTTGTTACAAAGCCCTTTTGTTAGAAGCTCCCTCCCACCTCCTTGACTTGTTTCACTTATGAGTATTAATTGTAGGTACTCAGCTTCAGTCATTCATTAAATTGAATCAAGTGTTCAAAGCATGCACCTTAAACGTTGAAGTTGGGAAAAAATAACTCAACATTATTCAATCTTCGCATTTAAAACAGCCACTATTTTGTTTTACGATTACTGATACCACTAGCTGATTCTCAAAGTTATTCATGGCACCTATCATTCCTGAAATTTTCATGCAAATCCTAACAAAACTGTAGTGTCTGAGTCGGTAAAAAGCGCATGTTGTTCCATAGCCATATGTTGCCATATTAATACATGCAGCGCATATTGTTCCATAGTAATACAGGAAAATTCAAACCGCTATAACTTCGCTAAATATGATGCAATCTTCATGAAGGATTAATCAATCTTATAAATAGACATCTGTGTACTGAATTTCATTGAATTTAAGGGTACCGTTAAGATTTTATTCAAGAAAACATAAAATCGATAAATCATACTATTACTAACAAAGTTGAGTGAATTGCGACTTCTCACGTATTTGTTGTTGTTGTACTCACTAAGGCCTACATTCGTGATTTTTTTCAGATTTTTCGGATCACAGGTGTCCAATCGCGAGGGGGGGGGACACAAATTTTTCGTGTATTTCCCCTCCCTGTGCGCCCCTCGACGCAAATTTTGCCAAACTAAGACCTGTTTTGAAAAGTTCTCATCAAGACCTTTCATTTGATACCCATATCGGCTACCTTCAATGAAATTTTTTTTCGGGGGGTCACTTCCCTACATGGGGAGACCCCCCTTAAATACCTTATAACATTTTTTAAGTAGTTGAACTTTGAAGAGATCACCACTTTACACCTACATACAAAATTTGATGCTTCTAGCTTAAGTAGTTTCCGAGAAAAACTGCTGTGACACACGGACGGACGGACGGACGGACGGACGGACAGACAGACAGACAGACGGACAGACGGACAGACAGGACGCGATTTTAGAAGGGGTTTGTAAAATTATTTTACAAAACCCTAAAAATTCAAAAATTAGCAGAAAATAAATAAGAAGAATTACTGAGGGCTAAGAAGAAGACAGTTAACAAATCTTTTATAAACTAATTACGAAAGGGAGAAGGGCCCAAGCTGAAGGTCATCATGGTTACGAGGTAATCTGAGCATGGGTGAGTGAAACTACACCAAACTACGTGCAAATGGAACATCAAAGATATTCGACGATCTTGTAGAACGCATAACGCGCCTCATAGGAACGAAGTTGACAAGGCGAGTATCGAGCAAACCACGGCAAGCCCTGCAAAGGACACATTCATCAAGGTAAAGCCGACGCATTTCCAGCGAAGGAATAGTGAGGATAGCTAAACGTGATTCATAAAAAATGTAGGGAATCTGGAATTTCAAGAAGACAATCCTGGTAAATCTTTTTTGTACAGCTTCAAGCGTGAACTTCAAACACTTCAAATGAGGCGACCAAACTGGCGAACAGTACTCAAGGATGAAACGAACCAAGCTAGAATATAATTTAACGCACGATAAAGGACTGGAAAAAATATAGGAATTTCTTAAGATCAAGCCAGAAATACGAGAGGCTTTAGAAGTAAATTCAGAAATATGAACGTCGACCTTTAATTTAGAGTCGAAAATGACACCCAAGTCCCTGAAGAGTGTCACTGTACATAGGTACAAATTATTTAACGTAAATTGAAAGCTAATAGGGCAAGGATGACACATTCCGGAGATTGACTGGAGAAACCTTTGATTTGGCAGTGATAAATGTCACCTTTGTTGCTGATGGTGTTATGACTTGGAGGTATATTACCGCTGCGTATGCTGTAAACGAAGCATCATAGAAACCGTGAATTTCAATTTTATAAGATGGACTGAAGTCAATCCACCGTTTTATCTTCAGTGTCTCGAGGACAGGAAGCTCTTGTCTTACTTTTGTCCAAAGCATTGTTGCCGCCTCATCCAAATCTTCATCCTAACCCTTGTTGTCTAGCGAAAGTTTCTTTATCGTCGCCTTACCAATGATAATACATGGCTGGAGCCAGCCAATAGGGTTGAATAGCCGGGCAATTTCAGCTAGTATAGACCGCTTTGAAGACGCTTTGTGCTCGATTGTTCTTGCAATAGTAAACGAAAATCGTCTGTTGCTGGGTGCCACTGATTTGCAGACCATTTTCTCAAGTTAAATTCTCCTCTTTTCAGAAGATTTTGGAGTTCTGCCTGCAGTTGCAGGAGATCTCCTAAGTTGTCTGCTCCAGGCAGTACGTCATCAATGTAGAAGCCTCGAAGTAGTACTTTTGAGGCTTCTGGATACGAATTGGTTTCATCTGCAGCGAGCTGATGTAACGTTCGTATTGCAAGATACAGTGCACTTGCTATTCCGTATATAACGGTGCTTAACTAATAATCTAAAATGGGCTCATTGTCATTGAAACGCTATAAAATCCTTTGATAGTGCTGGTCTCCTTCGTGTATTGAAATCTGTCTGTACATCTTCACGATGTTGGCTGCAACTACGTATCTATGCTGCCTCCATCGCATGAAAAGATGTAACAGATTTCCTTGAATTGGGTGACCAGTGTGTAATAAATCGTTTAAGGATTTCCCTCTCGGTCCTTGATGAGATGCGTTGAATACTACTCTTAGCTTAGTAGTACTACTATTTTTCGTGATCACGGCATGATGTGGTAAGTAGTATGCTGTTGTCATCTTCGCTCGATTTGCTGGAACTCTTTGCATATGACCCAAGTCAATATATATTCTTTCATGAAGACTCAATCTTGCTCGTAAATTTCTGGATCACGTTTTAACTGGTATTCCAGACATCTAAATTGTTTGTATGCATCTGTTACTGTTTCACCAATCTCAGCTGTTGGATCTGCTTTCCTTGAATGCCAAGCTAACAGAGTACCTTCCCTTGCTTTGCCGAACCATGTCTTGCACATAATTATTCTCGTTCTCTCTCTCTTCTTGTACCAACCACTTATTAAGAGGGGTTTCTTCAATCTCCCAAAATTGCCCGAAGACTTCTTCTACGCCTTGGCAAGACACAATTGCGCTAAGTGATGTTGGTTGTTTACATGGCACTGATCCAAACAAAACGCTTCCAAGTTTTATCCTTTGTGCGCATGATTGACCGGGGAGAAGTCCTGGCAACAAAAGCCTGTCGTAGAGATCAGCCCCAATCAAAATGTCGATTGTAGAAGGCTTATTGAACCTTGGTTCTGCTAAGTCACGGATCGTCAGCTCGTTGGGAACGATCAGTGAAATCTGCGTGCATGGAAGAGGAGCAGTTATTGTAGTGAGAATGAGTGTGGTGAATCTGAGTTCTTCTGGGTGACCGTTCGCAGATTGGACCAAGGCACACAGCTTCGTCTTTCCTCTCAACGGCACGTTCTCTACAGCCCCTATGCCACTGATCTTGAACTTGGAGTGGCTGCGCTTTGCCCGCAGAATACTGACAGCTGCTTCGTGAATGAAAGATCTCTGCGCTCCAGAATCTAGTAGAGCACGACACGTTAAACATTCTCCATCTGGACGACAGATAGTAATTTATGCGGTTGGGAGTAGCACATAGTTTTGGATGGTGTATGCACCATGTCCTTGAACAGTAGTGGATGTTCCTGGCTGCTGTGGAGTCTCCATGAGCGATAACTGAAGCAATGTGTTATGCTTCTTCCCACATACTTTACAACCATAAGTGGACGAGCATTTGTTGGCTCGATGTTGTTCGAAACAGTTGAAGCAACGATTACGCTTCTTCACCACATCACGGTGGGCTTGAATAGAAGCTTGTTTGAACATGCTGCATTCAAAAAGCTTGTGCTGCTTTACACATTACACAGGAGGTCTTCGCTTTTACTTGCGTTGTATTTGCTTAGATCGGCCTTGGTTTGAGCATTCCAGGAGACAGAGCTTCTAAGATTGAAAACCGTTGCTTTAGAAACTCGAAAAATTGAGTCAGAGAAGGAACGCTATTCGAGTTTGAAATATGCCTCTGCCACTCTTTTCTTGAATCTTCGTCAAGTTTTTGGTCCAGCATGTAGAATGTGGTGAGTGAGAATGAATCAGCTTTCAACGTTTTGATGCTCGCTAGAAGTTGATTCATCGTGTCTAGCATTCTTCGAAGTCCTATTGGATCGTTCCGTGTGCAGTTCTCAATGTTGAGTAAGCGCTGCACCATCTTCTGTGCAATAACATGATGTTTTTCATATCTTTCGACAAGTAACCTCCAGACCGATTCATAGTTCTCATGCGTTATGCTTAAATGGTTTACCAATTGCTCTGGTTCACCTCAGAGAGAGTTCCTAAGATACGTTTGTTAGCTGTGCGTTGTTGTGAATTAGTGTCTGAAACAGGTCCCGGAAAGGAAACCAATCTGCGTAGCTACCGGTAAAAGACGGTATTCGCACTCTCTCTAACTTGATTGCGTCTGATGGAATTGAACTTGATCGTTCCACTGAATACTCGTTAAGTTTCGATTGAAACATGCTAATATTTTTTTTTGTGGTAGGAGGTGAATGCTATTTATGCACAGAGTGTAGGACTCCCATACGCGACTCGACTACCCACTAAACAATGCCAGAAGAGTGATCCCCTAGCCCCAGCGCCCCCGGCTGCTGCGAGTCCCTGAAACAGGGTAATATAGTCCATTACTATATCTTCAATACTCTCGTACTCTCTAGTGTACTCTTCCAATTCAGAGCATTTCAACCGGTCACAGGCTGCTTTGTGCTGGTCTTGTCACTTCGTCCACATAGCTTTAAGTCTTTCAATCCTGGTTTAGAAATATTCAAGGCTATGACGGGTCTCACTGTCTTTCTTAAAATTAGTGATCAGCCTTTGACTCACTTTGAACGCGGTTTCCTGACCACTCATGTTGATGTTGCCTAATTTGTTGTTGATAAACGAAAATACTCCCTCTCTTGTGCTAAAACCTCTTGGAATTAGGTACAACGTTGTCCACTTAAATCTTCAGACACCAATTCGTCTAAAAAACTCTCCTGAGACTGCTCCCTGCGATTTTACGTTGCTGGATTCGCCTGAATCTCACTGAGACTGGTCTCCTCGCTGATTAATCCTCCAAAATTAACTGTCCCAATAGCTAAGTGAGCTCAGAATTTGGTATCTAAAGCTCCTCTACCGTATCTCCTGGCAAATTTCTATGAATGATCCACTTCCTAGTGTATTCGGCTCGATGGACCAAATGTTCCTGCGTGAAACAAAATGAAACTAAATGAATGATTGCTTGGATAACAATGTTTATTTTCCCAGATCTGTATACATTTATTGTAAGATTTTGCTGACATACAAAATTGCTCGTAAGTAATTTTTGCCAGTTCAATCAAGTTCATCATTCTTGAACTGAACTTTGAATTGATTTTCTGTCACAAGAATTGTACTATACGAGTATATAGTAGTGCGAATTATTGGAAGTTCAGTTGCGGTCATTAAGTTTGCAATATTGCAACTGAAGTGTTTTATTTTATTTTCAGTGCAGTGTTACGTTTTCAATGAACTTTATCATAATTTTATGAACTTTACCTTATATCTAACAAGGGGTGAGTTTATTACTTGTACATTCTTTTCTAAATACAATGGATCCTTCTACATGTTGTTCAGGTTCTTCTCTATTCATATTCAATTTTCCTATATTCTTATCTACGTTTTGTTCCAAGCGTTCCTTTATTACAAGGAATATTTGAGATTGAAATTCATTAAGTTTTCTAAGATATTCGTCGATAGTATTTTGCAGAAGTTTGTTATTAAATTTATAAGTGCGTCCATAAAAGATTTCAAAGCGGGTATGCTTTGTAGCAGCATAAATTGCATTCATTTAAAATATCATCATGGTCTATTTCCGTTCGTTTACTGGACTCGTAAATTATTCTATAAATTTCTGTGAGGGTCAAGTGCACTCTTTCAACGGTAACATTACTGGAGCTTTGTTGGTATGCAGCTATGTGGTGATTTATGCCATATTGTTTACAAAAATCTTTGAATATGAGGGCTGTGAATTTCGGAACCGTAGTCAGAAACGAGTTGTTTAGGGATTCCGTGTAAACCGATGTAATGTCGCAAAGGTTTGATTATAGTCAGGCTATTAGTAACCGGAAGTATGTAAGTTAATATTCCACGCGGGAAATTAAAATAAAAAAAATATTTTTTAGGACTGAGCCCGATGTGTTTTTATTAAAGTCCGGTTTACAACTGACTTAATTCTAACATAAAATTTAAAATGAAACTTAATTCTATTTTGTTGCATCAGCATAGTTAGTTTCTCATAGAATATTGTGTTACTACAATTCTGGAAACGTGTACTCAGGTCTAGACGCAGCATCAGCACTTTGTTGTGGGTTCAGGTGGTAACTCGCCCACCTTTAAATGCGATTGTCCTCAATCGATTAAAAGAACTGGATGTCGTTGAACCTTATATGTTTTCTTGCAGGTTGTGGATCTGGTGATGATGGTAGAGTTTGGACCGGTGGTGGTAATTCGAGTATTTGATTCTTTTCTTGCGTAGATGGGGGACCTGCTACCTTCTCTCTGTTTATTGTGGTAGTCGGCCTCGTCTTGAATCTTGAGTATAATTTGCAGCTGAGTAGGATTATTGAATACGTTCCCATGATGGTAAGTATTGCGTACGTTGCCCTTGGTAGATAGTGGTCTCGTTGCGCATCAGCTGGATTTCACTAGTATTGTTGATGTGCAGATCCTTCATCATTTCAAGTGAAAGGGTTTCATAGTATGCGTTCCTTTCTGGTGATGGCTGAAGAATGGCAGGTAGGGCACGGATCGTTGTAGTCTCGTGATTCACAAAGGTTTTCCCATTCACGGTTATGTTCGTGTTGTAGATTTTGACGAGGTTGGTCCCGTTCTGACGATGGGCTATTTGCTCGGTTACTAAAGTAACCGTGAATTGATTCAACAATATCGTACCCGAGGATATTTCCTCAATTGATGGTATGTGGGCGTTGCTGGTTCTGTTGCAAGTGGCGGTCAGGCTGCTCATTAGATTTGGTATACATAAGATGTTGATTATATCCATGAGCTCGGTTGATTTATAAATACTTAAGCTATTGACATTTTTACAATATCCAATTACGCCAAATATTTGATCGGTACTTTTTAAAATTTTATTAAATTGAAGGTTTTTTATTGCTATCATCAACAAGGATTCATAAATAAGGCTTGTTGTCACCGGAATGTTAATCGGAAAAATCTAGGGCCTCTCCTATCGTAGAATATGGAAGGACTTCTTTATCGAGAATACTTGTTGCCAATTTTATTTCGGATTTTGATAAAATTATTGAATTGATAATGCCTAATTTGGCCCGATGTATAGCGTGATTTATATTTGTTAGTTCTTCTTTTATTAAGGATAATCTAAACTGAAGATCTAATACTGTATTAAAATTTGTTTGGCTTTTTCCCTTAAACATCCATTGAATTTCGTTTGCTAGCTTGGTTATTTATTAATTCTGTCGTTATACGTTCTGTTTGTGATAACCTGCTTATTGTAATAAAATCCTCGTGATCGGGACTTCCTGCAATCCATTTCCAGGTGGTGCCGATAAAGTCAAATGATCTCTTTATTTTGCGTGGTTTAAGGTTATGAATTAGACTTTGAATCTGCTGAAGCTGCTGTAGATGAGATGAGAAAGAGTAATGTCTGACTTCCGCAAGATTAAGAACTGATTCGATTTCTTGGATAAAATGTTTGTTTTGGTCAATATCGATCGTATGTATTAACTTGAAATTCCCATCCTATATTTTAGCTCTTCCAGTGTGAAAAGAAATAATTTGGGAGCTTGAAAAGTCCATATTTCGATTTTGGTGTCAATTATGGAGAGTAGAAGCCTGAAAGAGAAAGGTCAGTTACGTATGCGGCTCTTGTGAATAACGTTACCGGATTCTGTTAAAACCGTTGAGTTATTATTTTCTTTTACTATTTTTTGTTTCTATCGCGATGTCAATTTAGAACCTTTTCTTTTATTCTGTTAAACGAAAATGGTTCCTCCGATCTCATACTGTTTGGTAGGTAGTCGTGTTTTATTGTGGTTTGTCAGGTCGGTAGTTTGTTTTTGTTTCATTCGTTCTATGTTCGATAGTCGAATCCTCTTCATTTCGTCTGGGTTAGTCCTTGGAGTCCATCCGAAGTGTAGCTCGATGGGTTTCCTTCCAGTCGTTGTGTGAATTGAGAAGTTATATTCGTGCACGGCGTGTTGTAGAAGATTTTCGAAAGATAGGGGTGGTCCATCTTTTTTCAAACATTGCATTATTTCTATCACTCACTTTTGTATGGAGGTTTCTTGTATACCTTAATTTTGAGGTCATCTTCCATTAAAGACGTAATGGAGGCCGATCTTGGACAACTTTCATTATCAATGACGTCGATTTCGGGTACAAAAAAATAAAAGAGCAAGTCGGTGAGTGGCTGCTTGATATCCTTAATTGATTTTGAGGCAATGATTTTAGCCTGACCCAATTTCGAGAACTTATCTATAGCGGTTAGAACCCGATGTTTTTCGGTGCTGAAAAGATCGATGTATGACCGGGGTAGGATGGTATTGGGGTAGGATTTAAAACTGGTTTATTAGGATGTCGGTCATACTTATTCTCTCTACAAATACAACATCGCTTTACTAAGTTTTCAATTTTTGCAGACATCTTTGGAAAATAGAAACTTTGGAGAAGTTGTAGGCGATTCTCTTCGGCATTCCGATTTGCTCTTTTGCGGGTTTGTAGGATTTTTTCTTCCTGCTATGCTATGATATCTTCGACAAATTTTTTTGTGTATCGAATGCAATTACTTGTAAAGTGTTGGGGGTAGATTTCCTGAATGCGGCCCTTGGTTTCGTCGCATGTTAAAAGACCGTTTCGAGTGTGAGGATTCAGATAGCGCTTGAAAATATTTAAAATGTCATTATCAGTATATATGCCTCATGTAATTTGGGTTTAGGAGCTGATAACTATCTTCGTCACCAGTTTATAGAATAATTTGATTTCGGAATGCGTTTATGAGAGATTCAACGGTGGGGACTAAATTGTGAGATGAGCTATCGTCGCTGTGCTCTGTTGGGATGAAAGAGTCAATCAAGGTTTTTTTGGGGAGTTGTAAGAGAGAGTCCGCAACAACGTTGGCCTTACCCGGCTTATATTTCAGCTCATGGTTGTACTCTTCCAAGATGGCCTTTCTGCTGAGCGCATAGGTAAGGGGTTGATGGTTGGTGGATATCTTCACTTTTCTCGATCCATATACGTAGCTCCTTAATGAGGTGAGAGCCCAGATGATGGCAAGCATCTCCTTCTCATTGGTAGCGTAGTTTTCCTCCGTTTTGGATAATGTTCGTGAGAGAAAGACAATTGGTTTCTCATCCTGAGAAAGAACTGCTGTTATATTATAAATCTACTACCTCACAGGATCCTCCCAGCCTTTTCCGGGATGTCCTGCTCTGGTACTTTGGGCACTTCTTAGCCTCGCCACTTGCAGCTTACCTTATCCGCCTCAAACTCTATGGACTTGCCAAAAGAAAACACCCAGTTTTAAGTTGTGTTTTATTTCTACAACTGCTCGGTCGCGTTTAGTAGCGCGTAGACGATCCTTCACCTCCTTCTTAATCTTGCGCCGCAGCTCCGTCACCTTCTGCTGCCACTGGGACCGCTCCGCTATCGTGGTCGAGATGTGTGCGAGCCGCCTGTATTCGTGGAGCTGCTGCCGTAACTGCTCCCGTCGACCGCCGCGCCTCCGCTCGTAGTTGGCTTCTCGGACGGAGGTGTCCAGCGGCGCCTTCAATCTGGCCAAGTACTCCTCGCGGGTGATGGGCCGTGGGCCTGCCCTGGCGTTTTCCCGGAGTGCCTCCTCCAGACTCTTCTTGGGTGAACGATGGCGTGCACCTGGGCTGCTTGCTGCGGTTACTCCGGCTGCCACCCGATAGGTCGGGATACACACGCTGGCGAGCGCTGGTCTTGCTGGGGTGCTCCTGTCCTCCTGGGCACGGCTCCTGTCTATACGCCTTGCTCGGCACGCCTCACCCGTGTGTTTGGCGTTGTCTTCACGGACGGAGGATGCCTAGAAGAAAGTAAAATTAGTTGATGGTGGCTACACAGCGTAAAACGCCCCCAAGCCGAATGAGGTTCGCGGCTCAAGCCTACACCTCACCATCTAACCGATGTGAAGATATTCTGCAATTGCACCGGAACTATATGGACGAATTGCACTGACTGACTCGAACACTGGCTACGCTGTTGACTTTGCGGCGAATACACTATTCGTACAATTCCGTAACCGTTGTTATCACTACTTGCCGTTTCTCGCTCGATCAGTTGCTTTTAAACGATTCATGCGGCCTCAATTCGCCCTAAATTCGCTGAGTAGTTGAAACGTGTGTTCTCGTTCCACGAAAGCTTCTTCCTCCGCGCTTCGTCTCACTTGCTCGCATGGTGAAACTTTGCGGCGAATTGGAGAAATGGTTTGAAGACAGGGAGAAATCAGGCGAGAAAAAGCTTTTGTTTAGCTTTTCTGTTCTCTACACAGTGTCACTCCGCTGGAAGCACACCCCGAAGCTTCCCATGTACATGGTCGTTGTCGTCGCTAATGTTATGGCTTATGTAGAGGGAATTATGAAGTCTTTTCGCTTGCCGTTGGTCGACAAGTACATGCTTTGATGACAATGGGCGTATGTGCTTGACCGTATAACACTTGGCGTAGTGCGAATGCTTGTCGATATTTCCATAAGCACACCCCGAAGCTTCTCATGTACATAGTCGTCGTCGCTAATGTTATGAATTATGAAGACTTTTCGCTTGCCGTTGGTCGACAAGTACATGTTTTGATGACAATGGGCGTATGCGTTTGACCGTATACACTTGGCGGAGTGTGAATGCTTAAACGATTGACGACATTTCTATATAGCATAACATGTACCAATAGCATACTCAGAAACATTTGTAGTAAGGTCAAATTTTTGTCAAAATTCGGATGTCACAGTACTACCTCCTTAGATATCAAACAGTCTTTAAAAGCGTTGAATGCGTTGATGGCTTTAGAAACAAGGTGAATAATTCTGTTTTTCGATTGATTCTTGGAAACTCGTCCATCCTCCCCTCTCAAGAGGGATGTCAGGGGCTTTGCAATTTTTGCGTAGTTCTGTATAAATCGACGGTAGTAGCCCGACGTCAATGCTTGGTTTTCGTATCTCAGCCAAATAAGTCCGTCTTAACGAAATGACAGTGACGTCGACGACCTCCCAAGTCCGCATCAATAACAAACTCACCGATGCCTTTGACACAAATATTGGACTAAAGCAGGGACATGGGCTGGCCCCATTGCTATTCAATTTGGCTCAGGAGTACGTCATACGGAAGCTACTGTCGATACGCGAGGTACATTACTATACAAGTCGAGCCAGGTAGTGGCCTATGCGGACGACATCAACATTCTGTCACGGTCACCAACAACTGCCAAAGAGCTCTTCCTGAAACTCGACAGCGAAGCAAAACTAGTAGGGCTACAAATCAACGAAAATAAAACAAAGCTCATGACGCAGTCGAGGAAAAATACCCCAAATACACAAAATACCACACTTGGCGAATACAGTATCGAAAATATGAGCGAATTTGTGTATTTAGGCGCCAAAATAACGAAAACGGGCAATGAAAGAGACGAAATAAGCAGAAGAATACAGCTCGCAAATAAAATATTCTATTCAGTATTGACGATCTTGAAGACCAGCTGCATACACAGAAAAACAAAGCTCCAAGTATACAAATCTGTGATAAGACCTGTGTTAGGCTATGGGTGTGAAATATCGACCCTAACCCAAGCATCCGCAAATATATTGAACGCCGTTGAGCGACGGGTCCTGAGGCGAATAATCGGAGCGAAGCTAGACGGGGACCAATGGCGAATTCGTATGAAATTTTTGACGAACCGGAGGTCTCAAGGATTGTAAGACTGCAGAAGCTGCAATGGGCTGGACACATGAGTCGTTTGGACGAACAATGGATACCCAAGAAGGTTTTCGTAGGGAGAACTGAAGGCCGGTCGCCAGTGGGGAAACCGAGAAAACGCTGGTCTGACTCGGTCGACGAAGACTGTTCATTGCTGCTCGGATTTTGGAATTGGATGACGCGGTCAACGGACTGAGACAGTTGGAGGCGCTGTTTGCAGGAAGCGAAGGCCTGAGAGGGGCTGTAGTGCTAAGAAGAAGAAGAAGCCCGACATCCGTAAAAAGGATCTTAGATCTTTCAAGGTCTTAGGGTTTGGCATGTTTGCTATTGCCTTAACCTTTTAGGGGTTGGTTTTTAAGCCATCAAGACTTACAGCAAATCTTAGGAACTCTATCACTCTTTTCAGAACTGAATTTTCAGTACTTATGGAATTCTTTGTAGCTACATGAATGAGTTGCATATTTTTTAAATAACTTTTTCTGAATAATTATTAGAGAAGAAAAATGTTAGAAGAAGGTGGTTTCGCGTATGTACTATTGTAATTCTCATCAGGCCATCACTCTTAGATACACACCGGTGATGGCGACCATCATACTTAGAGGTGAGAGTGTTATTTTTAATTTTCATACTTATGTGAACTCAATATAACTACGAATTATATCCAAGTTAAGTTTCTTCTTGTAAGTACTTGTCTTAACTAAACTTTAAATGGATCATTTCACCCTTTTGACATAAATTTAATGTAAATCTATACGATCATTTTTGCTCTACATTGAATTTTCATGTTAGAGGCCTCCAGGGTTTTGAGCACCTTCTCCAGGATGTCGAAATGGTCTGCTTCATTCCTCCCAAAGATGATGATATCATCAATGTGCACGTAGCAGCGCACACCAATATGCTCTTGGAGAATGTCATCTAGAGTTCCCTGGAAAATTGAAGGAGCATTTTTCAGCCCGAATGGGAGTCGAGTAAACTCAAATTTTCCGTTGTTGCCGGAAAAGGCAATGTTGATATGTCTCGTTCTCTGAGTGGGATCTGGTGGAAACCGCTCTTAAGATCGACAATCGAAAAATAGCGATTCTTTCCCAAGTTCGCCAAAATCTCGCTGATCTCGGGTATTGGGTACTTACCCGCAATAGTGACGGTGTTAAGTTTGCGGTCATCAATTACCATCCGATATTTTTTTTCACCAGATGCGTCGCTTTTCTTAGGAACGACCCAAACTGGTGAATTGTAGGGAGATTTTGAAGGTCTTATAATCCCGTTTTCGAGAAGTTTATTTATTTCTTTCTAGACTTCTCCCTTTAGGGCCATCGGATAAGGGTACGTCCTTGAATAGGGGCCATCGGATAAGGGTACGTCCTTGAATAGACCAGTTCATCGCTTGTCGTCCGTATTTCTCCTTTAAGAGAGGTAGTATTGGTTAGTTTCTAATCAGTTTCACCTAGTAACCTGGAACATTTCTTGAGGATTGTTTTCAGTTTGACTGTTTGCTCACAATTCAGATGATTTGTTCTGAGATTGATGCTATTGACTGACTGTGAAAGGTGCTGCTTTAAAAGGAAGTGTATATTCGGGTAAAGTGTCATGTAATTTTCGTTGGTCTAGATTATGGCTTCTAAATGTTTGAGAGTATCGTTGCCGATGATGCCGTCAAACGCTATGAAATTTGGGAGTATGAAAAATTTTATTTGTGGTGTTTGGTGGCCGAATGGATTTAGGAATGCATGGTCCGTGATTTTAATGTTTCCTGCTACTGGATTAACATAAAAGGGTTGGTTATTTGCTATAGGATTAAGGATGTGCCTTGGTTGTATATAGTTTCTGTTCGACCCGATGTCAACTAAGAATCTCAGTAGCTCTCCGCTTCTCGTAGAATATTCGAAATATAGAAGGGAAGAACGTTTCAATCTAAAAAATAAATATCTTCTAATTCCTCTGTACTTTCCATGTTCGTTTCGTCATTCGGTTCCATATAATCCGCTAATGTTTGGTCGTAGTTGCCGTCTTCTTCATTGATGTCTCCTTTGTACTGTTCTTGCGTGACGTCATTTGTCTCTTCTGGCTCAGTGTAATAAACTCGTTGGGCTTAGGGTAGAAAGTGTAATCTTTGAGAGTTTTGCAAGGGGCGTTTCTGCAAAAAACGTTGATTTTGTCGCCTGTTTGCGTAATTAACGTTGTGAGGCCTAATGAATTGATCGACGTTCATAGGGTCTGGACCTCGTGATGGTCGAGGAGGCGGTCTATTAATTGTATTTTCATTCTGGGGGTGTTGATAATTTTGAGAGTAAAACCTTGGTGGGTGTAGAGCCTGTGGATTATGTAAAAGTTCCGGTCCGGTACGCCTAGGAGCTGAAATAGGTGCAGGCGTTGAAAAATTATGTAAGGTCCTGCGAAGAGAAACCGGAGGGGGACTACTATGGTGTGCCTTCTGCGAATTGGGGTTGGAATTGTTTGCATATTGGGCTTTGTAGTCAATATTCTGTAATTTGTAGCAGAGATGCAGAGCTCGCTGGCTCGCGAATACTTAATAGTCTCGGTGAGTCACCTCGAAGTTCCCTGACAAATGTGTCTAAGGCTTTATCGCGGTATGCCTGGGTCATGATGTTCATGGGATCTTGACTTATCTCAATAGATCCTAATTTGTTGGGACTAGTGAGAGATAATTATAAACCTCTTGGTAGAATTGAGATATCGAGTTGCCCCTTGTACCAAAGTTGTCATCTAGTACTCTAAAGTGCCAAGGTATCGTTTGTCTGCGTAATGCAGCGTGAGACGCTTTGAAATTTTATTCCAGTTCAGTGGAGTGTTATACGACTCCAAGGCAATATCTGCGTGACCTATTATCTTATTTTGAATGACTGACAAAATACCATAGTACTTAGGTGTACCTTTCAAATGGTCGTAAATAAGGAAGATTCTGTCGACGCTCTTTCGCCAGGAGTTGAACTCGCCAGGCTCCCCGGAGAATGTCCTTAGACTTTTTACAACGTCGGAAATTTTGCCCGTTTCTGACAAGTTCCGGTCGTTGCCATAATTTATTGGCACATCAACAACGTTATTGATGTCAGAGGCAGGGTTCATCAATGAAGAAAAGAGCCATCTTCTCTGTGTTCGGAGAATCTTCGCTACTACCCGCGAAATAGTTTGTATGAGTTCCATTAAAGGCACGTTATTTGGTGCATTGTCAACAGCGTGATTATTACCCGCAGGATCCATATTATTAGGGCCCGGAAGAATTACGTTGGGCCGTTCCTTGGCAGTAGGGTTATAATTGAGTCGCGCCGGATGAATCAAGTTATTGGCGTTTCGCATATTTAGATATCACTTTTCTCCACGAAAACACTCATTCACCTGATTGCAGTCACTCACTTCACTTTCAACGTTAAAATTTCCAGAAGGAAAGGTAGCTTCCAGAAAAAGCAAAATTTTAATATTAAAAACTTGATAAAATCTGAAATAAAGGTACTCTGAATGGGGAATTTTCTTTTGACATGTTGTAGATATTTGGTACTATAAGTGAAAAGAAAACAAACATAAAGCAATATCAGAGAACCACCAATTGACAGCAACGTATAAGTACGAAATCCTTCGATAACTTCAAGCAAGTGCGTATACAAATTTTAGCTACCTAGTACACACAATTCCACCCCGAGTTCAAGAAAATATACGAAATTCGAAAAATTTGCAACTTCAAAAAGGTGCATATAAAATTCCAGATGTTTACAGCACATGATAAATATTTAATTAGTTTAAAGTCATTTAAATGAAACCCAACTTTTTTTATGAAGACTCATGTAAATACCACTTTTGATATGTCTCTATATATACAGGTTTTTTATTTTTAAACACACGCTATAATTTTATGAAAAAAATTAGAGAAAGTTGAGGCTATTCAAAAATTCTGTATTTTGGCAATAAAATCAAGTTTAATTTTAATTTGATTTAAAATTATAATAAAAAAATTTTTTTTAAGGCTGAGCCCGATGTGTTTTTATTAAATTGCGGTTTACAAGTGACTTAATTCTAAATAAAATTTAAAATGATTCAATAGTTAATTCTATTTTGTTGCATCAGCATAGTTGGTTTCTCATAGAACAATTATTCTGGAAAATATGTACTCAGTTGTTGGTTTAGGTGGTAACTTGCATGCTGCACGGAATTTTGAGAATTTGTCTGCTATGGTCAAAATTTTATTATTGTTAATTGTATCTATGGCTGTATGTACGACATCGAGAGGTTTATTAGGGTTTATAGGTACCATGAATTTTACTTTTGGAGGGTTGTGGTCGTATTTCATAATCTGGCAGGCCTCACAGCTGTTGATTGATTTTGTAATTTTTTGTTTCTTTAAAGGAAAATAGAATTCGAGCTGAAGGTGTGAATTCGTTTCATTTATGCTTCTGTGGTTATTGTTTGCGTGGTATTTGTAACAAATTACAATGTCAAGTGGTATCTATGAGAATAAACATCAGATGGTCAGCAACTATTCATCACAAAATACAAAAGTCACATAATGTTGATTCGCATAGATATCACCACATAAAGCTCATCGTCATACATAAAATAAACAACATTAAGTGTAGCTTCAAAATTTAAAGTTTTCACATGATATTGTTCAAAGACCATTGTACGTGAATCGTGGAGCTGCAAACTAACGCTTGTTTTGTTTAGCTCAAGTTGAATACTTAATGTTTTAAATGTCCAAAAAACAAATACTGTTTCTGAATTTAAGACTTTATTACTTAAACAATATAACAACTTAATTCGATTTTCAGACCGACAGAGTAACGACATGTGTAAGAATATGAACTGAACTGCTAATGTTATGCATATGCAAATAGAAAAAGTGCGTACATCGAATTTATGCAATTGCGTTCAATGCACTGTATAGATCATTGCATGCAGTGATGGGATATGCAGGCAATGACCCATGACAGTGAATGAAAGGTAATTTGCGCGCATATGCATTAATTAAGAAATTCAATTTTGGGTTCATATGTATTTGGATATGTGATATGCATGTACGCGCAAATATGCAAGGTGTCAATGAGCTGGATATGCATGCACATATTCCCGGGGCATGAAATGACAAGTTTCAATATGATTGTCTTCTTTGAGGCCGCAATCGAAATTCGCTTTGTGTTGCATCGGGGGATCCTGCCTTGTTGTGACTGCAATGACGTTGGTAACAGAAAATGAATCCCAAAATGAGGAGGATGATGATAGATGTAACGCCGGCAGTGTTGGCAACCACGTGATACGGTTTTGGCAACTGTAAATATTGTTGAGATGCAAGGAGTTGTAAGTCATTTTTTAATTTCTTAATATCGTCAGTGTGGTTAAGTGTAAGTATGCGGTGAAGTTCAGGTCGGGTGTGTTGGTGCATATTGTTCGTAATGTCAGTGAAATTTATAGTTACTGGAAGATCTTAGCCGCTTTTTATTCTGTTTGGTAATGGTGATGAGCAGTTATTGTGTAAGGTCCATCCTTTAATGAACAATCCTTAAAGAAATGTAGAAGCCCCAACTAGAACAATTTGATTTGTTTTATTTGATTTCCGCAGATGACCGTTATTGGTGTTTCATTGCTGTGGAAATATCTCCAGGAGTTAAGGTTGTATAGTTGGATCCATCTTTCGGCGGTGGGAACTGTTTCTATTTTACAGGTGTTTGGAAATTGTACTGGCTGGTCTATCAACTGGAGTTCACATTGTGCGGGGCCGGCGTTCCTTGTAAAAAAGGCGTGATATTGATTGCAAATACGATTTCCATCAGGATCGACAAGACAGCGATCGAGCTCGTCCTTTGACAGTTGGTAGTAGTAATCCCTGTGAAGTGTTAGAGCCAAAAAGTTAGAGTTGGTTTGTATTTGGACGTATCTTGCGTGTAGTTCGAAAGTTAAAGAAATAATTTTAAATAGCCGGTAGATTTCATTTTTTACCAATGGTACGGTTATTTTAAAGATGGTTTTGTTTCTCGAAATCCTCGCCCCGATACTTATAAGCATCTAGAGCTGGGTTAGTAGCTTATCCATAGAGTGGCCGGGAATGGTTAAAGTTGCCGGTATGTGCTCCCTAATTATTCGAATTTCGTTGGATCACTGGTCTGGAGAAAGCATTGAAGGGCTGACCTTTCCGTTCCGGCTGTCGGTCACAATGTTGAAAAGTAATGATTGCGTGTGTTCATAAGCTTCCATTATGGTTGCAAGATGTATCGCTAGAGTGTTGAACGTGGATAGGATTTGTTGCTCGTCCAGTACCTTATTTGTAGAATTAATCGTTTCCACGAAATTGTCAAAGTTGTTGTTGACTGTTCGCAGTTGTTTGTTAAAAAAGTCTCTGTCACGTGTAATTACATTCATAGTCGAGTCAATTAAAGAAGTCTGATTTTTAATGAGACTGAGTAAATGGTTGTCGTCAGTAGATATTCTGTCGATTGTTGATGACATCTCATCTGCATATTGCTGATCCAACAGGCCAAATAATTTGTTGCTGATTGTGCCAACGAAGTCAAATGGGGATCGTCTATGCCGGTTGATGCTGGTGTCCTTGTTAAGTAATAAATCATTCTTTATTTGAAGCTTGTCTACTCTTACTTGAAACTGGATTGCGAGTAGTGAGCACTGTCTATTATGTCCAAGGCTATCGCATATTTCTCTTATTCTTTTTACCTGAGCCTGAATATTTTGTAGGTCAATCCAGTAATTCTGCATGTTATAATACACGATGATGTTCCAGTGGTCAGTAACCATAGAAATCTGGGAGATTTCTTCGAAGTAAGCGATTGTTCCGGATTTGAAAGGTGTTAACTTAATGTTGTCTTCTTCAGCGTATCCTTGCGTGGTAGGTGCTCCTTTGATGGATGGAACCAAGAATACAAGTAGTACTAGTGCGATACGCGACAGTGATGATGAACTTATTTTTGCTCGTTTCGGATTGGGTAGGCGCTCTGCTGGTGCTTGATGATTCTCGGATGGGCGATGAGATTGGAGAGGCAATCTGCTGGTGCTTGATGGTTCGGAGATGCGAACCTTTTCACGGTGGTATAGTGTATCGTTGAAAAGCCAATTAGGGTTGATTGGTTGTATTTTGCGTTTTTAGGGTTTTGTAAAGTAATTTTACAAAACCCTTCTAAAATCGCGTCCTGTCTGTCCGTCTGTCCGTCTGTCTGTCCGTCCGTCCGTCCGTCCGTCCGTCCGTCCGTCCGTCCGTCCGTCCGTGTGTCACAGCAGTTTTTCTCGGAAACTACTGAAGCTAGAAGCATCAAATTTTGTTTATGGGTGTAAAGTGGTGATCGCTTCAAAGTTCAACTACTAAAAAATTTTATAAGGTATTTAAGGGGGGTCTCCCCATGTAGGGGAGTGACCCCCCGAAAAAAAATTTCATTGAAGGTAGCCGATATGGGTATCAAATGAAAGGTCTTGATGAGAACTTTCCAAAACAGGTCTTAGTTTGGCAAAGTTTGCTTCGAGGGGCGCACAGGGAGGGGAAATACACGAAAAATTTGTGTCCCCCCCCCTCGCGATTGGACACCTGTGATCCGAAAAATCTGAAAAAAATCACGAATGTAGGCCTTGATGAGTACAACAGCAACAAATACGTGAGAAGTCGCAATTCACTCAACTTTGTTAGTAATAGTATGATTTATCGATTTTATGTTTTCTTGAATAAAATCTTGACGGTACCCTTAAATTCAATGAAATTCAGTACACAGATGTCTATTTATAAGATTGATCAAATCTGCAAGTTTCATAAAGATTGAATCATATTTAGCGAAGTTATAGCGGTTTGAATTTTCCTGTGTTACTATGGAACAATATGCGCTGCATGTTTTACCATGGCAACATATGGCTATGGAACAACATGCGCTTTTTACCGACTCAGACACTACAGTTTTGCTAGGATTTGCATGAAAATTTCAGGAATGATAGGTGTCATGAATAACTTTGAGAATCAGTTCAGCTAGTGGTATCAGTAATCGTAAAACAAAATAGTGGCTGTTTTAAATGCGAAGATTGAATAACTTTGAGTTATTTTTTCCCAACTTCAACGTTTAAGGCGCATGCTTTGAACACTTGATTCAATTTAATGAATGACTGAAGCTGAGTACCTACAATTAATACTCATAAGTGAAACAAGTCAAGGAGGCAGGAGGGAGCTTCTAACAAAAGGGCTTTGTAACAACTCTAGGATTCGAAAAAATTGGCTATTAATCGATGATAACAGTACAGGAGAGTGACCCCTGAAAAAAAAATTCATCAAACGTAGCCGATATGAGTATGAAATGATAGCTTTCATGGGAGCTTTTCAAAACAGTTCTTAAACTGTCAGTTTCTGCTTCAGTGGGGGCACAGGGGGGAAATACATGAAAAATGTGTTTCCTCCGTCGCGAATGGACATCTGAAATAATTATCAAGGGAGATATTTATGAGTATAACAATAACAAAAACCTCAGAAGTCGAAATTTTTCAACTTTGTTAATAATAGTATGGTCTTCGAATTTCATAGTTTCTCAAATAAAATCGTCATTGATATGCTTCTTGACTTTATACAATCTGGTGACTGCATTTTGAAAATTGAATACAAAACCCTTCTGACATGAGCGTAGGTCTGTTTACCCAACTTGTTTATTCTTGGCTCTGGTCACCAAAGCGCTGATTAAAGGTCCCGCTTGATTTTCACATTTTGTATCCGAGGTTGGTGTAATCTTAGCAGTTGCGAGTTGTGCTTCATTTGGGTCTGATGCAGCCTCCTCCAGTGGTAACGGGCAAAGATTATGAACAGCTCTTCGAAGAATTCCCTGTGCGGTTTTGACGTCCACAACTCGAACGCGACCATCAGGACCTTTATGTTCAGCGACAACTCTTCCTAAGGCCCATTTTAGCGGTGGTGCATTGTCATCCTTGAGAAGAACTAACGTGCCGAGAGGAAGCGTTGATATTGAGCTTGCCCATTTTGTTGTGATTTGTAGATGTTGTAAATACTCTTTGCTCCATCGATTCCAAAAGTCCCATTGGCAAGCTTCGATTTGTTCTTTCCTCTTCAAGAGTGACATTTTTTTGTCGGGAGAATGTGGGTTAGGGATAGTTGTTAAGGGTTCGCCAATCAAAAAATGAGCAGGAGTAAGGGGTTGCAGGTCATTTGGGTTGTTGGAGAGTGGAGTGAGGGGTCTGGAGTTAAGTATTGCTTCTATTTCGCTGATGATAGTATTCAACTCTTCATATGTAAGAGATGCACTGCTCATCACTCGTTTTAAGTGGTATTTGGCAGCCTTCACCGCCGCTTCCCATAATCCACCGAAATGGGAGATCTTGGCGGGATAAACTTCCATATGATTTGTTCATCCGTACAGTACTGGGCAATACCGAGCTGTGTGTTTGGATTCGCAATCAGATTCTGCAGCTCATTTATTTCGTTTTTGGCACCAATGAAATTTGTTGCGTTGTCGCAAAATATCTTAGCTAGTTTGCCTCTTCTGGCCATAAAACGTTTAAGGGCGCCCAGAAAGGCGTCTTTGGTTAAATCAGAAACTAGTTCCAAGTGTACCGCCTTGGTGGCAAAACATACAAAAACAGATATGTAGGATTTGGTGGGAGACTTACCCCGTATCCTATAATGAATGTAAATAGGACCACAAAAATCAATGCCAACATTTTTAAATGGACGTGACGGTTGAATGCACTCTGCTGGCAGGTCTCCCATTATTTGTTCTAGGAGTTTTGGGTTGGCCCTGTAACTACGAATGCAGTTATTAACAATAGTGGTTGCTAGCTGCTTGCCTCTCAGAGGCCAATATTGTTGTCGGATGATGTTAAGAAGGTCTGTGGGGCCCACATGTAAATGCCTTTGATGAATGTCTTGCACCAGTAATTTGACGAAACTGTCAGAATGAGGTAACAAAATAGGATGTTTTGCATCATAGCCTACGACTGATTTTTGGAGCCTCCCGCCGACTCGAATGAGGCCTTCTGCGTCTATATATGGTTTCATTGGACTTAATGGTTTTTTTTTGGGCAATATTGGTGTCTTTTTCAAAATGTTCACTTCTTTATTGAAAGCGGATCCTTGAATAGTTCTAAACAGGATAGATAGGGCATTTTCAGTTTCTGCAGGTTTTAAGAGTCCAGTTTTCCGTTCTGATCGAGGCCTTCTAAGGTTTTCTTTAAATCTCAATATGTAAGCCAGGGTGTTTTTTTTAGAAATTTGAACGAATTTCTATGGTTGATTGATTCTAAGGTTGATGTTGAGATTTGAGCTAGAAGAGTGGTTTTAGATTTCCGAACCTCACAATCATCGTATGCCTGTTTGGTTGGCATTTTGGGCCAGTTACAACATGGACCCTTGAGAAATTCAGGTCCATTGAACCACATCGTTGACGACAGTAGTTCACTTAGTGTTGTGCCCCTCGATAGCATGTCTGCTGGGTTAACATCTGTGGGAACGTAATTCCATTGTGTCTTATGAGAGTGTTCTTGAATGTTTGCTATTCTATTTGCCACGAAAGTTTTAAAGTTAGAGGAAGAGGCATTAATTCTTGCTAAAGTTATGGTTGAATCTGTCCAGTAATGCGTTTGCTCTACTTGAATGCATACTGCTTTTTGGACTTTCTCCATTAGTGTAACCAAAAGTTGAGCTGCACATAATTCAAGTCGAGGAGTGCTCAGCTTTTTTAGTGGGGCAACTAGTGATTTGGCGCACAAAAGACGACAACAGTAGAAGCCTTCATAAAAAGACTGTATGTAAACAACAGCTCCATAGGCTTTATCGCTTGCATCGGAAAATCCGTGTTAATGTACCTTTGAATTGATGCCACTTGATAACACGAATCGAGGAATTGTGAAAGAGTTTGATTGTTGGAGTTGTTGCCTAAACTTAATCCATTTTGATTCGAATTCTGGGGTCAGTATTGTATCCCAGTCTATTTTCATCTGCCATAGCTCTTGTAAAAAAATCTTGCCTAATACAACAATCGGGTTAATTAGTCCTAATGGGTCATATATAAGGGCTACATCTTTAAGGACGGAACGTTTGGTTATTTCTGTTTGTGGTGACAATTCCACTCGAACTGAATAGACATCTGTCTCCGGGTACCAGAAAAGTCTCAGTGACTTAGTGTGCAGCTCGTCTTCTGCGTCAAAAGATGCCATAGTTTCTCGTTGATCCTTGGGAATTGATTGGAGCAATGCTGGATGGTTTGCGCACCATTTACACAATTGAAATCCCCCTCTGACGAGCATATTTTTGAGTTGAGTTTGTATTTGTATGGCTTCTTCTAAGTTGTTAGAGCCTGTGATAATGTCATCCACATAGAAGTCACGGAGTGCCGTTTTAGAGCCCAATGGATAGTTCTTTTTTTGCTCTGTTGCTAAGTGCTGTAATGCCTTTGTTGCAAGATATGGAGCACAAGAAGTACCGTACGTTACTGTACGTAATCGGTAAATTTTTAATTCTTTAGAAGGATCATCTCTCCAAACGATAAGTTGGAAGTTACGATCTTCTGGGGAGACTAGTATTTGACGGTACATTTTCATTATATCTGCAGTAAACACAAATTTATGCAGCCGGAATCGTAACAGTATAGAAAATAATTCATCCTGAATGGTAGGGCCGACCATGAGAATGTCGTTCAGAGCCTTATTATTCGATGATCTACAGGACCCATCAAACACTACCCTCAATTTCGTCGTAGTGCTATCTGGTTTGAATACACAGTGGTGTGGAAGGTAATAGTGATCATTTGGAATGGTTTTTGGTTCAACAGGTTCCATATGACGAAGCTGTAGCAGCTCGTCCATAAATGCTGTGTATTGAAGTCTTAGGTCAGGATTTTTTTGCAACCGTCTTTCTTGATTGAAGAAACGACAAACTGCAATTTTTTTTGATTCACCCAATTCGATTGATGCGTCTTTAAAGGGAAGTCTTACTATGAATCGACCTTCATGGTTCTTTTTAAGAGTCTTGTAGAAGAAATCTTCACATTCTTTCTCTTCACTGGTAAGTGGATTAGTTCTATATTGAATGTTTTCGAGTTCCCAAAACTTCTCCAGGTGAGAGTCTAGGCTATTGGTAGAAATACCGCAAATAAAGGTTGAAGGTGGGTGATCACATTTGGCCTTTCCAAGAATGATCCATCCCAGAACTGAATTTTGAAGCGTTGGCAGATTTGGTGAGAATTTGATCTGACCAGCAGCCATTATATCGGCGTAGATGTCTGCTCATAATAAAATGTCAACTCGACGAGGGATATTAAACTCAGGATCCGCGAGATCAATGTTGCTTGGGATGGGCCAAGACGTTGTATCCAAACTTCGACTTGGCTGATGTGAGGTTATCTCAGGGATAATGATCGCTTCAATTACTGTTTTGAAATCGCTTACCCTGGGCTGAATTGTCAACATAACTCTCCCTTGTGTATTTAATTTTGAGCCCCCAATGCCGCTTATTTCAATTGATTGTGTGAGGCCTTTAAAACCAAGTTTATGAAGCAACTTCTCTGTAATAAAGTTGAGTTGTGAGCCAGAACCTAAGATCGCTGTACTTGTTTTAAAGTTCCCATCCTTGCTTTTGACTTTGACCATAGTGGTGCCGAGGAACACATAGCTTGTTGCTTTAACACAATTTAAAGCTGAGTGGTTCAATTCACTTGCGGGTTTTGTTGTGAATTGCGCGTCAGAATCGGATAGTAGTGCTTCTGATTGTGCTGTATTCTCTTCAAAATCAAAGTGCAGTAATGTGTGGTGTTTTTTGTTACACTTGTAGCAATTTCTAGAAGAGCAGTCTTTGATTGTGTGACCAGCTTGAAGGCAATTGAGGCACCTTTGTAGCTTCTTAATAGTCGCTAATCTATCTTTTACCGAGAGTTGGAGGAATCTTGAGCACTGACGTAAATTATTGCATTGTTTTTTGCAAAACGTACATGAGTTTTTTTCTTTTGTGCTCAAAAATGCGGATTTTCGTTTCTCATTTTTTTTATCTACTGTCAACAATATTGTCTAAAAGCTGGAACCTGGTTTCAATGAAATTGAGAAAGTTGTTTAGTTTTGGAAATTGGCGTGGGTCATCAAGAGATTGCTCAAAGAGACGTTGAGTTTCTTTATCTACTTTCTGAAGTAGTAAATGCACAATAATAGGATCCCAACTAGATGTCTCTATCCCCAAATTCGTGATACTACAAAGCGACTCTTTGATCGTATCGTGTAAACGTTTCAAATGTGTTGCAGTTTCAGCAAATGCAACTGGGATACTTAAAATGCTATTTAAAAAGGCTGTAACAATAAGGCGTTGGTTTTCATACCTGTTACGCAAAATTTGCCATGCGGTTTGATAGTTTTCCTTCGTGATGGGAAGATGTTCGATTAATCGACTGGCCTCTCCTTCTAGATTCGATCGTAGATAAAAGAGCTTCTGGGTGTCGGGTAGCGCTTGGTTATCGATCATCTGCTTAAATAACTCTGAAAATGAAAACCACTTTAGGTAATCGCCTGAAAATGTCGGAATGTTAACTTTCGGTAACTTAAACGATGAGTTCAATGGACGAGTGTCTGTTGGAGTGGAGCCATTCTTCTCCATAATCTCCATTAACTTAACAATTGTAGCTTGGTAGTTCTTTTCTAGGGATGACACGCATTCTGTGTCATAATTACTACTCTCAGCTGCTAGCTCGTGATGAGCACTAAAGATAGTTTCCCAATACTTTGCCAGCGTAGACAAATGTTGTTGACAAAAAATTGTTGAACGATTTGAGTTTTCGCCTAGCAAATCGTTGACCAATTTTATTGAGTCATTGAAGTCATTGAAGCAATCAATGATAATTGTTTCTTGACTGACTTTTCGGGAACGGAAACTGGTTGTAATTTTTCCAAATCCCGTAGCCCGTCTTCTAACTCACCCTTGAGTTCCTCATATATTTCGCGCACCTGGGCTGGATAGTTTTCCTTGAAGTATGCGTGATCCTTGTTTGCTGCTCGCAAAAGCTGAATCTCTGCATCTCGTAACTGGAAAACAGCCCAATCTGACTCTAATTTATGTAACCGATTTTTATAATATCGTCTGTTTTTTCTTGACTTAGAGTCCTTGAAGAAATTGGATAAGTACCTTTCAACAGCCTGTCCAATAGTGACCTGTTGAGAAGCTAGAGACTCCATTGAAGATAAAAATATTTATCTGCAAGTGAATAAGGAAACAATTAATAGAGTGTCGATTGAAGTGAACAAAATGGGTGCAAATAAACTAAGTATCTTCTGAATAAGAAATACTTAGACAAAATTAACGAAGAACTCAATGCAGTGTTCACTGTCCCAATTTGGACAACTGGGATCACCAATGCTCAATCACCAAAGTAAAACTCTCAGGATTAAACTTTCAATAACTACCAAACTACCAAAATTGAAACGAACGTCTTGAATAATGGATAAACGACAAGTGATTTTATTGATCATTAATGTGAATTTATATACAATGAAATTATGCTTACATCTAATAATTTGTCATTCATAGTTCATTGCATGAAATAAGCAAAATTCAGGCAATGACCTATTTATGTTTCATTTGTGCTGATCATATGTGCATGCATATGCAAATAGAAAAAGTGCGTACATCGAATTATGCGATTGCGTTCAATGCACTGTATAGATCATTGCATGCAGTGATGGGATATGCAGGCAATGACCCATGACAGTGAATGAAAGGTAATTTGCGCGCATATGCATTAATTAAGAAATTCAATTTTGGGTTCATATGTATTTGGATATGCATGTGCGCGCAAATATGCAAGGCGTTAATGAGCTAGATATGCATGCACAACACGTGTAATTGAATGATTGACAGCATAGCATCGCTATAACTCCTCCCCCGTAAGATGGCGACAGCTAGGTAAATGCAGCTGGAGCTTAATGTTAGTTTGAGTGAATGAATGAACTTCAGGAGCTTGAATCGTATGTAAATAATGGCGATGATGAAGGTAAGGATTCCGCTGATTAGAGTTGCGCTGGTAAAGAAAAAATATTTATTTCTTCACTCTGAAAATCGAATAACTGCCAAGGTTCTTCTTTCGGAAATTTGATTTTTCCTAAATCTGTAGTTTGTAGTCCACCAATTTGTCTGTGTTGTTAAATTTATTATGTGAATATGTAGCCCGAAAGATGTTGGTATTCTCCAAGTAAATGCTGCTCTCGCTACAATATGTCATCTCATTGATGGTTATATCATATTTGTCGAAGCGAATAAGAGTTGTTCCGCTAATTGTTTTGTATAATACTCCGCAAGTTGACTCAAGTTGGGTCTCGGGGACATTGACAAGAAGGATGTTATTTGGCTCAGGTTGATAAATTTCAATTTCTGCTGGGCTGTTCTAAAATTAGCAAGATGATGGTAGATCATTTAATATGTTTACTTTACACCTGAAATTACTCGATCCTTTAGTTTTAGTAGACTTTTTGCAGTAGAATGTTCCTTGGATTTTCGGGCATTTTTCATCGAAAAATTGAACATAATCGGGATACAGGATTGCGTTGGGCTTGGTAATAATTTGTTTATGTTGGGGAAGAGGGATAATATAGAAGAAAGGATAGGTATTGTTTGACAGGATTGGTATTTGGATATTTGTTTATTTATTTATTTATTTATTTATTCAAACCAGTAAAAAATTTACATAATGTATTACAAAATACTTCAGTAAATCCTACAGAGATATGAAGACATCTGTACGTAGGAACTGGTATCTTACTTGCTAGTCTTATAAACTATAAATTACAAAAAATAAAAGGATATTGAATATAATATTTGAGTCATTATAGTAGGCTTGTAAATCCAGGAGCTCATAAATATTTTCAATCGATGCTGTATCTATTGATTGTTTTTTTAAGTGGTTTAGAAACTTCTATTATTTCAACAGGGCTTAGAAATTGCTTTGATATGATTTTTAAACTAGCAAGTATCACGGATTCTGATATATCCGAGAGGTGATTATTCAGGAGATCAATATTGTAATTGATTTGATTTAAATATTGAATATGAATGATTGATTCTTATTCTCTCTTCACTTTATTTTGTGAGTGTATCAGATAGTTGTTAATGATTGAAGTTTGATTATTGATGTGATTCGTGATAATATCGAATCTTTCCATCATTAAATTATTTAATTTCGTTTGGCGAAGAGCCACATTACGCAGATTAGATTGATTCAGCATTAGCTTTTTGAGGGTTTTATTAATTTTTTCAGCATCTTCTGCGTCCATTTTTCCTGTAATACCTTTTATCATAGAACCTAACCCATTGATCAGCCCTCTCTTTGGTTGTAGTCTTGGCATAAGTGTCTGTAGTCTGTGTATTAGTTCTTTTACTTTAAGTTTTGTTATTCTGAGGGTGTCTGTAGCTTCGGGTGCTTGGTCAAATCTATTTACGGAGGTTACGATGTTGTTGATAGCGTCCTCATAATTTTTTAAGTCTGACTATGTGAATTTAATTCTGGTACGTTTTAATGGTGAAATGGTATCTTATTATTCTGTGCTTCGTTACTAGGGTAAGATATCGGTCATTACATTTGTTAGACATTTATACCTATACCCACGCAAGCGAAGAATAGCTTCGCAGAAAACATGGCGAGGACATTGTCCACAACGCCGCAATTTCTAGATCCGCAAATATAGCTTCGCGGAGGGAAGACTTGCAATGAAAACGCCAAGACGATTCGATTACAAATCTTGATTTTATTCAATCACACTTCAGTATTTACACAATTTTCTTTCGCTTAGCCTATGTCTTACGCAGCTAGTTTTTTTCTCTTTTTTTTAACAAGTGTAAGCAAAAATTCATTATTTGACATATTTCTACCTACGCTTACCATTAAAATTATTTTATTGCCTCATGAACAAAAACTCACGCGTCTCAATATTACCAAAGTCCAATTACTACATTCACATGCATTTATTTGGTTCGATGGATAGATGTCCATATTCCATACATTATACATGCACTCATATGTCAATAACCTATGTTCGTACGCATCACTTAGGTATGATCGCTAACCCCTTGATGAGTAAGACAATGAGCGTGCATTGAGTGTGGTCAGGGAATACTTCCACACGTGATGGGTTATGAATGAAATGCGACGTGATATGGGTACGCTCGATATTTAGAATGAGTGTAGAAGAAATTAAAAGAAATTGCAACTGATATGCTTACATGTAGTCATGCGATAGGATTGATATTTCATGGTTGTCTCGCTTGTTTAGGTTGGACTTTTGTTGGTAAGCAAATGACTTTTCTTAGTAAGCAAATGAATTGAATGATACAAGTTAATTAAACAGAGGAAAAGGTTCATAAAAAAACAATCTTTATTGTAAGAAAGTATGTTACAAACTGAAACATAAGTCTAACAGTTGAATTAGGTAAACTAAGTATGCTTACTAGCTAAAATGTGCATTCTCGTGTATTTCCAAGCGTTCCCATACATTTACTATATAAAGTATATTATTTTGCTGACAAGACTGTCTGCCGGCTCACTTTTCTATGAGAAAAGGTAAATTCGCGTTAACTCTTTCCCCTTCAGGTCCGGTTGTCCCAATCGGTGTTAAAAATAGGGTAAGTCGTTGAACACCACTTTCTTCTGGGACCCACTAGGTTCCGGTGATCGAATTTCTTCCACAGGCTTTAAACTTGAGGTTACGACTTGGGTTTTTTCTATTGGAATACTAGGAGGTTGAATTTGGCTTGATTTTAACAGGTTGCATCTTCTCCAAATAAGCAATATCACGATGATAAGTAATGTGAAGGATGTTGTTGTTATTGTAACAATTTTTTGTACATCACCTTCTGTTTTTAACAGCTCGATGTTTTTACTATTGTTTATATGAATATCTTTGAGCATCTCCATCGAAAGCAGTTCTTGAATCGTTTCACCTTCTACTGATGGTTGTAAGATGGCAGGTAAGGCTTTTAGGGTGGAAGTCTCGTAGGATTTAAATATCTTGCCGTTAATGTTGATTGTTGTGTTGCTATACTTGATGAGGTAAGTACCGTTGAGGCTGTGGGTGTTGCCTTCTGTCTGCAGGGTTCCGTTGAATCTATTCAGCAAGAGAATTCCCGGGGCTATTTCATCCATGTCCGGGATATGCTGGTTGTTAACTTTGCTGCATTGGGCGCTTATGCTTCGCAGGAGTCGTGGAATGCATGTACTATTACTTATGTCTAATAAATTTGTGGTTTTACATATTGCAACTCTGTTCATTTCTTTACATTCGTTTTTTATTGCATATATTTGTTCTTCATTTGTCAATATGTTATTGTATTTTAAATCGTTTACAAAATTGATTTTTTTTACAGGTTTGATTAATAACTTTTGATAAGATTCACTTTTTGTAAGTGGAATATTTACAATATATAGAATAGATGAACCGTTAGTAATGATTTTTATTTCCGAAAAATCTAAGGCCTCCTCGATTGTCTGAAATGGCAACTGTTCTTTATCAAGAGTCTCAGTTGCTAATTAAATTTCTGTTTTGGAAAGTATTATTGAATTTATAATGCCAACTTTGGCCCAATGGAGTGCGTAATTAATATTAACCAACTCTTCTTTTATAAGTTTTAGACGGAACTGAAGATCCAAAATATAATTAATATTTAATTCGGTGTTGTTTTTGATCAGATCTAGAATTTTGTTTGTAGTTTTTGTTATGTTGTTTATTCTTTCGTTATAGAGCTGATTTATTATCACTTGCTTATTGTTGTTGTCTAGCAGATTGTTCATTTTCGCTTTAATTGTTACGAAATCCTCGTGGTCTGGATTTCCTGCTAACCACTTCCAAGCTGTCCCTATGAAATTAAAAGATCTCTTGGTTCTACGAGGTTTCAGGTTTTCGATAAGATTTTCGATTTGATCGATTTCGAATTTCAGGTAACGAGAGTTAGGGTTAGACAGATTCAAAATCGGTTGTATGTTTGCCAAAAACTGCTTGTACTGATCCATGTCAATAATGTGAATTAATTTGAAATTGCCATTATGAATCTTTCCATATCCCGAGTGGAGTGACACAATTTGTGATTGTCTAATTCACAAAATTCACAAATTTGTACGTTTGCGGAAGCGATGCCGGCAACGAGCCTAAAAGAAGAAACTAGGTTTTAATTTTGTCCTTATGTATTGTTTTGCCTGATTCTGTAATAATTGTTGTGTTCTTGTTTTCCCTAACAATTTCTGGTTTGTAGCGAGATGAAAGTTTCGAACCCTTTCGTTTATTTTGTTTCATGTAAACAATATCCCCTGGGTTATAATTTTTAGGTGGTTTCCTAAATTTATTATGTTGCTTCATATCCTTCTCCTGTTTTGCTTGGAGCTTCTCAATATTCACGAGTCGCAACGCATCCAAGTCAACGGGGTCATTGTTTGTTGTTCTTCCCAGGAAAAGTTCGGAAAGTTTCTTCCCAGTTTGCCGAGTGGATGGTATTGTTGTATTCTAAAACAGCTTTCTCAAGAAGTTCTTAAAAAGACCAGTCTGGCTGCTCCTTCTTGAGACATCTCATAATCTCTGCAAGGGTCGAATGGAAGCGCTCCATTTGACCATTAACCTCGCTTTTATACACGGGAGTTTTGTACATCTTGATTTGGAGCTCGTCTTCCATCATTGTGGTGAGAGAGATGGACCTCAATGCTCCTTGATTGTCTATGACGACGCTTTCGGGGATGCAAAACAGAAAGTGAATGTCCTGCAGAGGCTGCTTCATATTTTCAACTGATTTGGAGGGAATTATTTTGGCTACAGCGAATTTTGAAAATTTATCGATTGCGGTCAGTACATGCTTTTTTTCTGTTAGAAAAATATCTATATGGAGAATATGGCCTGAATACTGAGGAATAGGAGTTTGATTTAGAAGAACTTTTGGTGGGTGCCGATCGTACTTGCTTTCCTGGTATGTGGTACAACGGCTCACGATATTTTTGATTTTTTTAGACATTTTGGGGAAGTAGAAATTTTCCAGGATTTGAAGCTGGTTTTCTTCGCTATTACGATGCGCTCTTTTATGGGTTTTGATGATTTTTTCCTCTTGTTTGACTTCACTCGTTATATCCTCAACTATTTTCTGTGTATACCTGATTCTATAGTTGATGAAGTGAATCAGATAAATTTCTTGAACTTTTTCCATTATCTGTTCGCTTGTTGAAAGCCCATTGATAACGTTCAGGTTCAGATACCTTTTGAATATACTAATCATGGATTCTGTACTGTATTGTGGTTTGATGAATATGTGTTGGTGTAATTTTCGAAAGGTATTAGAACTTGGTAACTATTTTCTTCTCCTGTCCTTAGGACTACTTGGTTTCGGAGGACGTTAATCGGCATTTCAACGGTAGGTTTTAAATTTTGTGAGGAGCTTTCATCACTATGTTGTGTTACCGTCATGGAATTCAATGGTGCTACTATGGGGGGCCTAGAAAGGGAATCAGCGACTATATTGGCCTTACCCGGTTTGTATTTGAGTTCATAATTGTACTCTTCTAATATAGCTTTCCAGCGCTTCATTTTACTGTTATTCTTATTACTGAGAGCATATGTTAAAGGTTGGTGGTCGGTAAAGATTTTTACCTTCCTTGAACCATAAAGGTAATTCTTCAAGGAGTTCAAGGACCATATAATTGCCAACCTTTCTTTTTCGTTGACTGCATAATGCTCTTCAGTTTTTGAGAGGGTCCTGGAAAGGAAGGTTATTGGTTTTCCATTTTGTGATAACAATGCTCCAATTGCGTAGCTCGATGCATCTGTTGTTAGCTCGAATTCTTTGTCGAAGTCCGGATGGGCTAAAACAACTTCTTGGGACATCAAAGCTTTCTTTAGTTTATCAAAAGCATCTAAAGCATCTTTATTCATGTGTATAATTTTATTTTTAGAGTGAACTTTGGACGTATGTCCGTCCTCCTCCGTTAAAAGGGATGTCAGGGGCTTTGCGAGCTTTGCATAGTCACGAATAAAGCGGCGATAGTACCCTGACATTCCAAGGAAAGATCGGAGGTCCTTGAGTGTTCCTGGGGTCGGAAAGTTGGTGATAGCCTGAACTTTCTTCTTGTTGGTTTTGATACCCTCAGCAGAGTCTAGAATTCCAAAAATTCTTTCTAGATTTTGAAAATGCTCTTTCTCACTTCTGCCGAATATAATTATGTAATCTTTGTAGACGTAGCAGCTTTTTCCAATCTCCTCTCTATGGATCTCGTCTAATGCCCTCTGAAACATTGCTGGAGCGTTTTTGAGGCCAAATGGCAGACGAGTAAACTCAAACTTGCCATTATTAACCGTGAAGGCGGTTTTCTCTATGTCTGATTCTCGTAGTGGGATCTGGTGAAATCCACTTTTGAGATCAATTATCGAGAACCATTTATTTCTTCCCAAATTGGCAAGAACTTCATTCATTTCCGGGATAGGATACCTATCCGGAATAGTCACTGAGTTGAGTTTTCCTTCTTTGGTACTACTCAAACAGGATAGCTATATGGGGATCGAGATGGCCTAATCATTCCATTTTTGAGCAACTCGTTGATTTGCTTCCCGACCGCTGCCCTTAGAGCCATTGGGTAAGGGTATGATCTCGAGTATACAGGATCTTGGGTTGTAGTCCTAATTTCTCCCTTAACTTTGGTGGTAAAAGTCAATTTCTCGTTAGGCTCAGAGAGAAGATTCCGGTGCTTTTTTATTATTTGGTGAAGTTGGTTGGACTGTTCTTGATTTAAATGGGATTTTTGATGGTAATAGTGCTAACATTCTCAGATTTGTGTTGTTTTAGGGGATACAATAATATTGGGGTGGATCACTATGTAATTCTTCTTTGTGTGGATTACTGCGTTAAGGTCTTTCAACGTATCGCTTCCAATTATCCCGTCGAAAACGAAAAGTGTTGGGAGGATGAAGAGTTTCAGTTTTTGTGTGTTGGGGCCGAAAGGATTAGCAAGGGCATGGTGGGTAATTTTGATACTTCCGCCTACGGAGTTTGCGGAAAAGACTTTTTGCTTTGGTGTATCATTTTTTATGTGCCTGGGTTGGATATAGTTCTTATTTGAACCTGTATCGATCAAAAATGTTAATACCTCTCCACTTCTAAGGGTGTGTTCAAAATACGGAAGTGAAGAGGACCTCAGCCTTAACAATATATATCATCTAATTCTTCAGTTTGGTCAATGTTAGAATTTTCTATGCCTTGAATATATTCTGTAAGGGTTTCGTCGTGGTTAGAGTCTTCAGTAGCTATATTGTCCTCATATTCGTTCATACTATCTAGGGTTTCTTCTGTTTCAGGACAATCTCGAGCTTCCGTATTAAATAGTCTTTGAGCTGTATTGGGTCGATGGACTTGACCAGATTGATATCATTTAGCAGGGAAACTTTGGTTTTGGGATCTGTTTGCATAGTTAATGGCCCTTGATCGGATGGATTCGTCTACGCCCATAGGTTCTGGTCGTGGTTGTGGTTTTGGAGGTATCGGAGGCAAAGGGTGATATGGCAACCGTTGGGGTGGAGAGAAACCGGGTTGCTGATGATTTCGATTAAATGTGGGATGGGAGTTTCGAGGATTATAAAGTAATTGCGAATAAAAGTTATTCCTAGGGGCCGGTATTGGTCGTGGTTGCAAGGATGTAAGTATATTCCTTCTTGGTGTAACCGGCGGTGGAGTTTGCCGATGGGCTTTCTGAGTTGCTCCTTGCATGTTATTTGCATGTTGAGCACGGAAATTCATGTTCTGTAATTTCAAGCACACGTGAAGTGCTTGGGGTAGATCCGCAGGATCTCGCATACTCAACAACCTTGGAAGATCTCCTTGCGTCATTATGTTTAGTTCCTCTTGACCTAATTCCATAGAGGATAATTTGTTCAGTATAAGGGAGAGATGGAAATAAACTCCTTGATAGAACTGGGGAATACTGTTAGGACCCTGGACAAGAGTGGTCATCTGATACTCGAGGGTGCTAAGATCTCTCTTGTCTGCGTAGTGTAATGTGAGGCACTTGGAAATCTTCTCCCAATTTAAAGGCGTGTTGTAGGATTCGAGTGCTACGTCCGCTTGACCTACAATTTTATTTCTAATAACCGAGAGAATCCCATAATATCTAGGAGTTCCTTTAAGGTCATCATGTAATTTCAGAATCCTATCAACACTCTTTCGCCATGAACTGAACTCGCCTGGCTCGCCAGAGAAGCATCTCAAACTCTTGACAACGTCAGGTATTTTGTCCATTTCGGCGAGGTTAACATTAGAACCAAGGTTAAAAGGAATGTCAATGTCATTATTAATGTCCGAGGCAGGGTTCATAATAGAATTAAACAATTGTCTACTCTGGTTATTGAGTGCCTCAGTTACAAGTCGGGAAATAAGATTGGTCAACTCTTGATTATTTGGTTGAACATGAGGACCAGCGGGCGGCGCCGCGGGTGGCAAGGTGTCACCGTCTGGCAATGTGAGCATTGCAGGACGAATGAAATTATTCGGATTTGACATTCTTAATACTTTCGAAACGAAAAACGGAACACAACAACAACAACAACAATGCTAGACCACAGCGATGAATTTCGAGGTAAATTAATGCCAGTGATAAATCAGTTTGAATTCTTAAAACATAAAAACTACAAATTAATCACACCAAGATCTATCAAAAACAATTACTTCGCAAAATTTCGGAAAATAGTCACTTTGTAAATTTTTTCAACAGAATATCAGCGAAAATTACTTCAAGAAGAAAAATCTGAATAGTGACACTGAAAATCGTTTTAAAAATTTCAACAACACAGCCCAAATTTTGATAAAATTTTCTTGAAAACAAGGATATTTCAAAAATATAACAAAAATATGAAAGTATGCATGAAGTATTTCCTTTATGCTTCTCCAGAAATTTACACGAATAGGGGCGACGTTAAATATAAGGCCGTTTTCAAAATGCATAAAATAGTTGAGATAAGTTCACACGAAAATGAAATTTATGTAATTATTTTAACTAGACGAAAGGTTCTCGAGCTCTCTTAAATGTTCCACTTCTACACTGTTCCACTTTTATAGAATTAATCAGTTACCACCTAAGGTCATTTAATTTGATTAATATAATTCACTTTTGAATCCTAAACAATTTTCCTTTTGAGAAGAAATAAAAAATCTTAAATTTAATCCTTACAATATGATCTGGAACACAGTTTCCAAGAGGCTCGGTGCCATCATAAATATCGGTTGGCTGCTTTCTTCCTTTTTGTCTGCTTCCTTATTGCGACTACTCAGGTGCCTGTTCCAATATGTCCGTCACGTTTACTCCTGATATGGGGTGGACAGGAACACGCGCGAATTATGAATTTAATGTATTTGCAGTAGAAAAAAAAAACAAAACCTTTCGATACGCAAGTTTAAATTTTATTGATCATCAATTCGAACTAACAAATGAACTAACTACAATTATGTTCTTAGTTGTATTTATAATGTTACAAAATGCTTAATTTGGAAATTTACATTTCATGAAATTATGCTTATTTTGTTTATTGTGCAAATTTATTGGAAAATGATTTAGTAATATGATTATAAGTGATTGACATGATATTGCTGATGGTATGGCTTTGATGTGCGACACGTTTATAGGTGATTGCTCTTTGGGTGCATGATATTGATGATGATATGGTTTGATGTATGTGGTGAAATACTATTGAGGACGTAACTCCTCCCCCCTAAGAGGGCGACAGCTGGATGAACTTCTATTCAGTTGGAGCATGATGGTGGTGATGCTGGTTTTGATTTTTCCGTTTGCAGTGGAGGTATGTGCTGATGATTATGACGGCACTTAACAGGATTCCAGATACCGGCAAAATGCAATTCCACACTTGGCTGGGAATTTCGAATAGTTGGAAGTGGCTTTCGTCTGGGAATTTGTATCTATTTAGTCCACGGAGTTGAATATCTTCTCGAGAGTTAGTGGTATTAATTTTGCTTGATGTTAGAGGTAAGACATCTATATTGTCCCAGAATATGCTGTTTTGGCTATTATAGGTGATGTCGTTAATGGAAATTTCGCACTTTTCGAAGTGTATTAGTGCAGTTCCAGCGATTGTACTGTTTGAAGGTCCGCAAGTTGTTTCAAATTTAGTTTCAGGAATGTTGACTACGAGGATATAATTTGGTTCCGGTTGTGATATGTCCGGTACTCTTGGCGTGATTTCGTACTGGCAGGATGCTGGTATTCCGTTTATGATGTTAGCTATGCACCTGGAATTTCTTGACTGTTGCTGGTTAGTTTCTCTTTTGCAGTAATATATTCCCTCGATTTTTGGGCATTTATTGTCAAAAAATTGAACACTTTGGGTTTCTAGGATGGCATAGGATTTTGTAATAATCTGTGTTTTTTGTTGAGGAAGAGGTATGATATGGAAGAATGGGTAGGTTACGTTAGATAGGATTGGTATTTGTATGTTAAATATTATATTCGAATTACTGTAGTAAGCTTGAAGATTAAGGAGTTCATAGATATTTTCATCTGATTGGATTTCTACTGATTGACTTTGGAGAATTCTAGATATTTCCGTAATTTCCATCGGACTTAAAATTTGTTTTGAGATTATGTTCAGTCGGGCAAGTATGACAGCTTCAGCTATGTCAGAGAGGTGATTGTTAAGTATATCTAAATTGTAATTTATCTGGTTTAAATATTGGATGTGAAGCATAAAATCGTGTTCCCTTTTAATTTAATTTTGTGAGTGCAGTAAATATTTGTTAATGATTTCTGTTTGGTTGTTTATGTGGTTCGTAATATTATCAAATCGTTCCATCATGAGTTTGTTCAATTTAGTTTGCTTAAGGACCATTGTTCCCAAATTGGATTGATTCAACATTAGCTTTTCGATATTCTTATTTATTTGAACAGCGTCATCAGCATCCATGTTACCCGTAATACCCTTTATTATGGATCCAAGTCCGTTAATCAGTCCTCTTTTCAGTCGGAGTCTGGGCATCAGTGTTTGTAGTTTGTGTGCTAATTCTTTCGTTTTTAGTTCCGTAACCGTTAAGGTGTCTATTGCTTCGGGTGTTTTTTCGAATTTATTTACAGAGTCTACAATATTGCCAATAGCTTCCTCGTAGTTCTTGAGTTTTACTATGTGTATTAGATTTTGATACGTGATGATGGTTCTACCCATCCCCAATCGCAGCGGTAGAAGGCCCTGGTTGTTGTCCAGCGTTTGTATTTCCATTCTCTGTCCTTGAGTCGTCAAAATTACCCTGAAATTTACGCTTTCGTTTAATCTTCGATTTATGCAGGTTTTGATTTTTGGTGATAATTAGTGTAACTTTCATGTCCTTCCTTACTCTATGCTTACTAAATCTAGGGGTGGTTTTATTCCGTCTACATTCCTTTCGAAATATGGTTTCATTCTCTTCGAGAATTGGTGGAGCTGTTCTGGTTGCATTTAATTTCCCTAAATTATTCTTTACAAGTTCGTCGACCCTACTTTTTATTTCCGGATAAATTTGTGATCTGAATACGTTTAACTTTTAAAGATAGTCGTGTTCAGTATTAAAAGAAAATTTTTTATTGAATAAATGTGTTCTGCCTGAGAAGACTTCGTAAGGGGTAAGTTTTGTAGTGGAGTGAATGGCGTTATTGTAGGTAATAATAGCTTCGTTTAATATGTCTTCGTGGTCTGTGTCCAGATTCTGTTTCTTTCGTTTTTCCAAAATAATTCTGTACGTCTCGGTAAGAGTAGAGTGCCATCTTTCCACATAGGCATTGTTGCTAGATTGTTGATATGACGTATAGTGAACTTTGAGATCGTATTGTTTGCAGAAGTCCTTGAATATACTGGCCGTCATCTCAGTACCTTAATCTGCAACCAACATTTCGGGGATGCCGTATAGGCTATTAAGTGTCGGAGTGATTTTATAATGTTAATACTGTTCTTTGTGTCTAGCGTATATGCAGCGGCAAATTTTGAGAAACGATCTATGATGGTCAGGATTGGTTTACCATTGATGGTGTATACGTCCGTGTACAAACTATCTAAAGGTTTTTGCGGACTTTCAGAGACTTGGTACTCTATTTTCAGGGGACTCCTGTCATATTTTTGGGTCTGACAAGTTTCGCAATTGTTTATTATTTTTGTAACCCTTTCTTTAAGATGAGGAAAGTAATAATCTCTCTTCAAATGTTGGACTGTTTCATTTATGCCCCTATGATTACTATTCATATGGTAATCATTAATTACTTTATCTTGTTCATCTGCGTCCCATATCTCCTTAAGCATTTCCGTGCATCGAATTAACGTAAAGATTTGGGATTCAGAGAAAAATTTAGAGTAAACGGATTGGATTATGCTCAAAATTTCATCGGTTGTGTATATTGCATTAATTTTGTTTGGGGCTAGAAATCTTTTAAAAAGTTCTGTAATATTACTTTCGTTAAAATCATGTATGCGTACGGTACGTCTCTGTTTATTTTTGAATGGCATTTCCAAAGAGGTTTGTGGTGTCCTGGTGGTATTTTCGAAAATAATTTGAAGGGAGAATTTATTTAACGGGCGTTCGGAGATCGGAATCCCATCATTTAAATTTTCTTGTGCAGAGTGTAGGGTTGAACCGTTTTCGCTCTGTAGTGAAGTATTAGTAGTTCTTCCAAGGGTTTCTGTGATATTAAATTCAACTTGTTCGTTGGAGATTGTACCAGGAAGCTTAATTCTACTTAAGGCATCCGCATTTAAGTTTTGATTTCCTTTTTTATAAACCACTTGATAATCGAACTCTTCTAACCTAAGGCGCCATCTTACCAATTTAGAGTTAGGTTCTTTTAGACTCATAAGGTATGTCAGTGGTTTGTGATCAGTGACTATTTGGAATTTTCTTCCAAATAGGTAAGGTCTAAAATATTTCACAGCCCAAACAATTGCTAATAACTTCTTTTCTATAGTAGAGTAGTTGATCTCGGTATATGTAAGAGTACGGCTGGCATAACAAATAGGTTTATCGCTACCTATCGTACCCTGAGACAGTACTGCAACCATTCGCGTAATTGCTGGCGTCCGTAGTTAGGATGAAGGGTTTGTTAAAATCCAGATACTGTAATATCGGATCATTCATTAAAAGGTCCTTGCATAATTCGAAAGCCTTAATATATTTGTCAGTCAGCTGGACAGTACGACCCTTTTTTAGGCACTCGGTGAGTGGTTTGGTCAATTTGGCAAAATCCTTGATGAATTTTCTGTAGTATCCCACCAAGCCTAGGAAGGATTTTATTTCTTTCTAGTTTCGGGGAATCGGGAAATCCCTTATAGCCTGCACCTTGTCGGGATTTGGTTTTACACCATCAGCTGTAACTATATGGCCTAGGAAGGCAATTTCCTTATGAAGGAACTCTGACTTATCAAGTTGCACCTTGAAATTGGCTTCACGTAACTTTTTGAATACTTTCCTCAAATTCTCTCCGTGCTCCTGAAGCGAAGTCGAGAATATAATAATATCGTCCAAATAAACTAAACATATTTTCCCTTGGAGGTCTTGGAGTATATTATCCATAACCCTTTGGAATGTAGATGTGGCGTTATTCAACCCAAAAGGCATCCTGACATATTCATAATGGCCCCCATCTACGGTAAAAGCAGTCTTCTTAATATCCTTGGGGTCCATTTTAATTTGATGGAATCCACTAGCAAGGTCTATAGTTGAAAAGTATAGACTTTTGCCCAATTTGTCAAGTATGTCGTTGATATTTGGTAGTGGATAGCGGTCGGTCATCGTTTTCTCATTAAGCTTACGATAATCGATGACCAATCTCCATTTCTGTTTCCCACATGCATCCCGTTTTTTGGGGACTACCCAAACTGGGGCGCTCCACGGGGAATAGCTGGGTTGGATGATCCCTTGGTTGAGCATATCTGTGATTTGTCTCTTTACTTCATCCCTATGGATGTATGGATATCGATAGGACTTAGTATATATAGGTATATCGTCCGTGGTTGGGATACCATGTTTGATTTTGTTGGTAAAACTAAGTTTCTGTCCTTCCTGGAAAAATATGTCGTCGTATTCTCGGTATATTTTTAGGATAAGCTCCTTTTCTTCTTGGTTTAGGTGATCAACACGAATTAATTGGGAAATATTTTGGGGAGTCACAATGCAATCCACTTCAGGAGTGCAGTCGATATTAAAATTGAAGACTTCATTAAATTTCGCAGGGGAGAATTCGGAGACTTTTAATGGTTGTTCTAGGAAGAGTAATTTGTCGTCATCGGATTGATTTGTTACAGCTAGGAGGCTGAACCAGTCTTTGGCTTTGTATATCCCTTCTGAAATCTGAAGATCGGGTGCGATTTCGGTTTTTGGTATATATATGTCCCCTTCCCGAATGTCAACGGGGAGTTTCACTATGTGTTTTGATTTAGAAGGCACTTTGTACCTATTCGAGATAATATTTGGTTTAAATTCTATAGGAATTTTAGCCTGGTCAGTAGTTAAAGTTCCATTTGCTAGATCAACTTTAGCTTTAAGTTTCGTTAGTGCGTCTAAACCTAGTAAACCATCAAAGTATTGGTGAAATTTGAAAATTAGGAATTTTATTTCACCTGGGTGCTTAAATTCAGTGAAGTTTGGAAGAGTAACCCGCTTATCTAGCATGTGTTGGTTTAGGACTGTGTTAATGATGACTGGTTTTGTTATTTCGATATCGTTCGGATGAACGAATTCAGGGATAATAAAAGATGTAGAGGCTCCTGTATCGATTAGGAATTTCAGATCCCTTCCAAATGGAGAGGATATTTTTACATACGAAAGATTAGACCCATGTGTATTTATATCTATATATCCTGTTGGTCTACTGAGGCTTTTAGCAGAAAATTTCCATCATCGATCTCATGATAACTAGCCTCGCATTGTATTTTATTCGTATCGTAGCCGTTCATATCATAAGGAATGCTTGGTTGGGGTTGGTATACTGTGTCCTGCTCGTAACTAGCCTCGGTATCCTGAACGTTCTCAGTTATGTCGGGTTGTCCATAATAATAGTATTCGTCTAAGTCTTGTCTGTATTTTTCGTTGGGGTCCGGTTGAAAATATCCGATATTATTTTTCTTCATAGAGTATGGTTCTGTATGATCAACGTTGTGCAATTCCTTGAAAGTAAATCTCGGAGGACCTGTAGAACGGAAGAAATTATTGCTCTGAGGTTGCTGATATTGTGGTTGTCTATTACGCAAATTTGTGTTACCGGAACTAGTATCCATTGGTTCCGGTCTCGGTAACGTTGGTCGTTGCGAGGGTAAACCGTGATTATTTGAGTTGAACTTAAAGTTGGGGATTCGATTTGGAAGATTCCCTTGGTGAAATACATTTTGAGATTGGAAAGGTTGGAATGGTCGTGACACTTGTTGGAATGGGTTTTGAAATTGAAAAGGTTGGGCTGGTCGAGTTGTCGTTCGAGGATATTGGTAAAATGGTTGGCTTTGAGAATACATGGGTTGACGTGGGTGGAAAATTGGTAACGTATTGTTACCGAATAGATTTGTGTGGGTTTTCCCGGTTGATTGATTTAAAGCTTTTCCCCCAGAATCAATTGGCGATTTTTTAAAGACGTTCGAATTCTCGTGTTTTGCATAAAAGATATTCTGTTCCTGTATGCAATATGCAAAGGCACTTGCTAAGGAATCAGGTTTCATGGCTCTTATTGTAGCACCGAAGGGTTCGCGAAGCCCAGTCAAAAATTTATTCAGGCACATTTCTGAATATAAATCCCGTTTGGCTTTTAAAACGTTCTGGTCCGACTCCTGTATTAGAATGTGATTTATCATTGTAGATAAAGGTTCGATAATTTCACTATAATATTTTTCCACGGTTTTGTCATTTTGTTTCGTATTATGTAAATCCCTTATCAGTGAGGTCTCATTCCTCTTATCACTGTAGTGCAGAGTCAGATTCGTTTTGATTTCCACCCAGTCTAATGAAGTTCCGTAAATATTCAGGACTTCATTTGCGGGACCCTCAATTTTATTGCGTATAGCACGTAGTAATACCTTGTTATATGCAGGCGAAATAGTACCGATAAGTGATAAAATTTCCTCCACATTATCGATGAAATCTCTTAAGAGTCTGGGATTGCCATTGAATTTTGGCAAGTCCTTAACTGCATCAGGTACCCTGAGAGCATTGAAAACCTCGGTAATGGTAGCCATTGCTGAATCAATATTTTGGGAACAACCGAAATTATTAAAATCAACGGGCCGATCTGATAAATTCGCGTGATTTAGCACTTCACTTTCACCACTCTCACTTGATTCTTCCACTATCACACTTAGATCACTTCTTAATATTTCTTGTGTTTCGGTTAAGGGTATTATTCTCAAATTTTCTCTATTTCTAATTCTTGGGTATGGTCTAAGTCTAGATTTTTTGTTCAAATATGGCATGTATGTATTAATATTAATATGAAAAGAAAGGAAATGTGTCCAAATTTATTTGACTTACATGCAAAAAATGATTATCGAGTTCATTATAGGTTCCAGGATTTCCTTGCGATGTTCCACTCGATAAACCTTCGATGATGATAATCGCTTCCCTGACTTTGATGATCCTTGCCAGTATCTATATCTTGTCCAATTCAACTGCTGGTTCGCTTTTGTTGCACTAAACGGATTGATTTACCGAACACAACAAAATTTTCGCACTACGGTTCGTACTTTTCGCGTATACCACCGAAAAATTTATTCAACGCGTAGCGCAAAAAATCCGCACGACTGCGCCAATTATGAATTTAATGTATTTGCAGCAGAGAAAAAAAAAACAAAACCTTTCGATACGCAAGTTTAAATTTTATTGATCATCAATTCGAACTAACAAATGAACTAACTACAATTATGTTATTAGTTGTATTTATAATGTTACAAAATGCTTAATTTGGAAATTTACATTTCATGAACTAGATCTTGCAATTATGCTTATTTTGTTTAGTGTGCAAATTTATTGGAAAATGATTTAGTAATATGATTATAAGTGATTGACATGATATTGCTGATGGTATGGCTTTGATGTGCAACACGTTTATAGGTGATTGCTCTTTGGGTGCATGATATTGATGATGATATAGTTTGATGTATGTGGTGAAATACTATTGAGGACGTAACTCGCGCGAGCTTACTTTCGAAAAGATCCTTGTTTTCGGAGCGAAACACTTGAACCCACCGTTTGGTTTTCGCGTGGTGTAAGCGCACGTTTACTTGATCTGGTTGTCGTCAATTTTACAAGACCTTGGATTGCTCACCAGCCTCAGTGACCAAATTAAGAGGGTGAAGGCTATTGGAATACAATCAAATACTATGTATGTATCATATCCTCTCTTTGCATTTACTTACTGTACTATCATTACTATACTTTCTCTTTCATACTATTAATACATTGTAAAATTGAATTAAGTTTTTAGTCGTAACCGTGAGCTTGACCTGATAAGTAATAAACCTTGTGAAATATAATTGAAACTATGTGTTTTAAATTAAAATTCAATATAAATTATAATAGGTTATGGGCCCAGGTCGCTCTATAACTATAATTATTAAAATAAAGTGCTCTAAATAAAACCCAAAAATAAACAATTAAAATCGGTGGTGATCAAAAAGTGATCGATTAAAATGGCGACTCTAATGGCGAATTTTGAGAAGTTGACCGAGTCCAACTACGAAAGTTGGAAATTGCAAATGGAGAGTAGTCTAGAGTTTTACGATCTATGGGACTATGTGTCCGGTGAAACTAAGTGTCCAGACGAAGACGAAAAATTAATAGAAGCTTGGAAAAGGAAGGATCGAAAGGCTCTTGCAAATATCCGATTAAGTGTTACAGTTAACCAACTTATGCATATAAAATATGGTTCGACTTCAAAAGAAGCATGGTCGACCCTCGAGAAGGTTTACAAGAGGGATTCTCCCGTTTAAAAGGTATCTTTGTATAAGTCACTAATACAATTGCGTTTAAAGGATGGCGATAGTATGCAAACCCATCTAAGTAACTTTGGGCAAATAGTTGACAAAATGAGTGAACTCCAAATCAAAATGGATGATGAGACATTATCCATTATGTTACTATGTTCACTACCACCACAATATGAAAATTTTGTAATCGCTATAGAAACTAGAGACTCATTGCCATCACTTTCTGACCTAAAATTGAAGTTGATTGAAGAAGAAAAAAGAAAGAACAACGATGACGTCAATGAGAGTGGAAGTGAAACGGTGCTATACACTAAGCAAAATAAAAAATCGTTCAATCCTCCTAGTAATACTAATATATCAGCTTCTACTAAAAGAAGGAAAGGTATATGCTACATTTGCAAGCGTAAAGGGCACTACGCAAATGAGTGTAGATACAAAAACACTCATACTAAACAGGTTCTTTTCGCATCAGTCTACAATTGCAGTAAATCAACTGACTTGTGGTGCTTAGACAGTGGAGCGAGTTCCCATATGGTTAACAAAAAGCATTTGCTTACTGAAACACATAAAATTGTTGCCGAAATAGAACTAGCGGACCAACGAAAAGTGACAACTAGTATCAGCGGTGTAGCGTCAATCAATACAATATATGGAGGAGTGGATTTAACTGAAACATTGTACATCCCATCGTTAAAAATGAATTTCGTATCAGTATCTAAAACAGTACAGCGTGATGTATAGTGAAATTCGTAAAAAACAAAGCTTATGTTCAGAAAAATGGAATAACTATATTAAGTGCGACTAATAGAAATGGTTTATACATAATAGACTGTAAAAGTGATCAACTGAATGCAATCAGTGCTAAAAACCGTGAAATTGTTAAATGGCATAAAAGACTAGGACATCTAAATAAAAGTGATTTAAATATTATAATAAAAAATGAACTAGTGCGTGGCAAAACAAACGTGGAAACTGACGATTTTGATTGCATAACTTGTGCTAGAGGAAAACTTGCTGCGAAGCCTTTTCCTAAGCGAAGTGAAAACAGGGCGAAGGATCTACTGGAGCTCGTTCATAGCGATATTTGCCAAGCTAGTTGCTCATCGTATGGCGGAGCAAAACATTTTATATCATTCATTGACGATAAAAGTAGATTCACCAAAATTTTCTTGATCAAATCAAAAGATGAAGCGCTAGCTCGATTCAAAGAATTCAAAGCAGTTGCCGAAAATGAAACTGGCTTTAAAATCAAAGCATTAAGGACTGATAATGGCAGTGAGTATAAAAATAACTTATTCCAAGATTTCTTGAAAGTAAACGGAATCGAGCATCAGACATCCATTCCATATACACCGCAACAGAATGGAACCGCCGAGCGAATGAATCGCACCCTGGTTGAGATGGCGAGATGTATGATAGCTGAACACAATTTGAACGAAAAATTATGGGGCGAGGCAGTCAGTACGGCTGTTTATATTAGAAATCGGTGTCCGAGTAAAGCGATAAATGCGTTACTACCATAAAAATGTATTATGACAAAACACCAACCGTCAATCATTTGAGGATTTTCGGTAGCAAAGTTATCGCAATAAGAAGCGGTCAGCGGAATAATAAGTTCCTTCCGAAAGCACATGAGTACATTTTAGTCGGATACTCGGAGGAACAGAAGGGCTATAGGGTGATGAGTAAGCAAACTAATAAAATAATTATCACGCGAGATGTTAAATTCTTCGAAGATGTTAAGCCAAGCAGTGTATTCATTAGCCAATTCCCAGCAGAAGATGAAGAGCATCCTCAAAACTCAAATCAAGTGGAAAAAGTATCGGATCTCAAGACTTCCCCGTTAGCTCATCCGCAAGACTCAAATCAAGTGGAAAAAGGATCGGATCTCAAGGCGCAAGCAGACACTGCATTACAACAGCTTTTCAAGGAGGATGATGGTTATAATGATCTCGATGAGGACGAAGGGAACGAAGATTTCTCAACACCGAACTCCGAAATTGTGTTGCGCGATAGAGAGAAATTAAAACAACCAGTAAGATTGCAGTTAAACAACATTAGTGTATGTCAAGATCCCGAAAACTTTTGTGAAGCAATAAACAGTCCAAATCAAACGAATGGATAAAAGCAATGGAACAGGAATTTAACTCTCTAATTGAAAACAATACGTGGACATTAGTGGATCGTCCGAAGGATAGAAATATAATAGGATCGAAATGGGTCTACAGAACAAAGTATAATAAAAATGGTGAAATCGAAAAATTCAAAGCGAGATTAGTGGCGCAAGGATTTAATCAAAAAGATTTGATGGACTACGATGAAACTTTTAGTCCTGTGTTTAAAAGTTCGACTCTACGAGTGTTGATAGCCATTGCAATTGAAGAAAACTTTATCATGCATCAGATCGATATTAAACATGCATATATAAACAGCAAACTAAACGCCGAAATATTTATGGAACAACCGAAAGGTTTCGCGAATAATATAAATAAAGTGTGCAAATTAAATAAAAGCATATACGGTTTAAAACAATCTGGTAGAGAATGGAATACAGCCCTTAATAATGTTCTAACACAAAAAATGAAATTCGAACGATTAAAATCTGATCCGTGTGTTTACATAAAGGGTAAGCAAATAATAATAGCAGTATATGTGGACGACATAATTATTTTGTCAAAAGACTTGAATAAAATTAATAATGTAAAAGATCAATTAAAACGCGAATTTGAACTTGATGATAAAGGTGAACTAAAATATATACTTGGACTTGAAATTAATCGCGATAAAAATAATGTGTCTGTAACACAAGTGAATTATATTAAAGCCCTTTTGGAAAAGTATAATATGACCAACTGCAAGGAGGTTTCAACACCCGTTGAAACAAATCTTCAGCTACAGCAATGCAAAGCAGAATCCTGTGATCGATGTGATCGAATTAAATCAAGCGAATATCAATCATTGATAGGATCATTGATGTATTTGGGAATCTACACGAGGCCAGATATCATGTACGAGTACACCATAAGCTACTTGTCGCAGTTTAATAAGAAGCCTCACAAGGAGCACTTCGACGCAGCTAAACGAATTTTAAGGTTTTTGAAGGGAACAACCAATCATGGTTTATATTTCCAGAAAACAGGAAAGTCCCTTATTTGTTATGCAGATGCGGACTGGGGAAGCAACTCAACAGACCGAAGGTCTTACACTGGCTACCTATTCGAGCTAGCTAATGGACCAGTTAGCTGGGAAACGAAAAAGCAACCGACAGTGGCGCTGAGCAGTGCAGAAGCAGAGTACATGGCATTAAGCCAATCATCTAAAGAACTTGTATTTCTAAAAGGCTTATTAAATGAATTATACTTGAATAATTATGTTAAATTGCCAATTGATGTATTTTCTGATAGCCAAGGAGCTGCAAATTTAGTAAAGAATAACACAACAAATAAGCGAACAAAACATATAGATATAAGACATCACTATATTCGAGAATTAAATGAAGCTGGTGCAATTAATATTATTTTTGTTCCAACTAATGAAATGAAAGCAGATATTCTAACAAAAGGTCTATCTAAAGAAAAAATTTACATATTTAAAAACTAAAGTTATGAATTGTTGTCATAATTAACCAAGTATTTTATTGAGTGGGGGTATTGGAATACAATCAAATACTATGTATGTATCATATCCTCTCTTTGCATTTACTTACTGTACTATCATTACTATACTTTCTCTTTCATACTATTAATACATTGTAAAATTGAATTAAGTTTTTAGTCGTAACCGTGAGCTTGACCTGATAAGTAATAAACCTTGTGAAATATAATTGAAACTATGTGTTTTAAATTAAAATTCAATATAAATTATAATAAAGGCTTGCCCTCCAAGGATATTTCGATACGCGACGGTTATGATGGCCCCACGTTGGGCGCCAGTTAATTAAACAGAGGAAAAGGAAAAAAACAATCTTTATTGTAAGAAAGTTCGTTACAAACTGAAACTTAAGTCTAACAGTTGAATTAGGTAAACTAAATATGCTTACAAGCTAAAATGTGCATCCTGGTGCATTTCCAAGCGTTCCCATGCGTTTACCATATCAAGTATATTATTTTGCTGACAAGACTGTCTGCCGGCTCACTTTTCTATGAGAGAAGGTAAATTCGCGTTAACTTGTACAATTGAACATGTGTACATATGTTTGCTTAAGATATGTACGTATGATTATTATAACGATTGTTGTTTTGGTTTATGATATGTGAATTCAATCCTTTAAACCTTCACTCTACTTGATGAGTCTTATATATTAATTTTTAATTCATGTACTGAGACGAATCACAAAATAATTACTTCATATTTTACATGGTGTGGGCGGTTGTTTTTTGTTTTTTACAATTTAAGAAAAAAATTATTTGGGTTCTTTTTTTTAGCTAATACAATTTAACATTATTTTTATGTATGTATTTATGTTTTCCATCTAAGTCTATTCAAATGTTACTTTCTGTTATGCCAATTACTTGATAAGGACCTTTGAACGGCTTTTGATGTTTCTTTCTGTTTTCTGTTTTCAGTAAAATCATTTCTCCTATTTTGACTTCCAAAGGACTTATATACCTTGATTTATTTATTCGTTTTATTTTAACTTGTTCTATTTATTCTCGTGCTTTCAGGAGTGATGTTTTCAACCTAATTTTTAGTTCATTTGCGTAGTTATCAAAATTATAAATTTTTGTATCATTTTCGATTATATCGTTAGCAAGGAAAGGAAGCTTTCCGAAGATAAGTTCATAAGTAGAATATCCTGTGTAGACATGTGGAGTAGTATTATACGCAAAAGTGTAAAACGGTATCCATTTATCCCATTCATAATCATCGGTGATAGAATACATGTATTCATTCAGTATACGATGATTACGCTCAATTGCTCCTAAAGTCTCGTGATGATATGGAGTTAAAAAAACTTGCTCAATTTTTAATAATTTACATATTTCTGTTAAAAGTTTGTTCGTAAGTTCCGTACCTAACATAAGTCTGTTTTTAGCTTACTTAATTGTCCATATCTTAAAATAAATTCGTTAACTATGCCTAATGCTACTGTTTGTGCTTCTTTCGGTTCGGGAAGTGCTACTACAAATTTTTTTTAGCTCGCATTGTAATCTTAATATACACATATCTATAACCGTTTGAGATACAAAGTGGGCCTACGGTATCTACTTCGATTGTCTGAAAACTTGTGGATGGTGTGTCTGTCTTCAACATCTTTTCAGATGTGTGTCTGGCTTGCTTGCTCGTGCGAAATGTTTTGCAATTATTAACATGACGTTTGACCATTTCGTTCATGTTCTACCAACAGAAATTTTTTTTAAGCTTGAGTAACGTTTTTCTTACTCCAAAATGTCCTCCATGAGGTGTTTCGTGATAATCTTCTATCCACCTCTTTTGTTCTTTTTCATCGTATATTTTTCTGGGTGGCTCGTAAATTAATATTTTTAAATTCGTACATGTACTTCCTTGTTGCAATCTATTAAAAATTATTTTAAATTCATTCTTATCGATGGGTTTAAATATCTCTTCTAGATAAAGCGAGTTCACTGATGTTTTCCTTCTTAGCAAATATCAATAGCTTTTCTAACGTTGAAACGAATTTCAAATTAGACTTATCGCTACTGCTCTCGTTATTGTATATGGTACCATGAATGTTATCTGTTGATAGCTTAGTATTGGCAGAAACGTGTTTCTTGCCAGGTTTATTGCTATAGCATACTTCAATATATTTATTTGTACGTACTATTTTATCATTCGTATTATGCAACATAGTAAATTTCAATTTTGGTATACCGGTGATGTCAGACAAACTAGTGCAATCCCAACAATAGAGTTGATCAGGTTCTATTTTGGCGTTGATGCATTTGTTGTTGACTTCATTTTTCTTCTTATCATTCTTTGCCATGCCCTTGGTTACTACTAACAACTTTCGTTTGACACTTTCATCAGTGTCTGGAGGAATCATTACTTTTAACGTGTCTGAATCTAATTCGATCCTAGATAAGGCGTCTGCATTGGTATTCATGCTGCCCTTTTTATAGACTATTGTAAAGTCGTAATCAGCTAGGTCTGCACGTATCCTTGTTAATTTTGAAGAAGCGTTTTTATGATTAAAAAGTGATACATGTGGCCTATGGTCAGTTACCACTATGAATTTTCGACCGTAAAAGTAAGGTTTAAAGAAATTTATGGTCCAATGGATAGCTAGTAACTCTTTCTCTATGGTAGGTTTGTTAATATCATGCTTCGCTAATGATCTACTAGCATAAGATATTGGAAGGTCGGAACCGATTTCTCCAAAGTTTTCGGGGTTAGCCGAGAAAACAGTGCTCCTTAATTGGTCGTTCAGACAATTTTTGAATATCGTTAGAGCATAGCTATCATTGATGTTGGTTATTCATTTCTTTTCAGCAGCTGATGCTTGATTCCCAAGCTCCTGGATTTGAAGTTGATTTAATTTGCAAATAAAAGATGTAATTTTCGCTTTATAGGCTGTGGCACTGGATTTCTTCTGTGTCGTGTTACTAAGTTGTTTTGTTACTTTTGAATTTTGATAGCAGAATATTTTTTAGTGTTTCAAAATTATCTATATCGCTATTATTGATAGAAAGTTTTACGGACGCACTAAGTTTGTCATTTTTTAAAAAATCTATAAGTAGAGATTTGCTGGTCGGAGATAATGTAGAGTCGAGCAGCTCTATAATTTTTAGGAATGATTCCAACTCTTTATATTTCCCTTCGTAAGTTGGGATAGTTTTAATCGCGGTCTCGGCCATTGTAAATTTTTCTTCAAGAATAGGTAAACTTTCTTCTAGTTCTTCTTGGGCACTTGTACCGATTTGAACGACTTCTTCGGTGTACCCTTGTCTTCCTAACTGTAGCCAAGGTTCTTCTACAAGTATGGCTGCTTTGACTTTAAACTTAAGTTTTAAGTCTAAAACGTAAGCTATCCTTATTACTTTGTGTAGTTCCGCTCGTGCCTGTTTTAGTTTCGTCTTCTTTTCTCCTCTCTTCCTTCTAAGAGCATGAATTTAAGTCAATTCCTCCGTTTTCTGTTTCTTTTTGAATTGGTTGATGTTTCTCGGTTGAGGTCCTGCTCCGATTTTCGTCAGGTTATGTTTTGGTATCTCGATGCAGTTCTGTATTTTGGGTGAATATTCCTCTGTTGATTTGGTATGTAGCAGTGCCTCAGCTAGTCAAAATAGCTTATCGAAGCGTTGATATATCTCTGCTTCCACGTCGATATCTAGGATATGATCGTTCATCTTCAAAATGTCCGTCTTCTGAATCCTCTCCAAATAGTTCTTTAAATTTTATCCTCATTTTAGCAGGATGGCCATGAAATGTTATGATATTTCTATTTTGAATTTCGTCACTGGGGTAAGAAAACAGTTAGCAAATTGGTGCAATTATCTACCTTTACCTGCGCAAGCGGAGAATCGCTCCGCAGAGAACATGGCGAGGATATTGTCCACGACGCCGCAATTACTAAGTCTGCAAATATAGCTTCGCGGAAGGAAGGAAGACGATTCGAATACAACTCTTAACTTTATTCAATTTTACTTCGGTATTTATACAATTTTCTTTCGCTTAACCTATGTCTTACGCAGCTAATTTGTTTACCTTTTTTTAAAGTGGAAGCGGACATTTATTACTTGACAAATTTCTACTTACGCTTTCCAATAAATTGATTTAATGCCTCATAAACAAAAACTCACGCGTTTCAACATTTCCAAATCCCAAAGCTCAAACATTTCAATCCCATAGTTCAAGTGCCCTTATTACATTCACATGCATTTCTTCCGTTCAATGGATAGATGTCCATATTCCATACATTATACATGCATTCATATGTCAACAACCCATGTTCGTACGCATCACTTGGGTATGGTCGTTAACCCCTTGGTGAGTAACATAATTAACGTCCAATGAGTGTGGTCAGAGAATACTCCTACACGTGATGAGCTACGAATGAAATTTATGTGTGTGACCTTACTCGTAACGTGATACGGGTGCACTCGATATTTAGAATGAGTGTAGAAGAAATTCAAAGAAATTGCATTGAATTATTATGCAATTGGTATACAGGTATTTACATGTAGCCATGCAATAGGATTGATATTTCATGAATGCCTTTCTTTGTTTGTTTATGTTGGACTTTTGTTAGTAAGCAAATGACTTTTCTTAGTTAGCAAATGAATTGAATGATTTACAATTGAACATGTGTAGATATGTTTGCTTATGATGAATGTTAACATATTACGATTGTTGTTTTTGTTTATGATATATGTATATAGGAATTCAATCTATTACAATGGTAACGATCCTGTAGGAGCTGCCATGCCCTCTTGTAGTTCACTTTCGTCATACCTAGGTTTTCTATTAAACCCTTTGCTTCGCCTGCAACCGAAGTAAGGAGGTATGCAATTTTTGAACGTCCTTGAGTAGCGAGTTCTCATGAACTAGCGTTTGAATTAGTTCATGGAGCGTGGCCCATTTCAGTTAATCCGAGATTTCGAGATTTTAAACCGCTCCAGATGTATGGCGTCGTTCACCAAAGTCTCTGATAAGAGAGCCTGTTGGATTGTTTCTCGAGCTCGATCTGCTTTTTCGAACTCCCTGATTGCTTCCTTGAATCTTGTCATCAGGTGCAAGCATGTCTCCTCAGCTGCCTCATAGGATGCGATGTAATCCTTAAGTAGGGTTGCATCCTTCAATTTTACCTCGTACACACTGGGATGCAGTTCCTGGGTGTTTCGCCAACATTCCTGCTGGTGTTCCAATCGAACTTCAAAATATTGCAGGCTATGTCGATCCTTCGAGTCTTTCGAGAAGTTAGACTTGATTCGATTGATGGTATCAAAGTTTATCTTCTGAAGACTCCCTCGCGTTGGCTCGGTCATGGTATCCAATTGATATTTCGAAGATGTTGGGAAGATGATAAGGATGCTTCCAAATTTATCCGGCTCGATGGACCAAAAAATGTTCAGATATCTAACCTTACGTCAGATATCAACTTCACCAAAAAACTTTGTCAGATATTAACTGTTTTAAAAATTGATCTGATTTTAAACCAGGTCAGAGAAATAACTAACACTTGACCCACTAGGTTTTATTTTCCCTTCATGGTCTTAAATACTAAATAACATCTTACTTTGCATTTCTTCACAATTTTCTTTAGCATACAATGATTCCATTGGAAATACGCTGGCGTAAGCTAATCGTACTCGCGCAAGCAGTATTACATTTATGGAAATGCATTCGGTGGAAACAAATGAAAATTGTTACAAGAAAGGTATGAATGAACTTGAACTTCATGTGAATTTAGTGTTGACTCGGAAAGAAACTTTGAAATTGATTTTAACGTTTATGAATATTCTTCACATGAATTTAATTTTGATGAGAAAGTATTAAATTTCGAGTTAATGAACTGATCATATGAACTAAATTTCGATTATGAATGAATTCAATTTTTAATAAAGGTTTTATTAAACTTTTACATTTGATTTGCTTATGAATGAAGGTTTATTGAACTCTTACACCTGTAATTTTGGAAATGGATAGGCTATACCTTCTGATCCTTACCCATGACTTCCTCTTCGGTAGTAAGCCCATTGACCGTGTTAGGGTTAAGATATCTTTTAAAGATGTCAATGATATGCTGTTCGTTGTAGTTACGTTTGATGGGAACGTGCCAAGTGTAATTGTTGAAGGGATTGAGGATCTGATAGCTTTCTTCTTCATTTAACTTGAGGACCAATTGATCTCGAAATGCGTTCAGTGGTACTTCAACAGTGGGGATTAAGTTGTTTGACGAACTTTCGTCGCTAGGCTCTGTTTGAGTCACAAAGTGAATAGCAGCTATTTGACGTAGTCTTGTGAAAGAATTCGGTACTACGTTAGTTTTGCCTGGTTTGTATTGCAACTCGTAGTTGTACTCCTCCAGAGTCGCTTTCCATCTCTTCATCTTTGTGTTGGTATTTTTACTGGATAGGGCCTAAGTTGAGGACTGATAGTGAGTAAACATTTTTACCTTGCAGAATCCGTAGAGCAAATTTCTTAGAAAATTCAACGTCTAGATGATAGCGAGCATCTCTTTTTCATTTGTAGCATAATTTTCTTCTGAACTGGTAAGTGTTCTCGACAGAAACGTTATTGGTCTTCCGTTCTGCGACAACATAGCTCCGATTCCGCAATTTAAGGTGTCAGTTGTGAGCTCAAATTCTTTTTCGAAGTCTAGATGCGTTAACGCAATTTCGTCGAAAGCAAGGGATCTTTTTATTTTATAAATGCATCCAAAGCTGCATCATTGAGATGAATTGGTTTATTTTTTGAAAAGAATTTGGACACTCGTCTATCTTCCCCTCTGAGAAGGGATGTCAGGGGTTTCGCTAGATGAGCATAGTCTCGAATGAAGAGGGGATAGTATCCTGAGATAATACCAAGGAATGATCTTAGGCCCTACAAAGTTCTTGGAGGATTCATTTCCATGATGGCTTCGGCCTTCTTGAGGTTGGTTTTGATTCCGTTTTTCCCGATCTTATATCCCAGGAACTCAACCTTTTCTTGGAGAAATTCACACTTGCCCAGTTGGCCCTTTCCAAAGTCTGAAAAACTTCGATTAAATTCTGAAAATACTCTTGTTTATCCTTCCCAAAAACCACTATGTCGTCAATGTAAATGCAGCAACGCTTACCGGTATGTGCTCTTGGGATGTCGTCAAGAGCCTATTGGAAAATGGACGGTGCATTCCTCAATCCAAACGGTAAGCCGACAAATTCAAGTTTAAAGTTATTTATTGAGAATGCGGTCTTTTCAATATCTGATTCCTTTAGAACGATTTGATCAAATCCACTCTTAAAGTCGACATTAGTGAAGAAGGAGTTTTCCCCTCGCCCTCAAGTTGGCTAAGACTTCACCGATTTCAGGGATAGGGTATCTGTCGGGTATAGTAACTGAGTACAGCTTCCTATAGTCTACGACCATTCTCTATTTTTTTTTCGCCAGACGCATCTGCCTTTTTTGGCGCGATCCATACTGGAGGATTACAGGGAGAACAGGATGGCCAAGTGATGCCATCATCTACAAGTTGTTTGATTTATTTTGGACCAGGGATAGGATTTTGAATAAACAGGATTTGTCGTTGACGTTCTTATTTCTCCTTTGACGGTTGCTATAAAAGTTAGTCGTTCCTCTGGGTCGGTGAATAGACTCTGGCAGTTTTGAATAATAGTTTTGAGTTTCGAGGATTGTGATTCCGTCAGATGGTTGATTCTAAGGTTAATTTTATTAACTGCTTGCGATTGATGCTGTTTGAGGGGTATTGCTATTGGTATGAATTACTGCTTTTATTTGTTTTAATGCATCGTTACCAATGATGCCGTCGAAGGTCTTGAGGTTAGGATGGAGGAAAAATTTCAGTTGCCGACAATGGGTCCAAAAAGTTGTATCAAGGCATGGTGTGTAAATTTTACGTTGCCGCCAACGAAGTTTTCGTAGAATGGTTTATCGTTTTCTAAGGGATTTCTAATGTATTTTAGACGCACATAGTTTTTATTCGACCCAGTGTCAATAAGAAATTTTACCTGCACTCCATTCCCAAATTTGTACTCAAAGTACGGGATTGAAGAGCTCTTTTTGACGGCAGATTAGGTAGTCAGCGTCAAAATGTAGGCATTGTTGCTTCTCGGCTTTTGCAAGTGGATAATGCTTGTCTCGGTTTACTGTAACAGCAAGGTAGTCAGTTGAAGGTTCAATGTAGGCGATAGTTTCCTTAAAAGTTGATGGAACTGGATATAATTTGAGAAGTTGATAATTGTCAGAACTTAGAAGTGAAAATTGGATTTCAAACAAGATGTTTTTCTTTGTAGCATGTGTATGAACGGAAGCAACTTGATATAAATCTAATAATGATTTCGCGGAAATGGGAAGGTGCTCTCCACTGTAAGGTGCTCTCTGATAGTCTGGATTTGTTTTTGTAGCTGACTAGCTGATAGAATTAATGTACTGATTTTTCCATGAAACGTATTCGTAATTAATTGAAGCGATGTTCTTTGGTTAGCTTGAAAATGATTTATGAGCAAAAGTGTGTGTAGTGAAAGTACGTTAAATTCACACATTTTTTCTTCGCTCTTTTGTGTCTTTAGTGTAAGTTGCTCGATTTGACGCTCAATCGAATTTATTTGCTGATGGACGACATTTGTGTTTTTCTTCAAAATTCGACGGTGGCTTCCACAATACTCGTTTGGTTTTTCATTAGCTTTAGAAGATATTTTTCATTTATTTTCACTTTACGAATATCTTCTACATATTTTACAGCGAACTCCTCATCTAATATACCAAACAAGGAGTGCGAAATTGAATCAATTATGTTTAGGCGACCTTCTTCCCCGATTTCTGATTGGAAAGGGGTGCTGATATTATATTTTGTTCTTGTCATTCTTCATGCAAGTGTTGAAACTCCGAAACGATGCCGTTGCAAAACCCTTTCATATTTTTTTATCTTTTGGAAACACAGATGTTCGTCAAACTTATGATTGCCCTTGAAATGCCTTCATATTCTGTCCAATAGCTAGTCATATCGTAAAATGTTATGATTTTCCAGGTGCTATGTGAGAGTTTGATGTTGCCAACTTCTTCAAAATAAATGCCTGACTGATTGTTGAACGGTACTATATCAACAGATTGGTTTCTAGTCGCTTCAATTTTTGGGATGTTTGGAAGGACTAGTAATACACATAGCAATGCTTGCAGAAGAAATCCTTTCCCCCCTTTGTTATTTTTAGGTTGTCCGTTAGTGTTGCGTTTGATTGGTTGAGTTGGAATAAGGGCTGAATAATCGAAAGTGACCGGGGCTATTTTGACCTTTCCTTTTGGTAGTTTCGAGGGCTCGTCATCAGGCGTTGAGTCCTCGGTTGTCTCGGGAGGCAATACAGTGTCTGGCAGTGGACACAATGTATGAACTGCTCTAGTAAATACTCCTGTTGCAGTTTTTACCTTAACTGTTCGCACATAATTGTCCGCACCCTTGATGACCTCCACTATACGTCTGTGTTCCTGGAATAACGTTGGGCTGTGGTTTTTGCCACTTGTATCTGGTTTGCAGCTCTTGCAAATATTCGTCAGACCATCTTTCCCAGAACTCCATATGTAATGATCTGACTTGATCCCACCTTGTTGTTATAGACAGTCTTTGGATATGACCAGTTGTTTCAGGCTATTTTAACAGAGGCTGTCCAATCAGGGAGTGCCCTGGAGTAAGCGTTTGGAAGTCATTTAGGTCTGTTGACATTGGAGTGAGTAGTTGGGAGCTCAAAATGGCTTCTGTTTGGCAAATAACAGTCGGCAGATGCTCATACGTCAATGATGTTATTCCAATTTAACGCTTTAAATGATACTTAGTGGGCCTGACTGCTACCTCCCAAAGGCCTCCAAAATGAGGGGATATAGCGGGAATTCGAAGCCATTCAATGATTTCATACTGCAAAACTTATCGATAACACCCTGGCCGCTCTTCTCGTGAAAGAGTTTCATCATTTCTCGAAGCACTGTGTGTGCTCCGACAAAATTAGTGGCGTTATCACTGATTATTTTTGACGGTCGTCCTCTTCTTGATATGATTCTTTTTAGAGTTCCAATGAATGCTGCAGCTGTCAAATCCAAAGTCAATTTTAAATGAACTGCTTTTGTTGAGAAGCATATAAAAAGTGCAATATATGCCTTCACTGGCCGTTTCCCTCTCAGGTTAAAATCGCAAAAGTCCACTCCAACATGTAAGAAGGATCGAGCCTCTTGAATTCTTTCAGTAGGTAAGTCACCCATTATTTGTTGAAACACCTTGGGCTTAGCTCGAGTGTAACTTCCCGTCTATACACCAAACAGTTTGCCGTGTAATGTAGAATAACGTTTGTGGCCCGACGTGCAAGTATTTTTCGTGTAAGTGTTTGAACATTAGCTTGGTTATTGGATTAGCAGGAGAAATAAGCATTAGATGTTTTGCATTGGGCGGTAGCTTGCTTTTGGAAATTCGACCTCCCACCCGTATAATGCCTTAAGTGTCAACTGATGCTGCTTGAGATCGAAATTTGTTGTTACTATCAGCTGCTTTACCCTTTTTCAATTCTTCGAGTCCGACACCAAAGTCCTGCAACTGCATCTCACGTACTATCGGTTTCAATGCTGTGTCCATTTCTTTGGGGGTCGGCTTGATTGCTGCTTCCTTTTTGCTATCTGCCCACATATTATTAGTGCATCGAACAATGAATCTCTTCTTGTAGTCTCTGGAAGTTGTTGTTGTGCCTGATTTGTTGTATAAAGTGTGGTGTTGATGCTTTTATTGTAAGTACATATTTTTTACCTTGAGTTCATGTCCTGGAGTTGCCTGGTTGCCGCTCCATAAAGGTTTACCTTGAATTTTAATTGTATGCTGAAGAAATGATGGCCCATCAAACCAAAGTCTTGTCTCCAAGAATCGTGATGGAAGTATTCCTCTAGAAATGATATCAGCTGCGTTTCGTTGCGACCCCACATGTTGCCAAATCCCATCCTTAGTTGCTAGTTGAATGGCAGCTACTTGGTTTGCCACGAATGTCGTGAAATTGGATGGATTTGACGCTAACCACTGCAAAACAAATGTGGAGTCGGTCTATAGAAATGTTTTTTTCATATTGATTTGCAGGGCTTGTTTTACCGGACCAACCAATACCATTAATAAGTGTGCTGCACTGAGTTCTAATCGCGCAAGGAAGCGTTTTGTCGCTGGAGCAACTGTACTTTTTGGGCATACGAAGAAAACCTTCGCACCTTTATTACTACCACCTGATCGCAAATAAACGCAGGCGCCATAGGCCAATTCACTTGCATCAGCAAAACTGTGAAGCTGAACTGGATCAAAATGATAGAAGCATCCTATTCTTCTTGCAATGTAAATATTTGCGATTATCGGCAATTGACTTCTGTATATTTTCCATCTTTGGTGTAGGACATCTCGAAGAGGCGTATCCCAATCAAGTTTAAGCTCCCATATTTGCTGCATAAAAATTTTGGCCAGCACAATGACTGGATTCACCAAACCAAGAGGATCAAATAGCTATGAGATCTTTGAGAGCACTATTCGTTTGGTCACGGGTCGTTGGTTGGAAAAGCGAGTAATCTTGATGTTGAAATTGCTGTGCTTGGATTTCAGCTCATACCTTAAGTTTTAATAATGTTTGGTGTTTCAAGATGTGTCATATTAAACTCGGTTGCTTGATCCTTTGAAGGTATTTTGCGTAACAACTTCCAATTGTTTCAATACCACTTGTGCAGATGAAATCCTCCCCTTTTCAACATCTTTCTGAGCTGTTTTTGCAATGCTTTAGCATCTGTTAAGCTGTCTGTAGATTGTCTACGTAGAAGCCACGGGATACCACTTTTGCCGCCAAGGGAAACGCCATATGTTCTTCTTCGGCTAATTGATGTAAGCACCTTATCGCTAAATACGGAGCGCATCTAGTTCCGTAAGTAACTGTCTTTAGCTTTAATGTTTTAACAGTGTTTTCACCTGGCATTTTCCATAGTATGAGTTGCCGATACATTTTTTGAATGTCGGCACTCACCACGTACTACTGATGAGAACGGAGCCTGACCAAAACATTAAAAAGGTTCTGCTGTAAATTTGGCCCAGTCCTCAAAATATCATTTAATGATTTGTTGTTCACATATTTTATCTTCCCCTGCTAAATAACCGATTGCCTCTTGTGAAACCTCCTCTAGTTCCCAAAAACGCTCTAATTGTTCTGCAATAGACTCAATGAAACAAGATTAGTATGATCAACAAGTGATGATTTATTTTATCAGTCTCGATATTTTATACATAATTTTTCCTTACACTAGCAATAATTTCCATTTTCACAAATTTCTATACTTGCAATAATTCTCAATCGTTAATTGCTTATTTAGTATAGGTCGTTCACAAAGGTTTAATGTGTTTCGCTAAATTTGTCGACAAATCAATTTTGCTAAAGGTGAATAGCTTAATTATGTTTGCAATTTGTGTTAAAGGTGAATGACAGACTTTTGCTGATTGCTATGATTGCAAAGTTGAATGTTTTTCGAATGGTTACAATGAAATGGTAATTTAAAGTCATTGATTTTAGACTATCTGGAATATGGACGATACAATGATGAGTTTATGTTAGAAAATATTCATTTCTTTATCATTAAGAATATGGGAATATATACAATAAAATGGATAGTTTTATGTTAGAGAATAGTTACTTTACGAGTATGATATGAAAAATACAATGGATGATTTAATATTAGAAAATGTTTAGTTTCCTTAACACTAATTGTTCATCCAAGTTAGTGACCCCTCCACAAAACTTCACATTACTGTTGCTAGACTGAATTTTTCCTAGGGCCATCCATCCCAATACTGTGTCATGTAAACATAGCAAGTGATTCGCCGTACCGATGATTTTCGGCTTAATGATATAGCTATAAAGCTCAGCACCCAACAGCAAATTGACAGCTTGTGGCTCGTTGAATCTTGGATCGACGAGTGTAAGGTTTGGTGGCAGTGGCCACTCGGATGTATTTAGGTGGCTATCCGGATGTTTGCTGGTAATTTTCTTCAGCACAAACGCTTCGAATTCGATGCTGAATGTATTTCCTCTAGATGAGAGCCTCCAGTGGACACATTTTGATGATTGTTGCCGGCAATTTCCAATACCTACAATTTCTTGCATGCTCATTGATCCGTTCAGCTTCAGTTTCTTGCACATTCGCTCAGAGATAAAACTGAGCTGAGAGCCTGTGTCCAACAATGCTCTCGCCGGGATTGCATCTCAATTTATGCCGGCTAGATTGACAACAGCAGCGCCAAGAAGCACATAAGAGTCACAATTGGTAGGGTTCTCCGTTGTGTAAGAGCTTGACTGGCAGTATTTGGTGAGGGAGTAATGTTGTATCATGCCTCTTATTGCACTTGAAGCAGCCTCTAGACAAACAATTCTTGGAACTATGTCCGGGTTTCAAGCAATTGTAGCCAAGTTGTTTTTTCGTTTTAAGATTTCTTCTTGCTGAAACTTCCATCGCTAAAAACTTATCGCATTTATTTAGATTGTGGCTTCTAGTACATAGTGAGTAGCTTTTGTTTTAGTTACTGCCATGACTAACTAACCCTTGCTACCTAGTGCTTCAAGGACTTGAAATCTCAATTCCAAGAAATTTAGAAACTGTTTCAGCGCTGGTTTCTCCTATGCCTGTTGTAGTATTTGTTCGAATAGGATACAAGTATTTCTGTCCAAGCTTTTTGATCAGAATTACTGCCAAGATTGCGTCCCAATGCTGAACGGGAATCTTAAGAGCACTTAATGCCCTAATGCACTCCTGTGTAGTATCATGGAGTGATTTCAATTCTAGTGCGGCTTCACCGTTTGCCGGTTTTTTGTGACAGCAATTTGTTGAGCGCTACATTCACTAAGAAGCTTTTGTTTTCATATCGCTCTTTGACAAGATTCCATGCAGGCTCATAGTTGCTATCACATATTGTCATATGACGAATGAGGTCTTCTGCCTCACCCGTCAAATTGGTTTTCAGGAACCAAAGTTTTTGGGCCGGACCCAGCGTGCTGTTGTCCATTAGTTGGACATATAAGTCATGGAATTCTTGCCGGGCAAGATAGTTTCCATCGAATTTAGGGAGCTGAATTCGAGGTAGCGTTACCGTCTGGCTCATTTCCTCAGACCGCGAAGCCGACTGTAATAGTTTGAGCTGCACCTTTTCAACCCAAATTTCAGTGCTTCCGAAGACTTCTGGATTGTATTTTTCTGGAACGTCACCGCTTATCAGGATTTTCAAGTGCTTAGGCCTGATTGCATCCCAATGCTTCTTGATGGCCTCTAACTGAGCCGACTTGAATTCCCTGGGTGGCTCCGTCTCTAATTTTCCTTCCGTTCTTTCCAGGAGTTGTCGACGAGTAGCAAGCATGATACTTTCGCATCTTGTTGAATTGACGGCACCTTCGCTATCAGCCGTTGAACGTTCTTCTGTGACAAACGTTGCACTACTTGAGCCTCGCTGCCTTTGTATAGCTTCAGGATTTTGTTAACTACGGCTTTGATTTGTTCAAAGTAATTATTTATTTATTTAATAATCCAAACAAGTCAATCAGAAAAAAAGTACTTATATCTAAACAAATCACAACAAAGTAAATATATATTTAACAATAACTTATTTTAATGTCTCAGTGATCTTTTTTTTGAAGTTATGTATTGAGATAGAAAAAGAGTAATGTTCACTCATAGAATTGAAGATCATGCAACACCTATTAATTGGCTCGTTGTCTGCGTAGTTGGGTTTATGTTGGTCTTCATGAAGCAGACGATTGTTCCTAGTATGTTTAATCATTTCCTTGATCGTGATTTTGCTTGAAAGTGATGCAACATTTACTATTTTATTGATTACATTCAAAGCAAAGCAAGAACTTAAGATAGTTCTTCGAGATGAGAGCGAAGAAAGATTCAAAATATTTAATCTTTGCTAGTAAAGTGGCAAGTTAGCAAAGTCTCTTGGGTCATAAGCATCACGCGAGGCAAAAAGAATAAACTGTATCTGCACAGATTCAGTGTGGATGCTGTGATTCCCAAAGCATAAATTCCAAATAATGCAACCATATTCAAGGAGGGGGTGAACAAAAGAGGTGTATAGAGTTTTGGTGACCCAAAAGTTTTTGAATTTTTGGCGCGACATTTTATGAAACCGAGCTGCTTACATGCCCGAGCAAGATTTGTATCGTATTGAGAATGGAGATTCAACTTTCTGTCCAACAGAACGCCCAGGTCTGAGATCTAGTCAACTTTTTGAAATGGGGTATCATTAAGGTTATAAGTGTGCTCAAATACTGAGTTTTTTCTCGAGAAGCTTATAACATAACACTTTCCAACATTTAGATAAAGCCTGTTATCGTTACACCACTTCAATAATGAATTTAGTTTAGCTTGCAGATAAATAGCCACGGAATCGGAATTGACGGTGTGGTATATTTTGAGGTCATCAGCATACAGAAGATGAGGTACGTCACTTAAAATTTCAGACAAGTCGGAAATAAAGATGTTGAATAAAAGGAGACCCAGGTGACTACCTTGTGGCACCCCAGAAGAGGCAATCATTTCTCTTGAAAAAGTGCCCTGGAATTTTACAAACTGTGTTCGATTATTCAGGTACGATGCAATCCGACTCAGTAAGGACCCAGAGATGCCGAACTTCAGAAGTCTGGAGATCAAAATTCCATGATCGACTCGATCAAAAGCTTTGGTGAAGTCTGGTTACCTTTTTCTATTTCGCAGAGAATAGTTGAGGTAAGAAGCATTAGGTTAGTGGTATATTAGGTATGCTGCTGTTCGTTTAAACGTGGTTCAACCAACGTGGTAAGCTTATCACAAACAATTTTTTCGAACGACTTTGGAATAGCTGATAGTATCGTAATACCTCTATAGTTTGTTATAGACCACTTATCGCCACTTTTGAAAATCGGAGTCAAATGAGAAGACTTCCAGACAGTTGGAAAAGCCCCTCGTGATAAAGATGCGTTGAATAGAATAAACAGAGGGGAAGAGATTTGATGTATACACTCAAAAAGAAATCTCGGTGGAAGAGAGTCAGGTCCAGGTCCCTTGTTAATATCAAGTTCTTTAATAGCGTTAACGATATCTTCACTTGACAAACTCATTTCATCAATGAATGGTGCTGTCGTTGAATTGCAAATTGGTATGCTAGAAGAATTGGTGGCCGGGCGGAAAACCTCTTGGAAATGCTCGGCAAAAAGGCCGCATATAATTTGAGGGCAATTTGAATCACTATCACCGTAATACATTGATGTTGGAAATGCTGTGGCTTTTTGCTTGGTTTTTACGAAACTGAAAAATTCTTTGGGATTACGAATAATATTTTCCCCGGTTGAATTGATGTATTGATCATATGCTTCGCAAGATCTTATAGTGAATTCCAAAGCCAGCTCATCATATCTCTCATTAATTTATAGAGCTTGTTCCTTTGATTCCGCAGATGTGGAAGGTCGCTATCAAGCCAGTGATACTTGCTGTAAGTCATTACCATAAAAGGCATTGCTTAGATTAAGATCGATGGTTTTTGAGAAGTTGACTGGTAGAAGATGGTTATCAGTTTCATCAAGAGTAAAAGATAAGTTAGGGTGGTTAAAGTCTCCCAAAATTATAATTTGATCATGTTCATCTAGAGATGCAGCAATAGAATTTATAATTTCACATATCTTCTCGTAGGAGGTTTCATCAGATTTAGGTGGAATGTAAAATACCCCTATTTATAAAAATCACTTCGCTAAGTGTATTCGAACCTCCTTCTGTTCAAAAGTTTTATAGGAGGTAGTATCAACGTTTTCAGAGGCCATGGATCTTTTGATTGCAATCAACACTCTGCCACCTTTGGTTAGTCCTGTGAATGAGTAGTCACGTCTAGTCTATAAATGGTCCAGCTACTGTCTAGAATTTCTTTGTTTATGTAACCATCATGTAGCCAGGTTTCGGTGAACGTTAATACATTAAAATGGCAGGACCTAGCATCAAGGTATAATTTATTTATTTTCCCTCTCATACCGCTACAATTACGGTAAAAGAGTTTAATACCATTCAATGGTAAGTTAGTATTAGGAATGATATTTTTTAAACTTTTCTCTTGCTTTTTGGAGCATAGAGACATGCTAAGATGTCACATGCAAAGCGTATGTTTCCAGATCATTTTTAACCTGATTAGCAGAAAGTCCGAGCTGCTCGTGATATTTTACTAATAGATGGCGTAATGGCTCAATCTCAATAGGCAGGTCTTCTTGCTGAATTAGTACGTTGAGAGTAATTTTGGTTTTACCATTGAAAAAGGTTGATTAAGGCGCTTTTTGCATGTAAGCAAGATGAAGTCGAACGCAATCAAACAATTTGTGGTCCCGAAGTCTAGAAAGTAGATATCTACTCTCAAGATTATCCTTCATATCTGTAGCCAACTTCACAGGAGGTGGGTTTAGTGGGTCTAGGTGACTGACATTGATAGTAGAGATCGGAGTATCTGAAACTGGCGGAACAAGGATTATACCCTCAGAAGACGGAACCAACGTATCACCACGGACAAAATTTGAGTAAAGTGTTAGTGAAGTTGATTGTACAGGAGTTTTTCGGGAGAGGATATTAACAGGTGCACTTATTGGGTCAATCAAAGGAGAATTTGACATCTCATTACTCTGAGTAGTCTGAGTTTCAATGGGAATTCGTCTCTCCAAGTGTCGTATCATTTGAAGAGAAAGTCGACGTCTGAGAATAAGACTGAATCATATCAGAAGAGTAAGTCCTTGGTGACGAGCCAACTATATTGGATGTTGTCTTTATTTTTATTTTTATCAATCGCGTCTTACTTTTAGTGAACTTAGATGTGGATTTCCATTTCCTAAAAGTCATTGCATTCCAGTTCTGGCACTTGTTATCCTCTTGTAAATCGATGAACGTACAGGTGTATCGTGTAGGAATTGATACTTTGAAGAATTTATACTTGCGTTGCACCAACTAACCAGAACAGTTTTCAAGTATGTTACAAGCTCAAATTTGAGAAACTTCCTCATCCACACAACACCTGCCGACTTTGGAGCTCCTTTGACGAAAAATACTTGGTATTCAGGATTTTTCCGGTGTGATTCAGGCATTATTTTCAGATGTTGGGAATTCGCCATTTTGATTTTCTCGATCCGCCTGTTCCATTCCTCTTGCGACTAGGGAGTGCCAAACTGGATAATGTTATTTGTACACCGAACAGGAGATTTGGCCGACTACATATTTGCGACAGGGGTTATTTTCTTCATGGGAGATGTAGAAGCATCCTTCACTTCTTTGTGGCTAGAGTTGGCCATTGCTGCTTGCTTAAATTCTGCGAGTATCAGCTCGTGATTTAATGATGGCGGTGAATTTACTTTAGAGTTAATTTTTTCAAGCAAAGTTTTTTCTATACTATTAATGGCTCTTAGCAGTTGCTCCTCCAAAATTTTTGGCAATTCTGAATTTTGGTTGGAAATTTTGCTATCGATATTAGAAACCATTTTTCCCAAATCACTCAGATTTGTACCGATAGTGCTATATGACAAGGGAGCCGATGCATTAAACGGATAATTAATCGATCCATCTTTCACTGCTAAAGTATCTTTCAATTTTTTCAGCTTACTTTCAATTTGGGTCGTCTTGCAACAATTATCTTTAATTGAAATAAGCGCATTCTTTAGTTTTTCAAGCATTTTTTCGGTTTTGCTAGAACTGATACTGGATTTATTTATTGTTGAGGCCAATCCATCAAAGCAATTAGCCATTTCTGCAAAACTTTCGTCATTAGGCCTAGTTTGCGCTTGTTGCTTATAAAGAAGCTGGTCTTTGTCTGAATTAAGCTTATCAACATAAGCTATGATGATATCGTACATGCATTTTAGCAGGTTTTTGAAGCTCTGGCAGTCGGAGCAGATGAAATGTGTATCGACGAAAGTGTGTTGCCAATCCCTTGGCGCATCAATGCAGGCTCCATGGAGTTTTCGATTGCAGAATGCTTTGCAAGTGATAAATTTAAATGTATTATCGAACGCGATGCAATTAGGGAGGCTGCACTTTAAACTCATTTTTATCTTTTTGTTAATTTTAAGTTGAATTGTGTGAAAAGCGTTTTATGCGATCAATAGGGTTATGTACAATATTTAAAAATGGGTCACAGAATTGTTACAATTAATCGAGTCAAATAAAAATAAAATTGTATTTAATGCCCGTTCATCAAAATTAATGCACTTAACTAGCGAATGTGTTTATATAGCAATAAAGAGTTAAAAAGTAAATAGTTAATTGGGACACAGAATTCGAATTTAATTGGGTCACTACGCGATTCTGAATAAATGCACTTAAACAATTTACTGCGTCATGGATATTCACTGGTACACTTCGTAAAATTGTTATGGCTGCACATTCATACGAGTTAAAATTAATAAGGGCACTTCAGAAATATATGAACATAAATCACAAAGTTAGCAAAACACTTTATTATTGATTAAAAATTCGATTAATAACCACGGAGCGATTCAAATATGCGTCGGTACGCGACAGTGATTGGAAATCCAACCATTATTCTTACAATAATCTACCTGACCAACTTCTGTAAAGTTCTGCAGAACTCCATCGCTGACTTAAATTTTTTCGAAGAGTGTTGATACTTTTTCTTCCCTTGCATCCAAATAGCTCGTTTTCTTCCTTGCTTCTGGATCCTTTTTGAAGTTGCGATGGATTCTCTCAATATCTTGTCCGGTCTCCAGCGGTTGTTTCAGGATGGCATCCATGTCTGGGGTCACCAAAGTGTTCAATACTGATTTAAGGTCCTGTACCTAAAATGTTGGATATTGATTAACGTCTAGTTATAATACGCCTACCTTCGCCATTGAAACTTAACTCACTCTATATTTCAATCATCTTTTTCTTAAATACATAAATTCTTGCTTATCCTAACATTTTAGTGTGGGAAAATTCTAAACATCTCATTCAAACTTTTGATTCTCACGTTATTCCTCATCAGAGTCAAAACAATTGCGTATGCATATCATTTTTCAAATTATAAATTTGCAAGATGTATTCTAGACAAGAATGTTTCTTGCATGGTAATTTACCTTGAGACAAAGAATTTGTTTTGACTATGATTCAGATTACATTCGAATTTGTGAAACTACAACGTGAGAACAAGAACATAAACAAATGCGATTCAAGTAGTTAGAAATTATTTTAAGCGCTAGAGACTTATGTATGACAACGTTAAATCTGCTTGAACAGCAACCTTAGAAGATCTCCTTTCAAACCACGCACAAAGGTATCTAAAGCCTTGTCACGGCATACACGCGTAATAATTTCATGGTTTCCGGACCCATTTCCATCGAACACAATTTGTTTAATATAGTCCAAGAGCCCAGGGCCGCCAGACGTTACTTATTTTCTGAGTAACAAAATGTATCGTACAGAATAGTGTTAGTGTATACTCTGAAGCTATACATACCTGCTAGCTTGGGCCGGCGGCCAATTTACCTGTACCAGGTACTAAAGGTAAATAAAAAAACTCTCACTTTTTTTAAAGTCTGAGTGATAATTTTAGTTTATATTTTACACAATTACATTAAAAATTTCAAATCAATATTACCAGATAGTTTTCGTTGGCGGCAATTTGCGCCAGACACTTTAAAGTTTGCGAAAAAATAACGTAAGATTACTTAGAGTCTGAGTCTTAATTTTTATACATGATATTTTAGAAACTATTTCAACACAATTTGCAAACAGCTAGACAAATTGTAGGAGCCAAATATCCGCCAGATATTTTTAAAATCTCGCCTTGAGTATGAGCGCGCATATAGTGTTTTGACGGTTTTATGTCACAGGCCCATTAAATTTATGTTCTATTTCAGTCTTGTAAAATTTTTGAATAATGATTAAACCATATTTTAGTGCTCAATTACAGAAATTGTTAACTTATAGGCGTAAGGTTCATACTAAAAGTAATTAGAAAATTAATTTTGTTACTAGCATTTAATTCTATAAAAAAATATTTATTCACGTTCTTCTACAAGATATGAAGAAATTTATATAGAAAATATTATAAAAAAATTAATTCAAGATTAGTTACTTTGCTAATTAATAAGTATATTGTAATTTTCAATTTTCGTCATCGTCATCGTTGATATTTGATAACTCGTCATCCAGCCAATCTTTGTATTGAGTGTCTAAGTCATCATCATCGTCATCAAGATCAGCATTACTTGTCTCTGTAAAAACAAACAACGTAATAAAGAATCGAATAGCTATAAATTTATAAAAGAAATTTTAGAAAAATACCTGAGTTTTTGTCAAGCGATTCACTGACGAAAGCTGGTAATTGATCTCCATCGAACCAATTGAATTGATACTGGTTGTCTTCTAACTTCCATCCATTATTCTCAGGCCTGAAAATACCAAGCATCTTCATGTGAGCATTATTCCATAGACTAGCGATGTAATTTGCTCTCCGAAACTGCTGTCGAAGTTCCATCTTATACAGTGGTAAGTTGCTCGCATCAAAGTTTTTAATATTTTTCCGGACAAACTCTTCATTTACGTCGGAAGCAGTGTAAGTGTTGACAAACAATTGAAGTCTTGCAGCATCTATATCAATGACTCCGGCTACGTAGTAAACATCACAAATAAATTTCTGAATAGTATTGAAGGTTTTTTCCTCAAGTTCAATATTACTGAATAATTCCAACTCACCGAATCTGGTGAATGCTTCTTGGTACTCTTCGTTTTTTCTAAGAATATTAAATGGCCTTTGTTTACCTTTCTTGAAAAAAGCTGGGTTATAATCACAGCCAGTAATCGCATGAAAGCCTGGTAAACTTCGAGATAAACACGGTCCTAACTTCTCGTAAATTTTTGAAACATCAATGTATCTCAGCTTATTCCCAGTGCCAGTCAATATCCATACGTGAGAGTCATCGTTTTTTAAACGATGCATATTGCCCAGCATTATTGCTGCAATATCAGTATCAGAACATCTAATTACAAAATTAGACTGCGTATCAATATTACATACATGGTAAATAATTTTAGTGTCAGCTTCTTCATGATCTGGACACGAAAGACTTTCTTCAATATTAAATACAATTGTATTATTAATGACGGTATATGAATGACACTATTTAAAATTAATGAAAACCTGTTTACTGCCAATGAATGGAACCATCTCCTTAGAAGCCCAATGTAGGATAAAACAAGTTGGGTAGACAGACCTATGCTCATGTCAGAAGGGTTTTGTACTCAACTTACAAAATGCAGTAACCAGCAACGAATAAAATCATGAAACATGTCAAAGACGATTTTATTGGAGAAAATGTGAAATTCGAGGATCATGCTATTATTAACAAAGTTGAAAGAGTTTTGACTTCTGAGGTATACGTTAGAGTTATACCCATAAATATCTCCCTTGATAATTTTTTCAGATTTTTTAGATCAAGGGTGTCCATTCGCGAGGGAGGAAACACATTTTTCATGTATTTCCCCCCCCTGTGCCCCCACTGAAGCAAAAACGGTCAGTTTAAGAACTGTTTTGAAAAGCTCTCATAGAGAACTTTCAGTTGATACTCATATCGGCTACCTTTCATGAAATTTTTTTCAGGGGTCACTTCTCTGTACTGTAATCATCGATTCATGGCCTATTTTTTCGAATCCTAGAATGGTTACGAAGCCCTTTTGCTAGGAGCTCTCTCCTGCCTGTTCGACTTGTTTCAATTATATGTACTCATCTTCATGATACCTATCATTCCTGCAATTTTCATGCAAATCCTAGCAAAGCTGTAGTGTCTAAGTCGGTAAAAAGAGCATATGGCTCCATAGCCATATGTTTCCATAGTAATACAGGGCACATTGTTCCATAGTAATACAGGAAAATTCAAATCGCTATAACTTCGTCAAATACTATTCGATCTTTATCCTATGAAAAGTCATCTGTTTGCAAGATTTTATTGAATTTAAGGGTACCGTTTAGATTTTATTCAAGAAAACATAAAACCGATAAATCATACTATTACCAACAAAGTTGAGTGAATTTCAACTTCTCATGTATTTGTTGTTGTTGTACTCATTAAGGCCTACATTCATGATTTTTTTCAGATTTTTCGGATCGAAGGTGTCCAATCGCGAGGGGGGGGGGTACGCGAAAAGTTCGTACATTTCCCCTTCCCCTGCCCTCCTCGGTACTTATAAGACAATTTTAAGACTTGTTTTGAAAAGATCTCAATGAGACCTTTCCTATGACACCCTACTCGACTACCAATGGTGAAAATTTTTTTTTGAGGGGTTGATTGATTGATTGATTGATTTCAGTTTATTAGTAATTTCTTGATTACTTTTAATTACATTTAGTTATTATATTTACATTTTAGCTTTTAGTTGTGTTTTGTTACAATTGAATTTTTTCTTTTCTTGCGTTTAGTTACATTTAAATTTTTCTTTAACAAAAGCTATGCATTTTCTTTTGAAGTTATGAAAATTAAGTTCTTCTTTAATATCATTTGGTAGCGTATTGTATAGTTGTAGACCTTTGTAGAAAAAATTTTTTTGAGCTGCCATTGTAGCGTGATGTTGCAATCTGAAGTCTTTCACATTCCTCAATTCATAGGGTTGCATCTCTCCAACGTACATGATCTTTTCTGTAATGTATCCAGGAACTCTTCCATGTTTTGCCTTATACACTGATACTAGCGTGTTTAATTCTAGCCTCTGACTTATGCTTAGCCATTTCAGCGCATCCAACATAAGTTGTATTGATTCATATTTACTACACTTTAATATGCTTCGCATGGCTTTGTTCTGAAGCTTCTGAAGTCTTTCAATTTGCGCATTATTGCAGCACGAGTATAAAATTGTGGAGCAGTATTCAAAATGTGGTTTAACCATAACATTATATATTTTGATTGCGTTTAGTGTCGACAGTTTTGGACGAATTCTTTTGAAGAAGCCTATCTTTTTTCCAATTTTTTTGCATATATAATCGACGTGTGCATTGAAATTCAAGTCTTGGTCAATGAGTACACCAAGATATTTAATGCTATTAACTTTTTCAATTAATTTACCATTTATTTTAATGCTTTCTTCACTGTTCATGTTTATTTCCATAAACTTAGTTTTCTGCTCATTCAGTTTAAGTTTATTCATTTTTAACCATTCGTTTATTTGTCCAATATCTTCTTCTAGTTTTGCCTTACATTCGCCAGAACTCTCCCCAATAGTATACATCAATGTATCATCAGCGTACAAAATTAATTTACTGTTTTTAATAACCGTATTGATGTCATTTATGTATGTTATGAATATTAGCGCACCTAATATTGAGCCTTGCGGAACTCCGTTTTCAACATCCAGAGATTCAGATGTGCAGCTTTTGATTTTAGTTTTTTGGGTTCTCTGATTTAGATATGTTTTAAACCAGTTTAGCTCTGTATCTTTAATTCCATAGTTATAAAGTTTATGCAGCAGAATATCACGATCAATAGTTTCAAAAGCTCGCTTAAAATCCAAGAATAATGCCATTATTTTTTTCTTTCCGACACTTTTCCATTCACTAATAACATTATTTACTGTTGTTTCACATGAATGCTCTTTTCGGAATCCAGATTGGTGTTTTATAAGTATATTATTTTTTTCTATGTATTCTTCTAGTTGTATTTTTACTACTTTTTCTAGAATTTTTTCAAGAGTCTTAAGAGTGTTTATGGGCCTAAATTCCTCACATTTAGTGGTATTAACTATTTTTTCTATTGGTGTTACCAAAGTTTCTTTCCAGCAATTTGGAAATGTTCCACTCATTAACGATTTGTTTATAATTTCAATGAGTTTTGATGATATTAAACTCCAGCTGTCGAGAATCATTTTTGGACTAATTCTGTCAAAATCTGCCTTATTTTTCATATTTTGACAAATTCTTTTTAGTTCATCGGCATGTATTTTTCGAAACTTAAACCTATGAGGTATACTATCAACGTCATTTATATAAGGCACATTTTCTATTGAGTTTCTTATTTCTTGGACGCTATTTACAAAATACTCATTGAATTTGTTTGCTAATTGTATTTCATTTTCATACGTTACTCCGCTAAATGTCACATAGTCTATTGTATTCCTCTGCTGCTTTAACACTAGTCTCTTTATTTCAGACCACATTTGTTTTTGACTATTTGCACGTTTAATTCTATTGCTAACATACCGTTTTTTTGCGTTACTTATTTGTGTTTTGTAGTAGTTTCTTGTTTCCTTGTATTTCTTCCAACTCTCCCTGGTATTAGTTAGCGTAGCAATTTGATATTGCTTAATCTTTGTCCTTTTCAATTTTTTTAAATTGCTATTGAACCAAATATTCGCGTCTTTGTTTATTTGTATTTTCTGTTTCCTTATATATTTGTCTGATGTGTTCTTTAAACTAATTTCAAGTGCCTTAGCATTACTGTGGATATCCACATCCGTTGAATATTCCATGTTTTCTTTACGAAGTTCTCGCCGAAAAAGCTGTGAGTCATATTTAAAAAAGTATATTTCGTCGTTTGTATGATTGTGTATTTTATGTTGTATATCTATATTAATCTCAATGACTTCATGGTCTGATATCTTCTTACCGGGATTGAATTTGACACTCAGGTTACTCATATTGCTAATTACAAAATCCACAAGCGTTTTTGAATTCTTTGTTACTCTAGTATAGTCCAAGACTCTCTGGCTTAGACAGTTATCATCACAAATACTCTTTATGTAGCGTCTATATGTACCTGTTTTTTTCCAGTCTATGTTGAAATCACCAGCTATTATAATATCTCTTCCTTGCTCCATTAAAAGCTCAATATTCTCTTGGAAGAAGTCGCAGAATTCTTTTTCAGAGCTACTCGGTGATCTGTATATTGCCACAATTATAAATTTTATGTTTTCACATTTACATTCGCATGCTAACAGCCACATTTTCATATCAATTATTTTTTCAAGAATTTTTGTACTTTTCCAATTTTTATTTATGTACAATGTTACTCCACCTGTGTGTGGCGAATTCGAAGTACAATTTATGTTTTTATACTGCGTTAGACTAAGTTCATTTTGTTGTATATTTTTTGTAACGTGTGTTTCTGTTAGAACTAAGAAATCTGTTTCGCTGTTGGCAACTAGTATTTCAATATGATCAAAGTTGTTAAGAAGACCCTGTATATTGGTACAAATCCCTTTTATTATCTTTGATTGCTAGTAACCAATTCTTTTCTTTTTCAGAACAAGTTTTTTCTGATAGACTGGGCACATTTTGCTTGTAGTTATATGATTTACATCCAATCCTAGTTTTAGTTTTTCATTTGCTCGAATACAGTTCACACATTTTTTTACTTGCTCTTTAGTGCATTCATTTGATCTATGGTTACCTAGACATTTTATACATACATCATTACTTTTACATTCAGCTGCTCTATGATTGAATCCTCTGCATTTAAAGCAGCACATTACATCTACTCCATCGAACACTCTACATCTATCCCAACCAATATTTAATTTTTCAGCTGCTAAAACATTGGGAAATGTGTGTGCATCTGTCTCAATTACCACATTATAATACGTTTCATTATTCTTTTTCATTTCGTAAGACCTTACAAATTTCAAATAACTCTTTTCTAGAATTTGATTTTGCTTTCTAAGCTTTTGAATCAACTCTTTTTCTTCGAGTTTACAGCTCATTCTCACTATTTGAATCCGGGGATTAATTGTGTTTGGTAGCTTTATTTCATAATCTTCTCCTATTTTTTGTTCAATCGCGTTTTTTATTTTCTCCCTTTCTACTTCATTCTGGCTTTCAATGACAACAATTCCATTATGTTTATTTTCTACATTGGATATTTTTAAACCATTTGAATCTACTTTTTTATTTAAGTCTTCCTTGGTTTTTTTACTAAGTTGTTTCACCTTTGGTTTTATGATTAAAGGTACATCTTTTTTTAATTCTGGTACCACCATTCGTGTGTTTGGGTTATCTTTCATCACCTCTGAGAATGGTCTTTGTAAATTGTTTCCCATCATATTGTTGGCTACAATTTTCTTCACTTCACCGCATATCTTTTCACTCTCTTTTTTGTTATTCTCTAGCTCTTTACAAATTTTTTCACTTTGCTTCTTAAAGCTGTCTGTTATATCACACATACTCTTCATTTCGATAACACTTTTTTCGCATGCCTCTTGTGCTATTTGCATTGCTCTCACTCTCTCGCAGTACCTTGACTCAATTGCTTCTAACAAGATTTTCAATTCCATTTCATTTCTCTTTATTGCAATATCAAACTCGTTTTTGTACTCTCTTAAGTAGTTTCCGTTGGTTTTCACAGCTTCCTGTATCTCTCTTATTGCAATATCAACGTTATGGATATACATAATGCATTCCTCACAGATAAACTTTATCATTTTATTGGTATTAAGAATATTACCAGAGTATTGATCCAAACCAGAACACTTTGCCGACAAGTGAAATATCTTCTCGCATACACCCGCGCAACGAATCCCTGATTCACCGCGTATCGCACTCTTACACTTGTTGCAATCCGGCATTTTGCTAGTTCGTTGCACTTTGCATTTAGTTTAAGCGTCTCTTTCGCAGTTTTTAATAAGTTTTTTCACTGTAACAATTCGTGCTTGATGGCAAGCACTTTGGAGGTACAAATAACCCTATATGGGGAGACCCCCCTTAAACCCCTTTAAAAAAAATTTTCACCCTTGAAATTTCAAGTAGTCACCATTTCTGACTTTTTCACAAAGTTTCATGGCTGTAGCCTCTATAGTTTCGGAGAAAAAGTGCTGTGACATACAGACGGACGGACGGACAGACGGACACAGGTCGTGATTGCAATAGGGTTTTGCATTTTAGTACAAAACCCTAAAAATCAACAAGAGCCTGTTTAAAGTGTACATTTTTCAATTCTTTTGCCAAATCAGATGGTCGAACTTGATCGGATCCAGTAATATTAAACTCCAACTGTGCTGATTCATACCGATGAGATCTCTCATAATCTTTAATTGATGGCAAAAAGTACTGGTCAAAAATGACATCATATCTTACCGCTTTTAGTTGTGCTACCATTTGCAACATTTTCTTAGAAATACTTCCAAAGGCTTTAGGAACATTAGTCATAGTATGAAGTAAGAAAAATCCATCAATTATGACGATATCAATCTGAGGAGGTGGATCGTGTTCTACGTTTTTTTCCATAGCTTTCATTAAAATAGACTTTTGGGTTTTACAGATACCACCATCGAAATGACACATAGATAATGGCACTTGAGTAATCGGATATGACAAAATTTTGGCCATATCAATTTTATGATCGATCGATATACCAAGCATGCGTCCAAATAAATCTCTTTGAATACGTCCTTCTTGCACTTTACCACCAATCTTTGTTTTTATTTTTTTAGAATAATCAACAGAAAAATTTTCTATAGGGTTTTTTTATGCTCTTTTCAAACCTATCTAAATCATTGGCACATTCGGCAATGAAAGTTTGACGTTTAATCTCACCATTTTGTTCAATATTGATGAATTATTCAACTGGCTCTGAGGCTACTTTACCAGACGCAATATTTATTAAAGATCATTAAAAGATCTTTAGGTACTACAGCGCCAAATGGATTGATAAACTGATCAGAGGTATCAAAAATTTTTGTAATTGCTTGGTATTATTTTTCATGTTATGATTTGCTAGCTCTGCTGTGACATCTTGTTCCCTATGCAAACCCAAATCCTTATGAACATAACTGATTATAGTTGATCTAATATCATGACTGAGAGCCCATCGTTGACGTGCTGAGATTGAGTTAGTGAATTGTATTATACCTGTGAGTCTCCACGCTGCATCTGCGTTGATTGTTTATTCTAGAACTAAATCGATTGGCTGTTTTGAAAAAGCCTTATTGGTTCTTTGAATGCCAAATAAGCCTTGTTGAAAAAGATCAGGGTGAGTTTCGTTAACGTTTTGCAAATTGTCACTGTATCTAACTGTCCAGCGAGCATAATTTTGTTGATTACATATGAAAAATAAGTTGGTGATTTTACATAGTACAAATTTGAATAATTCAAAATCTCCTGTGCGGAGTCTTCTTGATATATTTAAATAATAGTGAACTAGATTAATATAAACTAAATAAAATTGTGGTGTTTTTCCAAACTGACCGTCAAGAGTTTGTTGCTTGTAAATATTGCAATTATTTAATAGGTCATTAAGGTCTTCGTTCTCTATAATGAATGAAGATACTGAAGAAGTTCTCAGCCTCTCAATTTCTTCGGTCACTTGATCTGTAATCACGACATTATTTACTTCTAAAACTGATTTGAAATGTAAAACTTCCAATCCTACAGCCAGCAAAGGATGAAGTCTTTTACACCTATTAAAATGTTTTCCTTCCGCTTAACGTTGGGCCAAGTTACTCCCGTTTGTTTTTTCTGATCTACTAGGGCAGTTCCAATCGTTGCGCGTCTTGCTTTGTTGAGGGGTGATTCTGCTGCCGAAAGGGTATTTAATATTGGTGGGTGAAATCATTAAGTGGTTATTGCGTTATACGAGTAATTCTACTTTAATTTTCATGAACAAGATTATCCAACGTGCTCGCTTGGTTACCACGACTACACGTGTTTTTCTTTCCACCGAATACTCGTTTTGACCGAAAAATTACCCGGTTTATTTTTTCGAAGTAATATAAATCCATTTACCGAGCCCGAACCTAACAGACTGCTTTGTACCATAATATTGGTTAAACCACAATCTACAATGATTTTGCGAAAAGCTTTGAAATAAGCCATCATAATATAAAAAGGTCCCAGATGTATCAATAGATTATCCAAATTTGGTTTACTGTTAGCTTGGATTTGTAAAGCTACTTTTGCAATGGCGAGATCGTAAGTGACTTGGATGGAAGACTGTTGGACTTCTTTACAAATTTCTTGGCTTCGTTTCATGGTCTCCAAAACTACTGATTTATTGGTTGGTGATTCATTAATCGGAGTCAAATAAGAAACTATTTGCCTTGAATTATCACTGTCACTCATTAAATTATTGAAACCAACCCACATTGGAACGTTTGGTAAGTGAAGAGCATGGCTAATCATCCAAATTATCTCAATTGTTTTGTATAATTGCAAATTTACAGGGTCAGTATTTTCATTTTCATGAGTCGACAAATCTAAATTATTTGTTTTTCTTTTTTTTGTTGCCGATGGTTGTTCCTCTAGGTTTGTAGGTATAACCTCAAGTGTTCTTCGTTTTCTTTTATTTGAGTTTAAAGCTATATCGCTATTGCCAGCAGGTAAATTTGATAATTGTGTTTCTTCTGATCTATTGACAAAAATTGTCAAAAGCAACCCCGGTGCAGAGATGTGGTGATTTCTTAATTGTTTCAGGACATATACTCGACTTCTGTAATGAAGTATATGTCGCTTCTGTCTCCAACTCTTCAATTCCAGTATAACTAACGCAGTGACCATATCTATGAATAATATCTATAATTTTACGGCTACTATTTAAACTCTTCAAAGACATTCCAAGCATAATATGTTTGGACGTTTTGACTCTACCATTGTGGACAGCATATACGATATCTTCACAATACGATTTGACTTGACGAATACATTTTGGATTTTCTTTACGTTTTCGATTGCTACCAGCTATCAGAGTCGAATAAAAATCCATTAATTCTTGTGGAACTGATGCTTCTCCGTTCTCTAAATTTTGTACTGTTATATGTTGTGGTAATTTTTTCTTCTCGATTTGTAAGATGAATTTTCTCAATGATAAAGCAGCTTTGTGTAGCACATCTTCATCTTTCAAATTGTTATATAATTGTTCATCGATACTTATTAAATGTTTTGGAGCTAATTGTTTTTTATTTTGTATAATAAATTTTTTTATCTATTTATCAAATAACCTCGAAGTCCTCTAACGAATGTGTCTAAGGCTTTGTCGCGTTATGCCTGGGTCATGATGTTCATTGCATCCTGACTCATTTCAATGGACCCCAATTTATTGAGAATTAGCGAGAGGTGATTGTAAACCTCCTGGTAAAACTAGGACACCGAATTCCCCCCCTGTACTAACGCTGTCATTTGGTACTCCAGAGTACCAATATCTCTTTTATCCGCGTAATGCACCGTAAGGCACTTCGCAATCTTGTTCCAGTTTAGGGGAGTATTATATGACTCCAAAGCAATGTCTGCGTGACCAATTATCTTGTTTCGGATCACTGACAAGATCCCATTGTATTTGGGTGTGCCTTTTAGATGGTTGTAGATGAAGAGAATTCTGTCGACGCTCTTTCGCCATGAGCTGAACTCGCCAGGTTCCCCGGAGAAAGTCCTTAGACTTTTTACAACGTCAGGGATTCGGTCCATTTCTGACAAGTTCTCAATATTACCAGCATTGATAGGCACATCGACATCGTTATTGATGTCAGAAGCTGGGTTCATGAATGAATAAAAGAGTTCTCTTCCCTGTGTCCGGAGGGCTTCCGCTACAATTCGCGAAGTAGTTTGAGCGAGCTCATTTTCTAGCACGATATTTGGTGCATTTACTGCGATGTTATTATCACCCGCGGGATCCATGTTATTAAAACCTGGAGGAGCTGCGTTGGGCAGTGCTCCGGCAAGAGGATTATAATTAAGTCGTGCCGGATGAATAAAGTTTTCAGCGTTTCGCATAATTTGAGATCACTTGTTCACAATTAAAGCACTTGTTCACCTGATTGCAGGCAGCCACTTCACTCAGAGCGTTTAAATTTTGTGGAAAATTATAATTTGCAAACGATTTTTTGAAAGTAAACTTTGTAACCCAAATAAATCTGAAAAAGGATATAAATCTTAAAAAAGATTTTTCCAACCTCTTGGGAAAAATAAAAGGAAATGAAATGTAGCAATGTAAGAAAACCACAAATTTGCAACAAAGTGTAGGTATGATTTTTTCCGATAGCTTGATCCACGCATTCAAATCAATTTAAATTTCAAACCAATTCAAAAACACACACGAAATTCTAAAGATTTACAACAATTAAATTCAGAAAAGTAACAGCACAAAATAAATATTCAATTGATTCCCAATCTTGTTAATGAGACTCTGAATTTTTGGTGAAGTCTCGTGTAAATTACATTTTTATTTTTGACACATTTTTAAAATTGGCACATTTATAATATAAATATAGATATGAGTTCTGCACTTAGGTGACAAATTTATTTATTTGATTAAAAAAATTTTAGTTTGCCTTATTTTCTACACTAGCACAAAGGATTCAATGTAATTTTTCGCAATAAACTTTCAGTCGAATTAATCATTTAATATTTCTTCACACGTTAGCACACTTTAATTAATTTATTTTCATTTGGCACATTTTTTTTTCCTTGAAATATTTGGCGTAATTTCAGAAAATATATACTTAAATTACTTACGCAATTAATCCTGCGATGAGCAACATGGATATTGGATTATTAATTCCCGCGCCGAACATTGAACGATTTTGTTGGGTTCACTGATCCTTTTTCCTGTGGTTTTTAGGTAGTCAGTTGGGCTGCAATCCTTGTGTCGCTTGGCTTTCGTTTACTAACGATGTCCTTTTTGCTGTTGTTTGGTTGAAAACGGCTCCTAAGGGGCCAAAGTCGACGCCACACGCGTTTCTTCGAAATACGGTTATTCCGGATTCACGGACGCGTTTTTGCGAAATGGGTGTTTGGTTATCACTCTGCGTTTTAAACTCGCGTAAACTTTGCGTCTACTAGGATAACAGCTCAGCCTCAGCTTGGATGTTAGGACTATTAAGGCTTGATAATATTAATTATCTGTCCTATTTGTAGATTTTTTTGCTATTATTATCCTTACGCGTGCGGATGCAGGTCCCTGCTCGGGCGCCAGTTAATATTCCGGGCGGAAAATTAAATAAAAAAATATTTTTTAGGGCTGAGCCCGATGTTACTTTATTGATGGCTAAAAAATAACTGCACTTAATTCTAATGTACAATTTAAAATGAAACTTAAAACTATTTCGATGCGCCAGCAAAATTCTTTTCCCATGTAATAGGAATGCCTCGATTCTGGAAACGATGCTTTCAGGTGTAGACATTGCATCAGCAGTTTTGATGCGAGCTCAGGTGATAACTTGCAACTGAACATGAACTTGCGATATCGGGTTTCGTCTAGAACTTGTCGTGTGAATTACAAATAAAGCGCATTAATTGTGCTTGGAAGAATGTTTGCATAATTGATATATACAACTACAATGCTGAGGATTAGAATTATGTGTTGAATAAAGTGAAATATAATTTTAGAACATTTAAATTTAATGCATGAATTTATATCTTGGATGATTTTAGGTTTTTAGATAAAGAATAAATGAATTTAGGGTTTTTTTGTTGACTTTAGATTTTAGACAATTGGTTTTAGGCAATTGATACATGAATTTAGGTAATGAAACTGTACAGATTGGAACAATGCATAAATCACGAACAAGCCTATTTCAAAACATCCTAAAGTTCAACTACATTACAAATTGTGCATTTCTTAGAAGTTCAATTATTATATGTAAAGTATGTAACTATTGTGTGTGAGTGAGCAGTCGTCGTCAATCAGCCGCTCTACGAGTTATTCGTGTCAGTCGATAGGAGAGTCGTGTTTCACCCGTTCTACGGAGCAGTCGAAAGGTCGTGTCTCAGCCGTCGGCCGTCGTGTGCAAACCGTTATACAGTAAGCCGTTCAACCCATCGGTCGTCACTCAGTTGTCGCTACAGACACTACGCGAATACTTAAATAATATCAATTTATCTATTTTATAGCAGTTTATATGAATAAAGACTATTCAATATTACATTTGGGGGCTCAACCGTCTGAGAACATAGTTTAGTAGTGTATTCGCCGTGGATTTGGCACATGATTTCGTTTATCGTCGGCGCGGTTATTACGAAAAAGAAATAGCGTGACATTGTCATCTATATTCGTGGCCAAATTTACATGATCGCAAAGAAGACCCCGAAAAAACCGCGCAGTGCAGTGCAAGCGAGGCAACGGCATAGTAGTAGGAGAGATGGATGCTGTAAAGAACCAGATTGATGAGTGGCTAGAAGCGGGCATCATTCGTCGATCCACATCGAATTTCGCTAGCTGAATGGTTATTGGCAAGAAAAAGGACGGGACTAATCGAGTTTGCGTTGACTACTGTCAACTCAATAAAAACGTTTTGAAGGACTGTTTCCCCGTGCCGATTGTCGATGAAGTTTTGCTGAAGCTGCAGAAAGCGAAATATTTCACCGTGATGGATTTGGAAAATGGCTTTTTCCACGTCCCCATTGAGGAGGATAGTAAAAAATACACAGCGTTTATTACGAAAAATGGATTCTACGAGTTTAACAAGGCGCCGTTTGGATTCCGTAACTCTCCAGCAGTTTTCATTCGATTTGTGAACTATGTGTTCCGGAACCTAATTGACGAGGACGTCTTGGATTTATATATGGACGACATAATTATACATGCGGAGACGGCTGAACTTTGCATTGCGAAAATGAAGCAAGTTTTTAACGTTGTAGCTGCAGCAGGACTTAAAATCAAATGGAAGAAGTGTCGTTTTCTACAAACATCGGTAGATTTCTTAGGACACATTGTCGAAAATGGTCGCATTAAGCCCGGCATAGAAAAGACGAGTGCTGTTCGAAAATTCCGATTCCGAAAACAATAAAGGCCGTTCAGTCTTTTCTAGGCTTAACGGGATTTTTTCGAAAATTTATAAGAACCTATTCCCAGATCGCCACGCCGCTTACTAATTTGCTACGAAGGAATGCTGTGTTTAAAATGGGCCACGCAGAAATGCAAGCATTCCAGTCGTTAAAAGCTGCTTTAGTTGAAGAACCAGTCTTGAAGATTTACGATACAAATGCGAAAACCGAGTTACACAGATGCATCGAAAGATGGATTTGTGGCGACGTTGTTACAATGGTTTGACAATCAGTTACATCCTGTATATTTTTGGAGTAAGAAAACCTCTGAGGTGGTAGCGATGCAACACAGCTATATCCAAGAAGCTAAAGCTATTTTCTTGGCATTAAAGAAGTTTCGACAATATTTATTGGGGATACCATTTAAGCTGGTAACGGATTGCGCGGCTTTCAAACAGACCATTAACAAAAAGGACGTCCCCCGAGAGGTGGCACAATGGGTGATTTACCTGCAGGATTTTGATTACCAGCTCAAACACCGTAAAAGAGAACGCCTAAAGCACGTCGATTGTTTAAGCCGCTATCCGCAACAAATAATGTTTGTCTCATCAGAATTGACCGCACGAATTAAAACGGCATAGCAAGATGATCCCATGATAGCACCAATCACTGAAATTCTAACTACCCGGCCGTACGAGAATTTTAAATTAAAAGGGGGTCTTCTGTTTAAAGCGGTAGACGGAGCGGATCTTCTAGTGGTGCAACGACAAATGGAAGGAGAAATCATCACAGAAGCTCATAACACTGGTAATTTCGCTGTTCAAAAAACGATGCATTCGATACAGCAGAAATATTGGATACCGCATCTGAAAGACAAAGTCGCACATGTTATTAATAACTGCGTGAAATGTATCATGTACAACAAAAAGCTGGGGAAGAAAGAGGGATTTTTGACTCCAATAGAAAAAGGAGATACGCCGCTACACACAATACATGTTGACCATCTGGGCCCAATGGATGCCACTGTAAAGCAGTGTGAATAGATCGATCTTGTCCATTATTTCGAAGTTTTCATCGGAAGAGTCTACTAAATGATGTAAATTTGTTCCAAAGGTACAGAAAGCAATGAACAGCACGATTAACGTATCGAATAAAAGATCACCATTTGAGTTGATATTTGGAGTCAATATGAAGAATGTCATAGAGGACCACATTATACAGGCGCTTCAAGTGGAAATGTTTGGTAATTTCGATGTTGATAGGCAGCAGTTGCGGCAAAACGCTAAGGCTGAAATTCATCAAGCACAAGCCGTCTATAGTGAACAATTCAACAAGAAGCGAAAAGCAGGATATGAGTATAAAGTCGGTGATTTGATGGCAATTCGCCGAACTCAATTTGTAACGGGTAGAAAACTGGCAAGCGAGTATTTAGGCCCATATGAGATCACGAAAATAAAGCGTAACGGGCGTTATGATGTTCGAAAAGCTGGAAGTGTCGAAGGGCCTAGCACAACCGCCACGAATTGCGATAACATGAAGCTATGGCGATACGTAGTCAACAGCGAGGATCCTTGGTCATCGGAGGCCGATTACTGAATCAGAATGGCTGAATGTAAAGTATGTAGCTATTGTGTGTGTGTGAGAAGTCGTCGTCAGTCAGCCGCTCTACGAGTTAGTCGTGTCAGTCGATAGGAGAGTCGTGTTTCACCCGTTCTACGGAGCAGTCGAAAGGTCGTGTTTCAGCCGTCGTCCGTCGTGTGCAAGCCGTTGTACAGTAAGCCGTTCAACCCATCGGTCGTCACTCAGTTGTCGCTACAGCCGCTACGCGAATACTTACATAATATCAATTTATCTATTTTATAGCAGTTTATATGAATAAAGATTATTCAATATTACATATATAACGATGCAATTTTTTAAGAAATAATGATTTATTGCATTTTACAGAAGGTTCAATGAACATTGAATACGTGAATTATAGTTCACTGACATGAATATTGAAATGATGAATATGTGGATTATAGTTCACTGACATGAACAGTATTTGTTTGGAGTACACAGGTAAATATGTGCGCTCAGGTGTTAACTTACACAGGTGGATTGACCTTCGTATCTGCTTCATGTTGATACTTTTTCCGCTTCCTGCGCAGATCTTCTTTCGCTTGCGTTAACAATTTATTGAATCTTTTGTTTAATACCTCAAATTCAGATGAATCGAACACAGACTCCATCTCTGTAAATTTGCAGGATCGTCTTGCCGTGTTGGTCCTTTTACAAATTAAAATCAATATTTAAAATTTACCGAAGAGTCGCCTAGCCTGTTACAATTTGGCCAAATTAGACTTAGCATCGACGCAAAGCTTCTCTGCTACACAAACCTACTAAGTTCAGCCGAATAGTCCAGCCAAAGTTTGTATTGAACAGAAAGACTTCGCACGTATTCTAATAAATGCGAGCCAAAGTAATCCAATGGCCGTATCTTTATTATTGTACGGGTTGGAACCTTCTGATCCCGAATTCAAAATTCACAAACTATTTATATTATTTCTAGAAATACAAATCACATAGTTTATTACTTATGCCCTCATTAGTCAACACTCAATTTGTGGGGTCTGGTGACCCACAAATCGATTAACACATCATTTGTTTCCTTTCATATGCCCTTGTTTTTCGATCCATCGATACAATCAATGGAACGTTCAAATGCATATGTTCATTATGTAACCTTTTCACACGGTCATAAATTCTTATGGTTTTAAGTGCATGTGCATTGACATTAGAGTGCTTATATGCACATGGTCTGGGTGTCCAGCTACCCATTTCCACGCTGTACCGATGAAATTTAGGCACCTTTTTACTTTATGTGGTTTGAAATTTTCGATAAGGTTTTGTATTTCTTCGAATTCGTGAGCAATGTAGCGCGAAAGAGTATGATGTTGTACCGTTGGGAGATTAGTGATCGTGCAGATGTCATATAAGTTAAAATACACTTTTCAGTTTCTACTAAAAAAAATGCTCCACGAGCTTTATTCAATTAAATTTACAATCCAAGTGAAACTTATTCTAGTATCGATTTATGTTTATATCCGATATTTTTGCTGATGCAGCGTCTACCTTGTTGCTCATTGATTTAAATCGGTCAATGCATTTTTACCGGGCACGTGTTAGGGAACGTGCTGGTAACTCTTCCCCTTCTACGAACGATAGTCCACTATCGTTAGAAGTAAGGAACGTTATTAAACCTGGGCTGCGCTTGGCTTACTACTGTTGGTGGATAGCTGGTTGCTTATGGCATCGGAGATGATACGACACTGACCTCTGTTATAGGCTAGGTCAACGTTGATGAGGTGTTGCTTTGCTGGAGACAGATCTTTAAAATCAAGTAGGTTGATGTTACGGCTACCATGACAGCGAATAGACCATAGGTCGTATGCTGGTGAATTCCGTGACTCGATTTCAGCAATTCTATCTTCTCGGTGCTGTTGATTTTAATTTTGTCCAACATTTCGAGAGATAAATGTTCACCATATAATTTCCCCTCGGGAGTAAGCTGGAGTATTGCAGGTAACGCGTTGATCGTTGATATTTCATGCGCTTCATATTTTTGCCCGTTTATTCCGATAGAAGTATTTGTTTTATTGTTTAATGAAAACATCGCAATGGTTAATTCAGAGATGTATATTTCGAATATGACTTTACATTATGAAGATACAAAGAAGAGTGATCAGTTATTTTATATCGTTGCCAAGAATCCGTACAATGATACAAATGTGTAAACTGATACAATGATGCAAATACATATACAACATCCTTTTTTTTAATTAAAACAAAACCTTTCTGGAGGTTTTCGAATTCTATTTGATTTACGTTTTTGATTATATTGATTGAAGTTGTTTGTTTATAGAAGAAGATTAGGTAGAACGTCGCTCGTTGTTAGTTGTGAGGTATCTTCAGGAAGTCTTGTAATATGAATTGAATTTCGAACGTATTCCTTATTTCCCGTACGTATTATGTATGATCCTAGGCTCATCTGTCCTACTATAATACCTGGAACCCAAAATTTGTGTTGAGTATGTAATTTTATTAATACCTTTTCCCCTTTCCTTAAAATGCGTAGCTCCTTCGTTCGTTTATCATATTTCTTTGAATACGCTCGCCTTTTTGCAATAGATTTTTGAACACCCGTTGATATTTGTTGTTTGTAGTTAATTGAGGGAATGTCACATTGTAACCATCTGCAAATCGTTGGGCCGGACTACTTCCTATTTTATTTGGCGTGTTTCTCCATGTCAGAAGTGATTTGTAAAAGTCGTGATTACTGTCAATTGATTTGGTGATCATCATTTTCGATATTTTGACGGCTGCTTCAGCTTTCCCGTTCGCCTGTTGGTGCATTGGGCACGATGTCTTGTGTGTGAAATTCCACTGTTGATGAAACTGTTCAAAGTCTTGTCCTACGAATTGTGCGTTATCTGTTATAACCGTTTTAGGTATTCTTTGTCTGGAAAAATTACGTTTACAGAGGTTGATAATAGTTTTAGCAGTCATGTCTATCAGTTCATCTATCTCGAAGAAGTCTGAATAGTGATCAACTGTCACTAAAAAACGATGAGTGAGTCCTCCAATTTTCATTTCGAAGATATCTATAGAAACAGTTTCGAAAGGATATGAAGGTATTTCGTGTGAAATCATCGGTTCTTTTCGCTGGTTTTTTGAATATTTGTTACAAGTTTCACAATTTGCAATCATAGATTTTATTTGGTCGTTAATTCCAGGCCAAAAGACCGTTTCACGTGCTAAATTCGTAGTATTTTCCACTCCTGATTGGTTGGCATGTAATTTTTCCGAAATTTTGTTTTCGCTCTTAGGCCATCCGTTCAAAATAGTGTTGTATAAATCGATAGAAGTTTGATCGTTTTCGGTTTCATGTCTTATGTTCTGAAGAGTAGAATCACTTATTGGCAAGTTGTCGATCGGGTTCAATTTTTCAATGGTTTTAAATATTTGTTTAATGTTATAAATATCGTTGAATATTTTTTCGTTGTTCATACTTTTCTAGGCTCTGAACAAAGTATCGGCTATATATATGTCTTTGCCTTTTGTATATTTGACGTTAATGTTATATCTTTGTAGAATGAATATCATATTTTGCAAGCGTTTTGGTGCTTCCAGTAGAGGCTTTATAAAAATATTCGCCAATGGGCTATGGTTCGTTTCTATAATGACGTCTGTTTTGCCGCAAATATATTGGTCGAAGCACCTACATGCGAACACAATTGCTAGCATCTCTTTTTCGATCTGAGTATAAATCCTCTGTATAGCTGTTAATGTTTTCGAAGCATAAGCAATTGGTTGGTTGTCTTGAAGCAGAACACTTCCAATCCCGAATGAAGATGCGTCAGTTTGAATCCTTACTGGTTTATTCACATCATAATATTTAAGTGTTGAAATTTTCATTAAAGTCTTTTTCAATTCTACAAATTCGTTTTCATGTTCAGTCGAATATAGAGGAAGAATGTGTAAGTTTCGTAAATGATGTGTATGTTCGGCTTAATTTGGTATATACTGACCAAGATATGTCACCATTCCAGGGAAACGACTAAGTTCTTCTTTGTTCTTTGGTCGTGACATGTTACATATCGTTGAAACTTTTGAATTATCTGGTTTAATTCCTTTACTTGTTAGTATGGGACCATAGAATCTTACTTCACTAGCACACAAATTAACCTTTTCCTTGTTTAGTTTGAAATTTTCTTCTTGTAGTCGCTTTAGAAGGTTAGAAAGATTGTTGCTGTGATCGATGATCGCTTCTTCCTCTGTTTCCCCATTGCCGTAGATTAAAATATCATCTGCTATGCTCTGTACACCTTTTAACCCCTGTAATATTTCAATTTGTGCTATCTGGAACAGTTTCATTGCCGGTTTAACACCGAATGTGATCCTTAAGAATTTATAGTTACCAAACGGCGTACTAAATGTTGTTAGTTTACTGCTCTTCTCGTCCAATCTTAGTTGCCAGAAACCTTGCTTCGCATCCACTGTTGAAAATATTTTCGCGTTTTTTAAGTTTGGTAGAAGCTCATTGAATATTTTTTGAATAAATCTTACATAATTCAAATTTTTATTTAATTCTCTTGGGTCTAGACATATACGCAATTTATTGTTTTTCTTAACTAGTACTATATTATTCAATCATTGTGCTGGTTCCAATTGCTTCGCGATAATACCGCTTTCTTCCATTGCATTTAATATTTTCTTTAGTTCACTGCGAAACGCGATAGGAATGCGACGCGAAGCCTGTTTTCGGGGAACGCAATCCTTTTTTAGTTCTAAATTAATTAATTTCACGCTTTAATGTTCCTAAACCGACAAAAACCGTGTGATAATTTTCGCACTTTGTTTATTTTGAACTTTTTGATAACTGATTTTGTTACACACTGTTATAAGCTGCATCCCAAGACAAGTTTCAGCTGATAGAAGAGGCATATGATTTTCTTCAATTACTTCGAATGTTTTTCTCCGAATAACATTGTTGTGTTTTAGTGTTAAGCAGATTTTACCAAGGGGAATGACAATACTATTACCAAACGCTCGTAGCTTTGATATTGTATGTTTTAATTGGATTGAGCTTGTATTAAGAATCGATCTTAAATTCTGTATGCCTATAATGTTGCATGTTGATCCTGTATCCAATATGCAATTCACTTTTGTTTAGTGATTGTTGCTCTGTTTTATGTGTATGTTACACTTTAATAACTTGTTATCATTAGTTAGTGTTAAAATGAAATTAAAATTTTGAGATGGTGGTGGTTGGTTTTGGTAGTCATTGTACAAACTTTTGACATATTTGTTAGATGTAGTGTTCGTATTAATGTTTTTAGTTAAACATACAACTGCAAAATGCCCTTGTTCGCCACACTTTCTACAGGTTACTGTTCTAGCTTTACATTCATTAAGATATTTGTGATAGGTTTTTCCACAAAAATTACATTTTCTCTCGCTTTCGCTTTCCTGTTGCGTGTCATTTGGGTTATGTTTGTTGTACAGGTTTTTTTTGTGTAAGATTTACAGGAGTGTTGGTATGTTTTATGATTTATTTTATTGACAAAGGGACTACTTTGGTCTGGCTTAAAAGAACTAGTTTGTGTTTGATCGTGGAGATTTTTCAATTGTTTCGTAAGGTTTCTTTTGCGCGACATATGTCTATTGCCTTTTGCAGTGTTACTTCGGAGTTCAGCCAAAAATTTTTGTGTAGATTTAAGGCTTTGACAGAACATATAAATTTGTCCAATAATTTGTCACCCGATAAACTTCCATACTGCGTGTTTTTATTTAACTCCCTTAGCCGCGCAAAATATTCGTCATATGTTTCGTTGATCCCTTGGGTTGCCAAGTTAAAAATAGCACGCTCATATCTTTTATTCACCTGTGTTGTTATGTTTTTCTCTATCGCGTTCAAAATGTTGGATGTGGTTGATTTTTCGTCAGCCGACAAAGGCAAGTTGTTGTGAATTTGAAAAACATCCGAACCAACAGCAGTGAGCAAAATGGCTTTTTTATCTTCTTCAGTTTTTGAATTTAGGCCACTGGCTATTACGTAATTATTCCACCTCTGCGTAAATGTTTTAAAATTTGAGACTATGTCGCCCTCTTTGATATTTATGGGATCTGGAATGGGAATGTTGATCCCGTTGTTGCGGCACTTTGTTGCGTTGCAGTTAGAAGTGCTTCAAGATTCTGTAATCTTGAGGAAACTAGATCCAAGTTTCTTTTCATTTCTTCTTCCATCCTTTGCCTCGTTATCGGCATATCCCACCCATGTTGTCAGTTTAAATCGCTTCGTGTTTACCTGATTTAACTTTATAATTTAGTCTTCATTACGTTTGTTTAATTTCATTGACACCATGTTTACCCCACACCTGACACCATGTTTTATTGTTAAATGAAAATATCGCAATGGTTAATTCAGAGAGGTATATTTTAGATATGACTTTACATCATGAAGGTACAAAGAAGAGTGATCAGTTATTTTATATCGTTGCCAAGAATCCATACAATGATACAAATGCGTAAACTGATACAATGATGCAAATACATATATAACAGTATTGTGGAATTTGATTAAATATATTCCGTTAAGAAGGTGCGTGGTGTTTTCTGTTTCAACTTGATCATGGAACACATTTAACATCCTGTAGTCTTTAAAGTGGTTGGGATATATAGTTTGGATAAGACCCATTGTACGTTCGTCAGTCAGGAGTCCATTAATAAGGGGTGGATTCATATATCTTTTAAAAATATTTATTATATCGCTTCCGGAGTAATTTCTTTGGATAATGATGTGCCTGGTATAGTTTTCAAATGGGTTTAGAATCTGATAGCTGTTCGTTCTCCTTTTTTAGCAGGAGTTGATTCATAAATACGCTGACTGAGGATTCTACAGAAGGGATTAAATTTTGTGCTAAGCTGTCGTCACTGTGTTCCGTAAGTGTCAGAGAGTTTATTTCGTTTGTGTCGTGGGTCATGGTAGTCATTGTTTTTATTGTTTGAGGCGGTCTGGAAAGGGGATCAGCAACAACATTTGCCTTACCCGGCTTATATCGTAACTCATAATCATGTTCCTCGAGAATCGCTTTCCAGCGTTTAAGTTTGCTGGTGGTATTTTTCGAACTGAGTGCGTATGTGAGGGGCTGATGATCGGTAAAAATTCGTACATGACTGGAGCCATACAGATAATTTTAGAGGGAGTTTAGTGACCAAATAATTGCTAACATCTCTTTTTCATTCGTTGCGTAGCTCTCATCAGTTTTACTGCGAGTTCTTGACAATAATGAGATTGGTTTGTTGTTGTTAGGACAAGACGGCACCGATTACATCATTAGACGCATCGGTTGCCAGCTCGAATGGTTTTGTAAAGTCTGGGTGTGAAAGTACGACGTTGTGGGATATGAGAATGTTTTTGAGTTTATCCTACGCTGCTGTTGCCTCCTTATCGCGGGAGATTGGTTTATTTTTGGATGAGTTTGTTGAGACTCGTCCATCCTTCCCTCTTAAGAGGGATGTCAGAGGCTCAGCGATTTTTGTATAATCCTGGATAAATCGTTGCTAGTATCCTGACATGCCTAGGAAAGAATGTAAATCTTTGAGTGTTTTTGAAAGTGAAAATGAAGCGATTGCTTCGACTTTCTTGTAGTTTGTCTTGATGCCATCTACACTGACTATGAAGCCTTAAAAATTCAACTTCTTTCTTGAGAAATTTATATTTATCCAAATTGATGTTCATAGTGGCATCCTTGAGGGTCTCAAGGATTATGTCTAGATTTTCGAAGTGTTCTTTTTCGGTCCTACCGAAAACTATAATATCTTCGATGTAGATGCAGCAACGTTTTCCAATATGTTCGTGAAAAATATCGTCGAGTGCCCTTTGGAAGATTGCTGGGCAATTTTCAGGCCAAATGGAAGGCGGACAAACTTAGATTATGATCAGGGTTCCTCGCGATCCATTAAATTGCAGAACCAATAAAATTTAGTGATCTTTTGGTTTTGTGTTGGTCAATATTGCTGACCAAGTTGTCTATCTGGTTAATTTCGCGATCAAAGAGGGAATAGAAAGGATTACTGGACTGAATTTGGTTTATCAGGATGGATGAAACTGTTTGCGTGAAGTTTTTATATCTATTGGTATTATGTGGATCAACTTAAGATTTCCTACTTGGATCTAGGCTGTTCCAGTTCGTAGTACCAAAACTTGGGTGTTTGAGTAGTCAATAATTTGTACGCTGACAAATGCTGCTGCGGCGAGGAATCTGAAAGTGAAAATAAATTTTTTATGTCACTTTTATGGATTACTCTTCCTGAATCAGTTACAACAAAAGATGGTGTGTCCTCTTTTACAATTTCTCTCTTGTACCTTGGTGAGAGTTTAGTACCACCACGTTTATTATTTTTAACATAAATGACCTCCCCTGCCTCGTAAGTTTTTATTGGCTGTCTCGATTTGTTGTGATATGCGATATCCTTTCTTGTGGCTTTTTCAGTTCCTCAAGGTTATCTTAACGAGACTTTTCAAGCATCTCGTGGTCAGTGGAGACAATTCTTCCATAGAAGACCTCGATTGGTTTTTTTCCAGTAGCCGAGTGTGCACTACAATTGTACTCATATACCGACCTTTCGAGAAGTTCTTCAAAGGATCTGTGTGTCCCATCTGTTTTAAGGCATCGCATTATCTCTGTTAAAGTGGAATGGAACCTCTCAATCTGCCCATTAACCTCGCTTTTATAGGCTGGTGTGCGGTAAATTTGGATTCCGAGTTGATCTTGCATCATGAAGGTAATTGAAGCGGAGTTTAGAGATTTTTCTCCATTTATTACCACGTTTTTAGGGATACCAAAGAATATAAGGAGTTTTCTTAGTGGCTGACGAACATCCTCTATGGCTCGGGATCTTAATATTTTAGTTTGGGCGAATTTAGAAAATTCATCAATGGCTGTGAGAACTATATGTGATTCTGCCAGGTAGATGTCTATATGTATGATATGGCCTGGATATTCTGGGATTGGAGTGCTACCGAGTATAGGGTTGTTGGGATGCCTTTCATTTTTGTTTTCCTTGCATATGACGCATTGTTTTTCTATTTTCTTGATTTTGGCATTCATTTTCGGAAAGTAGTATTTTTTCTAAAATTTGTTTTCTATTTTCTTTTGCACTTCTATGTGCCCGTTTATGGACTTTCACTATAATTTCCTCTTTCTCTGTTTCACCACGTATGTTTTCGACTTCTTTTTGCATGAACCTTATTTTGAAGTTACTGAAATAGAGGACATAAAGATCCTGAATCTTTCCCATTGAATCTTCGGTTCCCATGATGCCATTGATGATGCTTGGATTCAGATACCTTTTAAGTATACCGATGAGGGTCTCACGTGTATACACTGGCTCAAAAAATACATGTTTCTAATAATTTGGGAACGTTCTTTCACATGCATAGCTCGTAGTTTCACCAATTTTAAAAATAAACTGCGTTCGGAATGCATTAATGGGGGTCTCAACTGATGGTTTAAGAGTTTGGCCTAAGGTGTCATCGCTATGGGTCACGGTTGAAAGTGAGGTTATATCACTTTCTTGTGGAGGTCTGGACAGTGCGTTGGCTACTACATTTGCCTTTCCAGGCTTGTATTTCAATTCGTATTGATACTCTTCGAGGATGGCTTTCCATCTCTTCATTTTCGCGTTAGTATTTTTATTGCTTAGTGCATAAGTTAAAGGCTGGTGGTCAGTAAAGATACGGATTTTCTTAGAGCCATAAAGACAATTACGCAACGATTTAAGGGCCCATATTATATAATTTTCTTCTTCCTCTCTTAGAGTTCTGGATAGAAATGCTATTGGCCTAACTTCCTGCGACAGAACCGTGCCAATGGCATGTTGGGAGGCATCTGTCGTGAGATCAGATGGCTTCTGGAAATCTGGAAAACGGAGAGCTACATCACGTGAAATAAGAGAATTCTTGATATTTTGAAAGGCTTCCATTGCATCTTGAGATAGGTTTATGCGTATCTTGCCGGACATATGTCTGGAGATGCGTCCTTTTTCTCCTCGTAGAAATGATGTTAATGGGGTAGCCAACTAGGTGAAGTCACGGATAAATCAACGATAGTATCCGGCCATCCCCAGGAAGGATCTTAATTCCTTCAACGTTCCTGGAGGAGGAAATTTTGCAATAGCCTCTACGTTATCTGGATTGGTTATTATACCTTCTTCGGAGATGACAAAACCCAAATATTCCACAAATTTTTTTAAGGAATTCGCATTTGTCCAGTTGCATCTTGATACTAGCTTGTTCTAACGCTTTAAACACCTGGGCAATGTTGTTGATGTGCTATTTCTCATTGGCGCCAAATACGACGATGTCGTTGATGTAGAAATAACATCTAACACCGATGTGTTCGCGTAAGATGTCGTCAAGTGCTCTTTGAAATATGGATTGTGCATTTTTCAGCCCAAACGGCAACCTAGTGAACTCATATTTACCATTGTTAACTGAAAAAGCAGTCTTCTCTATATTCGATTCCCTCAATGGAATCTGGTGGAAGCCGCTCTTCAGATCGATTACAGTGAATAACTTACTATTGCCGAGGTTTACGAGAACTTCGTTAATCTCCGGTATTGGTTATCTGTCAGGTATTGTTACGGAATTCAGTTTCCTGTTATCTATAACAATCCTGTACTTCTGCTCTCCAGATGCATCCAATTTCTTTTTCACGACCCACATTGGGGCGTTGTATGGTGATCTAGATGGCCGTATGATGCCATCATCTAGCAGCTTTTGGATCTCCCTTTCGACCACTGGTTTGAGAACGTAAGAGTATGGGTAAGATCGAGAATAAACTGGGTTATTATCCGAAGTGTGGATCTCTGCCTTAATTGTGGTGACAAAAGTTAATTTAGCATTAGGCTCTGAAAATAGGTTTGGGTGTCGTTTTATCAAGTACAACAGATTGGAGGTTTGCTGTCGTGTCAGATGCGAAGTGCGACTTTCGAGATTTGTTCACAGATTCTGAAAGACGTTGTTTGATTGGGATTCGTATATTGTTCTTAAGCAGGATAAAGTTTTCTGCTGCATAAATTACAGCACCTAATTCCTTCAGGCTGTCATTTTCTAGGATTCCATGGAAAAATTTCAAGGTAGGTAGAATGAAAAACTTTAAATTCGGGGTTGATGGACTAAACAGGTTAATGGTGAAATGGTGCGTTATCTCTACATTGCCTCCGACTGATTTTGCCAAAAAAGGTTTTTCGTTAGGGTATATGAGGTGAATACAGGAAGGTTGTATGTAGTTCTTGTTTGATCCTGTGTCAATGAGAAACTTGTATAATCTGCCGCTCCTCACTACGAATTCAAAATATGGCAATGAAGAGCAAGTCATTTTAAAAAATGAATGTCCTGAAAGTCTTGATATTCTGGAGCGACTTCGAATTCTTCGCTATCGTGTCCCCTGGGATTTTGATGTAAACGATTTGGGCTAATTTCTATATTTTGAACACCGGTTCCTTACGGATACCATGCTTTGTCCCATATATTTTCTTCGTTTACTTCTTTTTCGAACTCAAGCGTCCCAAGGGCTGGGTCGTACTCTTCGTTTAGATGAATCCGTTGTTATTTCCTTGGGAATTGTAACTGTTCTGGAGGTGGTCTCTTTGTAGTTTGGGGTTGCTGTGGTCGGTTCTGATAATTGATCATACGAGAATGTATAGTTTGATCAATATCCATGGGTTTCGGTCGAGGTTGGGGCTTTGAAGGAAGTTGATGCCTATAGCAAAAGGAAAGTTTGACTGCAGATGGTTTGGAGTAAAATTTTGTTGGCGGTATGGTTGTTGAATTTGTGGTTGTTGACGTACGAGGTCAGGGAAAAATGTGTACCGAGGTGCTGGTATTGACTTTTGTCTGGGAGGAACGGTCGGTGGTGCTTGGACCAGTGAGCGTCGAAAGTTGTTGTTGCTGCTATGCGCATGTTGTTGTCGATAATTGATATTCTCTTATTTCATGCATAGATGAAGAGCCTGCGGCAGATCAGCAGGTTCCTTTACACTGTGGAGCCTGGACAAATCTCCATTTAGACGTCATATAAATGTGTCCAGCGCTTTGTCCCTATAAGTGCGGATTAAAAGGTTTATCGATTCGGTCCTCAAGTTCATGGTTGATATTTTATTTAAGATTATCGATTAATGGTGGTAAATTGTCTGATAAAACCCTTGAATGGTGTCGCTTCCTTGTACTAAGCAAGTGAGCTGATATTCCAGAGTGCTAACATCCCGCTTATCGGCGTAATGCATTGTTAAGCACTTTGAAATACGGTCCCAGTCTAGAGGAATATTATACAATTCCAGGGCCGTATCGGCATTTCCAGTGATGTTGGTTCTTATTACGTGCAAGATTCCGTAATAAAGAGGTGTACCCTTTTGGGAATTATAAATCCGAAGGATAGGATTTCCAAGACCCAAATTCTCCTGCTTGGCCCGAAAATTCTCGAAGGCTCTTCACCACGTCAGGGATGCGGTCCATTTGTGAGATATTTACCAACAAACATAGTGTATCAATCATGTAACGCATTAACTTTTAACCAAATCATTAAAATGGAGAAAGCCAAGTTTATCTTCAAAAGTTTAAATCTCAGCTTGTCGTCACAAACACCATTTATTAAAGTCTCACAAAAGAATCAATACAGTACTAGGAACGCAAACCAATTTGTAATTCCTTTTGCAAGGACAGATCGCCTGAAGAACGATGCTACAAATGACGCCCTTCGTATATACAACAATCTTCCAGAATCAGTTAAAGAAGCGAATTCTCTTATGGTTTTCAAGAAAAGACTTAGGAACTATTTAATGAATAACGATTGAATCTCAGTGCAGAAACTTTCAACATAGCATCTTAGGTCAATTATTGATCCTATCTTCGAGATGCCTCGAGAAACACCTACTATTATTATAATATCAGTCCAGTAATTTGAACATAGCATCTTAGGGCATTGTTGACCCTATCGTCGAGATGCTTGAAGAGACAGCTATTCTTTTAACTCAGAGTTTTTTTTTACTGCGTCGAATTTATAATTTTTTTTTATCTCTGAGAGCTGATCACGATATGGACAAGACAAGATTAACCGGAGGACTTCACATATTTTTGTGTGCCCCCTTATACCGATGTGTTATACATTGCCTGGGTGGCACACCTGAGGAAACGACGAAATGTGAAGTGCAGATCGCACGAGCGTAGTGCGACGAAGAAAGTGTGATGGAGAGAGTGGAAGGGAATGAAGGTAAAAAAAAAAAAAAAAAAAAGTTGGCTGGTAGGATACACTGTATATTTACCAAGTTGGCTGGTAGGATACACTAGTCAATATCTTGACTTGCATCGTCTAGTGGATTTAGATATGATTCAATAAAGCTAGGACATTCTCTAGTTTACAGACTCCTAACAAGTGCCTCAATTGCCTGAACAGTGGTAGTGCTTGAAAATTGAGCATTTTGAGGTGCCTGCGGAGCAGGTTCTTGAGGAGGAGGGTTGGAAATGTCTGGCAACATTGCAGGTCTAATTAGGTTGTTTTCATTTCGGGACATGATAACCTTTTTGAATTTTTCGAAATGTACCTTTAATTTCCGAACAATTCATAGGTGACTAACTTAAAATCTGAATTTTTTATTTCACTATGCGCTTAAATTTGGAAAAAATCGAATAATCAGCACCGTATAAAAATTAGAAATTGAATGTGGATTTCACTTTAAAAATTAAATGTGGATTTCACTTTAAAGTATCTAATGGTTCGCAAGAAAATGGAAATAAAAAGAAAAATTACTAACATAAGATAAATGTATACATCCTTCATTGTTTTTAGAGGATCCACTTAACTTGAAAACACTTCTCACAGTTTTATTTTCAGATTCTAAAACTATAATTTTGCTCTTTTATAGTTGAAAATACACTTTACAATAGTTTTATAAATTTCTTGCTATTTTTTCACTAGCTCAATTCAAATATTATTTTTCCCTTCAAGGTGGCTGTCGGTTCTTGCCGACCCCTTTTTGCTCCTCGGCTACTTGGGGGCCTCTTTTCCTCGATAGGTTGTTGGAACCAAAGCACGGGGCAAGTTGGTGAACTTTTCAAGTATCGCGTTACTCGTGTCTTTCGTACTAAAATCTCGCGAGTACTTTCGCGGACGATACTTTCGCGGACGATACTTTCGAGCAATAATTAACGCGTTTTCGTACTCCGTTTTATCCCGTCTTTGGTCCGTGCTCAGGCGCCAGTTAAGAAAACTCCTTTGGTTTTCTTATTAAAAAATAAATTTTATTCTTATCAATTTGAGGACAAGTTAACAACTAACTACAATTTATTAACTAGAAACTAATGTCGCCTCGCTTTGCTGATGTTCGCGGAACGTGACCGGCAGATTTCTAGACAGGTATCAGATGCGCGTGGTGCTGACGATTGTCTAGTTCCCAGACAGGTGTCATGTTTGGGTGTTTTGACTATGTTGCTGGACAGAACTGTTGGGGCATCAGGTGACGATATGAATGTGGGAAAGTTGGAGCTAATGATGTTAAGTTAGATATTACTATTTCCTTGGACCAGGGTCGTCAGTTGGTAGTCTACCAAGATCGCGTTTATCGGCGTAATGCAGTGTTAGGCAATTCGATATTTTTGGCCAATTCAAGGGTGTTTTGTACGACTCGAGACCGATATCTGCTTGTCCTACAATTTTGTTGCGTACAACGAAAAGGATACCATAGTATTTCCGTGTCCCTTGAAGGTGTTTGTAGATCATCAGCATTCTTTTTACACTCTTTCTCCACGAACAAAATTCACTTGGGTCGCCGGAGAAAATTCGTAGGCTTTTCACGACGTCTGGAATTTTATCCATGTCGGGTAAATCCCTTTCGGCGTCTATGTTTATGGGTACGTCCGGATCCTGGTTTGGATCAGAGGCAGAATTCATAAAGGAATCAAATATTTGTCTTCCTTGAATGTGAAGCGTTTCTGAAACTAGTTGGGTTATTAACCGGACGAGGTCGCCATGATTCTGAATATTTTGTGGAGGATTTGGGGGATTTGCTGCTATGCCCTCTTCTTCTATTAAGGGTGGAAGTTCAGTGTGGTTTAGGCGTGGAGGCTCATCAGGTTATTTCGGTTGGCCATTACTCTCACAACAGAAGATTTTCCGCAAGGTGGGAGGTCTCACACTACAAGTAAAGGCTTTGACACAAAGAAAGCGCCGTTGATTTTCGCGAAAAAGAGGCGAAGGAATAATAATAAATTTTTGGAATGGAGAAGGATTTTTGCACGAGAATAAACATTTTTCGTAGAGGGGGAACGACACAGAATGACACTGTATATTTTTATGGAGAGATCACTAGCGTCCTATAATTTTCTTAGGACAAATAAAAAAATAATCGAGTTCACTTCAAGATAGGAAAAGGTATCCAATTTCACTGGCTGAAAAAATTTACTTGCAATAAAATGTAATAAAATTTTTTTTGATGAAAATGATCGTTTTCAATAAAGGTTTTTATATTTTTTTTTGTAAAATAATATAGAATATAATGATTCTAATAACTTTCGTTACTTTCATTTTCGAATGTATCTCTTTTCTCAATTTTCAATTAGTTTCTTTTGCTTTTCAACACAAGTTCAATCACTTCACTTTATTTCTTATAAATTTAATTTCTAACTTACAATATTATAGCTGCAAAGCTCAAATGCATGTTGGGTGACTCCGCTGACTCCTTCGCAATTCTACGTTGATTTTCTGCCAGGTATCGTTTTCGTCGTCACGTTGGGTTGGCTACAAGATTGATGCTGAGGGCGGCTGTTAAATCCTTAACGTCCGTTTGCCTAGTTCACGGCTACTTTGCGGGCCTCCTTCCCTCAGGCGAACACCACTGTTGCTATTTTGCAATACTTGTGCACAATTTGCGTTATTTTTTTACGGTACTTTTTATTTTCCCGTGATACCGAACGATAATTTTTTGGCTCACTTTCCCAGTCTCAAAGTGAAAAGTGATTTAACGATCTGCTTTAAGGTTATTGATCGACCAATATCCTTACGCGAACACTTCCTGTGTTTTACTTTTGTGAAATCTGCGGTGTCACGATCAGTAGCCCCACGTTGGGCGCCAGTTAAAATACTCTTTTCGGTTTCTACCAAAAAAAAAAAAAAATGCTCCACGAGCTTTATTCAATTCAATTTACAATCCAAGTGAAACTTATTCTAGTATCGATTTATGTTTATATCAGATATTTTTGCAGACGCAGCGTCTACCTTGTTGCTCATTGATTTAAATTGGTCAATGCATTTTTACCTGGCACGTGTTCTGCAAAATTTACGGGAACGTGTTGGTGTTACAAACCAGTATACCCTATGTATACTGGTAGGAACTAGGAGCTCAACTTGATGCGTATCCTATATACAAAATCAAGGCTCCCGGGGAAAGAACTCAATGTAATACCACTTACCTGCTACTCTGTCCATTTTCACTAAATCAACCAAGGCAAAAAGTTTATTTTATTAATTATTTTATTTTCTCTGTTCATATTTTTTTAACTTTACATTTTACATATTACATTTTTGGAGACATATCAATATTGAGCCTGCAGAGAATCAAATGGACGTGTTAATGGTTTGATGGTGGCTACACAGCGTAAAATGCCCCGAAGCCGAATGAGGTTCGCGGCTCAAGCCTACACCTCACCATCTAACCAAAGCGGAGATATTCTGCAGTTGCACCGGAACTTTATGAACGGATTACACTGACTGGCTCGAACAATTGCTTTACTGTTGACTTTGCGGCGAATACACTACTCGAACAATTCCCTTACTGCTGTTATCACTACTTCCCGTTTCTCGCTCGATCAATTGCTTTTAAACGATTCTGCGGCCTCAATTCGCCCTAAATTCGCTGAGTAGTTAAAACGTGCGCTCTCGTTCCACGAAAGCTTCTTCCTCCGCGCTCCGTCTCACTTGCCCGCATGGTGAAACTTTGCGGCAAATTGGAGAAATCAGGTGAGGAAAAGCTTTTGTTTAGCTATTCTGTTCTCTTCACAGTGTCACTCCGCTGGAAGCACACCCCGAAGCTTCTCATGTACATGGTCGTTGTCGTCGCTAATGTTATGGCTTATGTAAAGCGAATTATGAAGTCTTTTCGCTTGCCGTTGGTCGACAAGTACATGTTTTGATGACAATGGGCGTATGCGCTTGACCGTATACACTTGGCGGAGTATAAATGCTTAAACAATTGACGACATTTCTATATAGCATAACATTTCCTCCGGCGGATTTGAATGATTTACGTACTTGGAGAGTGAAGTAAATCGTTGTTCCGTTCCAATGATGCGAATTGCTTAATGCGTTAGTTGTACTTATATTTAGCGCTGTTAAGGCCGTTACTATTGTCCGCTGTACTTCCAACTGCCTATTGTTGATTGTTGTTCTGCTGCTGGTTCTTGATTAACATACTTAATCCTACCGATTAATTTCGTGTATTTTTAACTCCTAATTTACGCTACTTAATATGTTATGGCATAATTCAATGTCTTCAAGATGTTCTGTATTGTCTGTTGGACCACTCGTCTGACTTGTGCCTCCAGTAGTTGTAAGGTCAACATTTACTGAGTGCAAAGTATCATAAGGTTCAGATGGGAAAGGTTGTGTGTCATTAAGACCCAGATACTCCAAGAATGAGTCTTCTTCCCTAAGTCGAATGTCTTCAAAGAAATCGCTATAAGCTTCGGGTGTAATATTATTATTATGGGTGGTGAAAAACGTCCTTTGGAATTTTCTCGGGTGATGGAGCCCTGGTTGTTGTCTCTTTTGGCCAAACCCCTGTTCAATTCGCGGTCTATTTATGTAAATTGCATTCCGTGATCTCAGTGTGGGATCAACATTCATCGGCTCTGGCCTATTCGGGTTGGGAGGTAGTTGACGTTGGCTTGAGAGAAACATTGGTGGTCTTTGGTGAAAAAACTGAGGTGGCTGAAAATTTTGTAGATTATGCACTAGCTCTGGGAAATATTGCCGCCTTGGTGCAGGCATGGGAGCCGGAGAAGGGTCCTTTGAAAACTGTTTTCGTGGTGGTACTGGTGGAGGATTCTGCGCATAGTACTTATTCATGCGCACATGTGAACTATTCGCGTGTTGTGTTCTTTAATCAATATTTTGGAGCTTCAAGCATAGGTGAAGCGCCTGTGGCAAGTCTGCAGCATCTCAAATGCTGAGCAACCTGGACAAATCCCCTCTAATCCCACGAACAAATGTATCGAGTGCCCCGTCTCTACAAGTCTGAGTCATGATATTCAGTGACTCCTGACTCATTTTCATTTGTCCTAGTTTATTCAGGATTAGAAACAAGTGATGGTATACATTTTGGTAAAATTCAGAAACACTTTCCTGACCCTGAATCAATGCGGTCATTTGGTACTCAAGAGTACCTAGATCACGCTTATCAGCGTAATGAAGCGTAAGACACTTTGAAATTTTTTCCCAGGTAAGGGGTGTGTTAGACGACTCGAGGGCAATGTCCGCATGCCCTACGATTTTGTTGCGAATCACGGACAAAATCCCATAATACATGGGTGTTCCTCGCAAATTGCCGTACATTTTTAAAATCCGGTCGACCCATTTTTTCCAGGAGCTGAACTCTCCTGGATTACCAGAAAAATCACGCAAACTCTTTACCACGTCCAGGATCTTGTCCACACCCCTGCGTTTGCATCGATAGAGACATCAACATCGTTGTTGACATTCGAAGCAGGGATCATGAAGGAATTGAAAATTTCTCTACCCTGCTCCTAAAGCGTGGTGGAAACGATCTGCGCGACAATACTGTGGATATCTTCCCCGATTTGAAAATTGCCTCCAAAAGGCCCTTGTTGAGCACCCTGTTGGATACCTTGTTGACCCTGGATTTTTGCACGTGCATTTTGACCACTTGCATCAAGACGCGCGGGTCTAATAAGATTATTAGGGTTCGACATTAGTGAAGGCGGAAAAAAGGGCACAGAGTCAAGAAGGAATAAATTAAATAACGGAACGAACTGCTTTCTCGAAAAATCAAGCACAAATTAGGTTAAGAAAAATCAAAGCAATCGAAGTAAAAACGACAACGTAGGGCACCAGAACCAAGAAAGAGAAAAATCTTCAATACAAAACCCTCCAAAAACTTCCAAAACGTTAGTGGTGGGTGAACGGAAATCTGACTTTTCACAATTAAAACACCATTGAAAATTCTGTCACCTCAAAAACACTAGAAAAAAAAACTTTCGCACTTTCACTTGCTGAAAAAAAAAAAAAAAATATATATATATATATATATATATATATATATATATATATATATATATATATATATATATATATATATATATAAATACATAGTAACACAAACAAAGACTCAATTAAATATTTTGAAACAAGACTAAATTTTCCTTTAAGGTTATACTACAGGCTTTATATTTTTTGCTGTGTATATAATTTTAGTACATAGAAAAAAATTCGTTTTCCCAAATAAGTTTATATAAAGATATCTTTTCCTTTTCATTGTAGTTAAATGTGTAAATATAAAATTTCCTCGTTAACTATTCTTCAGGCTTATGACCTTACATTAAAAATATAGCAACACTGGAAGGCTTAGAAAACTGTTATTTTCTGCATCCCTCGTTCGTTGGGCTCTTATGGGCTGCTTCGCTGATCGGGTAGGCTTTGTCTGTTTGTTCCTCCTTGGTTTTCGGTGTGAACTACTAGAGGGCCTTTCCTCGAAAATACGTGGCCTTCGAGATTGGTTCTGCCTCGGTAACCCCTACTCCTTATGCACTTGGTTGCCGTACTTCGGTTGTAGTATATTTTTGGGCTAAATCACTTCACTTTTGTTAAGTTCACTGATTAACCCGATTTGGACCATTGGCTAGCCTCAGCACAATGTTAGACCTAAAGTAGGCTTATTATCATGAGATAATTGATCTATACAAATAACGCCGTGCTCGCGAAAACAGCCCCACGTTGGGCGACAATTAAAAAACCGGGTTGAGGGTAATTTAAAAAAAACTGACTTTATTAAAATTGATTTACAATACAGTTAATTCAAATGTTATTTACGGATATTGATCCAAGACTGAGGACTCCGTGATCATCTGAAACCTTTTATAATTTCCTATTGCACGGTTGCATCTGCATCTACTGTTTTGGGAACATATTATTGTTTTCGATTACTATTGATGGGAATGATTGCTTGCAAACATCTGCTTCTATCGATGAGAACTTATGTTGACGATTCGGAGAATTGTTGGCATATGTTCATCATGATGATGTGGGAACTGCTGAGCTTTTGGAATGCTGTTTTTAACTTATATCTATTGATTTGACATTCGTTCCAATCCAATCCATACCAATAAGAAAATCATATTCCTTATCAAGTGCAATCTTTACCCATCTCATTCGAGCATTAAATAGTTGGTTGAATTGCAACGGACAATTTGCTTTCACTTGTTCTGTAAACTTTTCTACAATGCCTTTAATAGTATTAATATGTATGGGCTTTGACTGCATCTTTTGATATAATTGGCATGAAAAACCATTAGAATTGACTATCATTGCTATAAAATCATCGCTATCAAATGGAATTGTAATGAGCAGTTTTTATTATCCGAGGCTAGTTTATAAAAAACTCCTCAGAGGTGAATCAATGAGACCTGTTTCATGTTGATATTATCTACCTCCATAGGCTCTATTCAATTTCTTTCTACCCTTCTCTGTCCTGAATTTCTATTATCCCTTACTGGCTGCCTCACTCCAAACGTTTACTTTGACAAATTTTGCGTGCCTTGATTAGCTTGACTCCTTCTAACTTGATTTGACTCACTTTGCCTAAATTGATTTGACCCGCTTCGCTTAAACGTTTCTGATTTATTTCCGTTCATTCTCACACAATCACTTCCTCCACTTTCACTGTGCTGCTTCAAACTATTAAAACGAGAATTCTTCTGAGTAGATCCTTTATCGATATTTAAATTATATTTATCCTGCCCAATGTATCCGTGTGAGATTGTTCTAATTCTTGAAAGTGAATACTGGTTACGAATTTCCGCTGCTAATGATCCTGCCACTGTTTCTTTTATTTTGAGAATTAAAGCACTACTAAAACACGTTACAATTTCAGTATGATCATTACTAAAGCTAGCACATGCTGCTATTATCCACAATTTGCTGAATTCTATTTAACAACTCATGAATAGTAAATACCTTCAAATAGCTGATTTCCTTCGCTATAGTTATCTGGTCCTTTGTTGGTCTATAGTGTACTCGTAATCTCTGCTTACACTGCTCCCATGTAAGATAATTTTTAGCTTCCCCGATGATATTTTCGTGGTGAATTGCTTCAAATGCCCCATTAGCCTTATGTCCAAACTCCGTAAGAACACGATCAATTATTGCCGTAAACGATCCCAATAGGAAAAGAAGCGCTGCGGCATTAATTTCAGAGCGCTCTTTGGAAGTAATAAAGCGCTTCCATCTCATTTCCGAGCTCTTATATTTTTTAAGCATTGTATGTCCGCTAAATGAAAACCTTCCCCATTATTATTTTTGAAGCGCTTCCTCATTGTTACTTTTGAAGCGCTTTTTCGGCGTCGAAATAGAAGTGAATGGGAAGCGGTTCTATTACATTTCCATTAAGTAAAGCTAGTTGCATGCCAGTTCATTGCCAGCGCTTTTACAGCATCTTAAGAGCTGGCGCACAAGTCCAGGCCCGGCCAGAGGTAAATAAAATTCTTAGTACATACTTCATTATTTATAAAAACACGAAAACTTTAGGTTTCTACAAAATATTATGTTACTAAAAATATTTTTTGATTTAAATATTTTAATATGAAAGCCAAAAATCAGCCAATTCTTGCATACAAACTATAAAAAACATAACATTCCATAATTTCTAAAAACTTTAATTCGTATCGCTGTTGATAACAAAAACTATTTTCTAAAAAAAGTAAGTATTGGATTATTTATGAGCGCATTTCCAATAAGAAAACGATTGCAGTTATATCAAATTTTAAAAATCATTCAGTTTTGTAGATACATAAAGCAAATGTGTAATAATTAATGGTTCACAAGAACAAGTAAAATCCATTTCTAACTTAATAGAAAATATCTAGTTTTTCTTATTTTTATAAGTATTCATTTTATTTTTTGCGGATCGTAAACGTCGCCGGAATCCCTTTTCTAATTCGTCGAACCCAAAAGTTTCCGATTTTACAGCTTCTGTGAAAAAATACCTAAATGAAATTATGGTCGAGTTTATTTCAAGCTTTACCCAAAAGAAATTGTCTGAAAAGTAGCTTATTTTTGATTGATGTTCTTTTCTGTTGACCATCCCAATTGATAGTTTTTAAAAATTCTTCACTGAAGAAAAGTTTGATGCATTTTTTTCATTGCTGGTTCACTGTTGTTTGTTTGATGTATCTTATCTACAAATGGGTTCGACAGAATTTCAAAATGCGCTTATATCTATGTAATATACATACTAAATTGTCTTGGTCTATTTCAGCGGCAGCGATTCTTACTTCAATAGAGTCTAGTTCCTCCATTGAATCCATCGGAAATAAATGTAGTTCTACCTCAGTAGTAAAAAGCTTTTTTGTGACTCTATCTTTCATTACAACTAATTTTGATGTGATCTCGGTCAGTTATTATTTTTTCTGTCTAAAGTAAGGAATATTAAAGATTAAAATTTAATAGATATAAACCTTCTACCAATTTTTTGCATCTTTTGCACAGTGGTCTGAATATGTCAAAACAGTTATTAGATTGTGGCCAAAGCAAAACCATTTGATCTTTTAAAAACACTATTAAGTTTTTAAAAGATCGAACATTTCCAATGAAACGGTTTAGCAAATAAAATAAACGATGACGTATATTTTCAATGATTTATAAGCCTAGCGTGGCATTTTGCCGGGACACTGGTGTTGCTTCATTGTGTTTGTTCATATCTGCCATTACGATCTGAGAATTAATTATATTATTTAGCGAAAAATATTTCAAAACAAACCCGACTTTTATAAGCAATGGTGCAACACAGGAATCAAAACAAATCCAGACTCATATGGAAGACATACAAGTTTACATAATATATAGAGGAATATGCCTCCACTTTTGATGAAAGAGTCTCTGCGAGGCGAATTCCCAAAGCATCCATAGAACAAACAGGCTCGTTGAAAAATCGTGAACTTGTGCTATACACTTTTCCATAGACCATTTCCTTGCCATCAGCATTTCGTTTGAAACCCATCACTTTGAATGGGTTCAAGGGTTTAATGTAACAATGATCGTTTGGGGATTCCGAGTCTAACTAAAATCCATCAAATTTGCAGCTTCTACAATTCGACAACGATGGCATCACTGTTTTTAAATCGTCGACATCTGTATTCTGTAACTGAAATCTTTCGCATGCCCGATTATTAAATTGCTGCAAGATTCTATTTGGTTTGCGACAATCTTTCTTCAAGATTTGGAGGAAATTCTCAAATTTATAAGCGGAAAATTTGTCGACATTTCCATGTAGGTGCACACATTTTGTTAAATGTAGGAGGTTGTGTACATTATAGCTTATTGAAAGCTGTTAACAAACAACTGTAGCATACTTTGCACGACATCAAGATTTTTTCTACAATTTTGCGGGCAAGAAAGTAGCCGATAAGAAAAGGACAGCAGTAAAAGTGAACATACATATCTTCGTCAAGGATATTTTTAAATAACACGATTCCAGTTAAGCACTAATTGCCGGAACTCAGTGGCTTTCCTTCTACAGATTTCTTCATTCATGCTGCGTGGCTTTCTACCAAATTCTTTAGGAATAAATGGTACTAAGGACAATAACTTCCCGTCCATTTCGTTTTTTTTTTGCTTGCCGTAGTCTTTTCCTGACAATAGTCCCATTCCAAATGGATGTTAATATTTTTTTCATAATTCCTAAATCGATCAGAAGCATACATCCAACGGGAATGCCGATATCATTTGTATCTCTAGTTCTTCTAAAACAATTCTTTTATTCTGAAATGAGGGCTTGTGGTAACTGATAAACTTTCTATCTTCAAAATCGGCATCAGTTCTCAAATTCCCTGAACTTGTTCTGTAAGTAAGAGTTCCATCTATTCGACAGCCATCTGCAACAGAATGGCCAACTGTCCCCGTTACAAATACTTTGGCGAGTGCGTCGCACACAAATACTCGTATTTCATTCAATTGAAGTCCATCAGATTGCAATATTTTCATTTCGCTAACAAATGATTCCAAATAGCTGCTCATATCATCTAGTTTCGCTGGTCCAACGTAAGCACCAATAAGGAATGGTTTCATTTGTTCGCATTGGGGCAGAGCACCTACCATTGGCCATAGGGTAGTGCCAAAACTTTTAAAGAGTGGAATACCGTCGATTTCCACATCGATTTCTATATACGGTTTGCCAAATAATATTTAAGTTCTTAAGGCATTTCTCAATACCAAAGTGAAAATATTCACCAGGAGGAACCACTTTCAAGATAATTTCATTTTCGTTTGTGTGTAGAAGCGCTTTAGTCGATGAAGGCAATTCCAATCCCGCTTGGTTCAAAATTAATAAACAATATCTGATAACTCACAATCCTTTTCCTGATTTCGGATGACACACAAAAGTTATTGGCTTCATTTACGGTTTCTGAAGCAGGAGAATTACGTCCTAAATTGTAATCAGATTCAGTGTAAATTTCATGATCTAAATCGCACCTAGCTGGCTCTGAATTAGTTTTAATCCCAACTTTTTGAAGATCCCCTTCACGAGTCTTCTAAAATGTCGTTTGCTTATGCCGGCAACCTTTTTGCTCATTTATGGATCTACATAAAAATATTAGAAGGAAAATGGTACTAATTTCAGAAATGACTCGAAATTGACAATTAAACAAATAATAAACAAAACTATATACAGCACATACGTCTCGTCATACCAATGAGGAAGGTGCAAAGTAAGAAATGTTTCAAGAAGGGGAAACAGTCACGCATTATCACCGACGAGAAGTATACAGGTCAATTTTTCCCAAAGCTCTATTTAAGTTTAAATGAATTTCCTAGCGAATCCATGTAGTGCATCCTCTAGTATATGCTTTGCTGAGATAATTGCATTTGAACGTATGCCAGATATATTAAAATGAATCTGGACAATGACAGTATTCCAACATTGCCCATAGTAAAAATATCAAAATTTAACTTACCGCTGGTATATATAATTATCGGATTTAGAAAGATAGTCTGGAAAAATAGAGTCAGCGCAAAGCTACAATACTTCCCGGAACAACGCGTCTTGATCACCAACGGACTGAATGAATTACTAAATGCAATAAAACTAAATCCCATTAAACATGCAAGAAATCGATCACCACAAAACAATTATCGGAACAATGCATCTAAATCACATTGTTTCACTACAAGTCTAAATATGACACAATGATAATCACTTAGCTAAACTAAAACGCACTAAACTTTCAAGATATTTCTTGAAATTGCAGATGAACTTATGATATCCCAGTGCACTTAAATTGCATTCTGCTCGTTGCTTTTTATGCGGTTCTTTGTAACTACATTCAGACAGAAACATGAAGCGCTTCTATTTTCGCTGCCACTGGAAGCACTACTAAATTTTCCTATTGGGATGATAATGTGCCCGGTTCTCCTTTGAAGTACTGAATATGTTTTATTTTTTTTTCCACTGCACCCCGAGTGTTCATTGGCTGGTTTTGTCTCAACAGAAGCTCCGTCAGGGCCACTCAGCACTGTTCAATTTGTGGTTGATTGACCATTGTGCTGTTGATTAGATTGTCATCGTGGTAATTCTTCACTACAGCTGGACGTCGTTTCTCCGCACAATTTTAAATTCTCCTCACTATACTTCGTTTCTCGTTTTTCCGAACTAACAGCTCCGAACTTTGTTTTTTCTTTAGAACTCGATTCGATCACATTCCTCTAACAATTTGTATTTGAGGAACGCCGACTACGCCACTAATATAATTTGATTCGAGCGTTATTAAAAAAAAGACAATTTTTCACCGTAAACCACAATCTTTATTTTTCAACGTCTTAACTTAATCAATGTAAGTCAACAACTGACTTCTTACACTTACATAAGGTACAAAAGTTAACATTCGATTCAGCCACAATTACGTCTGTTGCCATATCGCAATTTGTTTATGACTTGTATTAACCTTCTGTTCTACTTTCATTCCTTACAAACATTTCTTTTACAATACCAGACTTTGCAATATTACTATGATGTAACTGAGATGGATTGGGCTCAACATTATATGTTACTCGCGCGAGCAGCTTGTGTTCTACCTAGATTGTATGAGTCCTGTTCTTCAACTCTCGAAGGCGCTTAGGCAGCCTGAGTTCCACCAGGGGATGATTTAAAGACGTTCCTGGGAAGCCTGCTAAAGCCTGAGTTCCATTCTGGACGCGTCTGACGACGAAACGCGCTTCTTCAGGCGCCTCATGGATTTTATCCGAATAAATTGCCGATTAGGCAGCTTTGCCATAGTCAATACCTGGTTCGGTGGGGCGAAATCATGACCGACCAATTTCCGTGCACTCACCCCAATTCCATTGACCAGGTAGTTAACAAAATCGATATCAACATACATGGAATGCTATTCACATATCAAAAGTGCACAATGCTATTAGTGCATTATTATTATTTTCATTTGTCTTTCCATATCGTTCCGCATACGACATACATCAATTCATCAGTTCAGGTTTCTGGGGCTGCCTGGCCTTGTCGATGTAGGATACGGTCGTGAGGAGTATCATGCATCTTTTATTGTTGATGGTGTTTCCCAATGTCGTCACGATTTGGTTTAGTTGTTCATATGTTTGAGGATAATACTATTTCAGCATTTTAATTGCTTTTAATTAAGTATGCGATGACGTACACATGAGTACTCAAATTTCACTCATGATGAAAGGATTTCCTTGATCTTGACTTAGCAGGTGAACATAGGCGCCGGAAGGTAATTTTTTTTGGGGGGACAAACCCATTGTGAAAATTTTTTTTCGCACCTAACCCAATAGTACTATTTTTGACAGTATTGATTTAAACTGGTAGTAAAAGTTGTAGTGTAGTCAGGGGAATGTGCAACATTGTAAATTATGATCACTGTGTATGTCTTGTTGATCAATTTTATAAGGTTTATTTAAACTATGAGCGCGTTTGCTATTATCTAAAAAATAAGTTCACATTTATTTTTTTTTACGAACATTTATTCATATTTATTCACATTTATTTTTCCAACCTACAGATTGAACAATTTTCGAGGTAGTTAACAAACAAGTCTATATTTTTCCAAAAACAACTAATCTATCATTGCGCGAAGCAAATTCTCTCATGACTTCATGTAAATCGATGGTGTAGCAGCGTCACGTGGTTCAATCGTTTTTGGGTCATTGTTGTCCGAAGGTATGTTTTTAGACGCCTCAAAGCACTGAATGACCTCTCTGATGTCGCCGCAGAAACTGGGACTGTTAACAACAGTGTGAGCGATTTCAAGACTTCGTTGATAATATTCTTCGTAACAGTCGATACACTTCGAAAAAGATCAGCCAACTCGACGCAAGATTTCAATCGGCATATTCCAGGCAAATTTTTCATCATTTTCAACTGCGTATGGAAGTCATCAATGTCAAAGTCCCCATCATATTTTCCGAGAGCTGTTCTTAAATCTTCTATTGCTGGCACCTTACCTTCACAAGCATCAAACAAAATATTTTCCAACGACTCTACAGCTTTCAAGCTTTTGTGGTCAAATCTCGATTCAAGTTCATTTTTCAAAAGATCTAAAGCCTCAAAAAAATTTTTCTCAATCGTGTTTTCATCGTCAAATAAGCAGGAGGTTCAGGATTTTCAGTTTGCTCTAATCTTCGTGTTGGTTTTCTTTTTCTTGATTCAGATGGATACTTCAAGTCCAGCTTATCGGCAAGATCTTCAACGTCCTTATAAATATCTTCAGATCGCTCTTCGGATCGAAGGTCGTCAAGTCTTTTCGTTAATAATCTCACCCCTTCCAACGCGCCACTTGCAGTTAGAACGGAGCTTTGGAGAGATTTTGCCAGTTGCTCGCATGGCCCGAAAATGTCGATACTGACGGTTAAGAAAAACATGGTTTCGAAAGAATCCAATCGTAGAAGGAAGCCTCTGATAGAGGCTTTTTTTCAGGCGTTGCTGCACCTGGTTCATTCATGATTGCTCGGAGGGTTTCTCGTACTCTTGGGAACATTTCCTTGTACCTATAAAGAACAGTTACGGTAAGATGTAGTGGGCCGAAGGCTTCGGAAAAAAAATTTAATTCACATATTTTCTTTATCATACAGAGAGAAAATTTATGGTGGAAGTGAATATTTTAGTATAAACGCTGAAGTAAATGTTAAAATAATTGAAAAATAATTATTGCGAAATTTCAGATTCACACCAAAACATGAAAATTGGTATTGTATTCGCCAAACCACTCTTGAGATCAATCAGCAATATTTACTTTCATGTTGATTTATCGAAAAAGCACCAATCTCTAGTACCTGACTTTTTTTTGAATAAATTATTTTTAACGTCTTTTTGGTAATTTTTGATAAACGTGTGGATTTGAAATACAAATAAGGTGTTAGGAAACAGAATGTAAATCACTTATTATAAGTTAAAAATTACTACTGACTGAAAACAAAATTACTGAAGCCACTACAAATAAGCGATTTTTTACTAAATTTACCTGACCAAGTCGGTAAAGGTTTTATTAACTTTCACATTTAGTTCAACTACACTTGAAATTCTTTTTATGATCTTGAACTTGCGTTTTTTGAGAATTTAAGAAAGGATAAAAATATAGGATTTTCTGTGTAGATCAATGCAGCAATGGTAAAAAATAATGTATTTGAGAAAATAATGGTGCTATTATATAGAAGGAAAATGATTATTAATTGAAAATATTAGAATATTATTAAAGTTCCGAATATAATATGATTTTCTAATGATATTATTATAAGAATATAATAAGAATAACAATAATAACAATGAATAATACATTACATTGCATAGAAGAAAAAGACAGTTATTAATTAAGAAAACTTTACCTGCGAAAGGATTTTTCCTTCACGCACCATCTTGTCGGGCACAATGGGATGAGTTTCTTCATTGGTTCCAAATTACTATCTTCAGTTATTCGGCAAGGTGGTATTACGACGTTAGCGTACACACTTTGTCTTTTCGCTGATTCAAGGATTATATTGCTTGAATCTTTCACCAATGAAAGCAAGTCAAACATTTCTGGGATGTTTTTGGCGACTTCCTGTAAGGCCAGATCTGCCGCATGGTTGGAACAGTGTACATACAAACACTTTGGTTGCACGTCGGTGATTTCCTTTTTTACTCCTTTTACATGCCCTGACATGTTGCGACCACCATCATAACATTGAGAACTATGTTTGGAAATTGAAAAATTCAATCTCAAAAGAACATCTCGGATAACAGAAGCCAATGTTTTGCCTTTTGTATCTTCTGGATTGTACATGCCAAGAAACGACTCGTGAATATGAAAATCTTGATCTACAAATCGAATGCAAACTGAAAATTGTTCACGACCCTCTATGTCTGTTGTGCCATCTGCGATTATGGTGAAAAAGTTTGAGTTTCTTGCTAAATCAGCAATTTTGCGCAGTACTTTGAAAGCCATTATTTCGATTATCTCATTTTGAACATCTGAACTTGTGTAATTATTAGATCTTTGAAGCTATGAGTGTCATTCTGGAACGTCCATCTTTCGCTCTTCAAGAAGATCTTCAAAGTTGCCACTGCTATGGAAATGCCCGCGAACTGCCAGCCCCGAACGCATCAAATATCTGAGTGTGCTAATAATTGTAAGGGGGCACTTTCTTTCATTCGCTTGTTCAATTTGATTTGCAGATAACAATAGCTTATGAACTGTTTGAGTATTTTCTCGATTTAGTATGATATTTAAGTTTTTGACATGGAATCCACTTTTTTGGTGAGTCAGAAATTTCGTTGTAGCTTTCTTCCAATTTCGGAAACCGATCGATATAAATGCCTCTTCTGCGCCGTTTTTCCAGCTGCTTTCAGAATTTGCGACCATATGAAATGCTTCAATGCAAGAAAAACAAAAAACGCAATCTCTTTCTTCGTTATAATGCAACCACGGGAAACTTGAAAACCACGAATGACCACATTTACTTCCATTGGTGACCGGAAATTCGAAAGTTGCCGGAGGTTGATTTTTTGCGCCAAGAACAGGAACGCTGTTTGTCATAGCCTGCGATTTCTTCTGAGCTGGCAATCCTTCAATGTCTCCAACTTCTTTCTCATCCATTAATGCATCTGAAATTAATGAAGATATCTTTTTTTTAATATCGCCTGCATTCTTCATGCAATAAACTTTTGGTCATCATATAGAAAAATTAAAACAACCAAGCATTAAAGAGAATTTTGTGAAAGAGAAATTCCAGTTACGACATAAAAAAACAATTCATATTTTTTAATTTCGCAATATTTATGTTGGTGTATTTTTATTTGTTACATTTTTAGTTCGTAGTCACAGTATTGAAAAATGAATTCCGATGACAAAAGTTCAACATCTTTGATTAAAAACTTTTTGAGAATATCGCATACAAATAAATGCATTTCACAACATTAATTGATATTTTCTGACATACATACCTTCATTATCTGAAATCACTTCATCATGCCTGCTGTTAACTTGGTTTTTTACTGAAGAAGAACTGGCACCAAAAAAATTTACATGGTATGTTTCTAAGATTTATATGGTTTTCATATATTACAACAGATTCGTTTTCTGCAAATCTTCACTGAATTATACTGAAGGATCATATTTTTTGAACCTAAATTTTATTTAAGGCATTTAGGCAAAAATAAACGCTTGCATACTTTTCTTCGATAATAGGTTGGTGAAAGGCAATCGCTAAATAATTAAATGAGTAGTTTTTCTGATTACTGCACCTCATGAACCGATAAAAAGTACAATAAATACAAGAAAAATACTACTCACCTTACAATGTATAATTATCCATATTAAGTGATTCGATCTTAACCCCACGTTTTCAATTTAATAAGCAAGTGGCAAGTGACAACACAAGAGACAACTGATCACAACTGGTGACAACCAGACTGCTCATAAATCACACGATTTTCACGGAATATCACATCACTGATTCACACTAATTGCAAGTCAAAGATGCTAGACACTTTTCTAGTTCTCTTGCACTATGAATACATATACGGATGCACAGTGTAGAAAGAGAAGTCTGATGGTGTAGAATCGAACTACGTTGAACTAAACTAAGTTGAAAGAGTTGAGCTAAAAGCGCCAAATTTTGAACTTTTAAATTTTACTTTGCATAGTAGAAGTTCATTTGCGTATGGATATCAAAGTATATGATCGGATATAAAATAGTTAAGGATGTTAATAATTTTTAAATTATGAAAATATTTTTTATTTCTCAAAAATCAGGGGGGGCAAAAAGCATACTTTGCCCACCTTCTAAACAAGTTGGGTAGACAGACCTATGCTCATGTCAGAAGAGTTTTGTACCTAACTTACAAAATGCAGTAACCAGCAACGAATAAAATCATGAAACATGTCAAAGACGATTTTATTGGAGAAAATGTGAAATTCGAGGATCATACTATTATTGATAAAGTTGAACGAATTTCGACTTCTGAGGTATTTGTTATAGTTATACCCATAAATATCTCCTTTGATAATTTTTTCAGATTTTTTAGATCACGGGTGTCCATTCGCGAGGGACGAAACACATTTTTCATGTATTTCCCCCCCTGTGCCCCCACTGAAGCAAAAACTGTCAGTTTAAGAACTGTTTTGAAAAGCACTCATAGAGAACTTTCAATTGATACTCATATCGTCTACCTTTCATGAAATTTTTTTTCAGGGGCCACTCTTCTGTACTGTAATCATCGATTCATGGCCTATTTTGTCGAATCCTAGAATGGTTACAAAGCCCTTTAGCTAGGAGCTCTCTCCTGCCTCTTCAACTTGTTTCAATTGTATGTACTCATCTTCATGATATCTATCACTCCTGAAATTTTCATGCAAATTCTAGCAAAGCTGTAGTGTCTAAGTCGGTAAAAAGCGTATATGGCTCCATAGCCGTATGTTTCCATAGTAATACAGGGCATATTGCTACATAGTAATACAGGAAAATTCAACTCGCTATAACTTCGGTAAATACCATTCGATCTTTATGAAACTTCCAGAAAAGATCAATCTTATAAATAGTCATCTGTTTGTTGAATTTTATCGAATTTAAGGGTACCGTTTAGATTTTATTCAAGAAAACACAAAATAGATAAATCATACTATTACTAACAAAGTTGAGTGAATTTCGACTTCTCATGTATTTGTTGTTGTTGTACTCATGAAAGCCTACATTCATGATTTTTTTCAGATTTTTCGGATGGAAGGTGTCCAATCGCGAGGGGGGGGGTACGCGAAAAGTTCGTACATTTCCCCTTCCCCTACTCCCCTCGGTACTTATAAGGCAATTTTAAGACTTGCTTTGAAAAGATCTCATTGAGATCTTTCCAACGACACCCTACTCGACTACCAATGGTGAACTTTTTTTTTTGAGGGGTCACCTCCCTATATTGGGAGACCCCCCTTAAACTCCTTGGAAAAATTTTTCCACCATTGAACTCTCAAGAGGTCACCACTTCTGACCTTTCTACAAAGTTTCATGGCTGTAGCCTCTATAGTTTCGGAGAAAAAGTGCTGTGACCTACAGACGGACGGACGGACGGACGGACGGACGGACGGACGGACGGACGGACAGACGGACAGACGGACACAGGTCGTGATTGCAATAGGGTTTTGTATTTTAGTACAAAACCCTAAAAAGTGGAGGGGGGAGGCAAGGGGGGCACTTGCCCCGGCGCCAGTGCAGGTGAAGGTTGCGAGAAAGATAACTGTTTATGTTTGGTATCATGTGCCTTTTATTGATTTCGTTGAGTTGTCAATAGTTGCACTTATTCTAGTTTTCACTTAGCTTGCTACCCCCTTGATGGGTCGCTTATGGAATTACTGTTTGCATTATCTATTGAGCTATTTTAATTGTTATTCATTGGTTATTGTATTGGTTGCAGGCTTCTTCTGTATGTAAGTGCTATTATATTGATGATGCTAGTTACTCTTATGTCATATCTTGGTTATTCTTTTGTTTGTATAAAATGCTATTCTATTGCTAATGTTTGTTTTCTATTGATAGATGCAAATGCTAATTTGTTGATAGTGCTAGCTGTTACGTTATTCAATTCTTATATATTGGTTACGTTACTTGCTTCGTAACATGACTATGCGGCCCTAAAGGAGATTTGCTACCTAGAGAGATACGCAAATCTCAGTGTTAATCTGTTAGTTGAACCTGTTATAGTTTGAGTATCGTATGTATTTTTTATACTATTTGGAAAGATTTTTTTGGGAAGCATGGTTAGGCTCTGGGGCAGTAGGTTCGAGGTTACTTAAACTGGATGGGGTTGCGGTAGTTAAGTTTCGAATGAAAATGATGGGTTGCACGACGGTTTGTTGACCTCGGCAAAGCTGTCGTAGGCATCGTGTCACGAAAAAGATTAATAGGAAGCCTACCGAACATGAAACCAAGCTGACCGAAGTGGTGGTCATATGCATGTGTCGATGGTTATAGATGTCCGTAAGGGTGTGTGTGCTGGTTAGAAGATGGGAAGCTTAATTCCTGTATGGTAGTGACTTAGTTTGCTGTTATTCGCAGATCTAAGTTGAATTTGGTTAATTTCTAAGAGTTCGGAATTGATTTGTGGAAAGAATTGTTGTTCAGATATCTAACCTTAGGTCAGATATCAACCTTATCAAAATATCTAATCTTAAGTTAGATATTACTTGTTTTTAGAAAATTGATCTCATTTGAAATCAGATCAGAATAAATAATTACGCTTGATTTTTCCTTAACGAGTGGGGCTGTTATTTTCCGTCCATGGTCTTAATACTAGATAACATCTTACTTTGCATATCTTAACAATTTTTTTTAGCATACAATGATGTTATTGGAAATATGCTGGCGTAACTCAAGCATTATTGCATTTATGGAATTGCATTCGGCGGAAACAAATGAAAATTGATACAAGAAAGGTGTGAATGAACTTGAACTTCATGTGAATTTAGTGCTGACTCGGAAAGAAACTTTGAAATCGATTTTCACGTTAATGAATATTCTTCACATGTATTTAATGTTGATGAGAAAGTCTTAAATTTCAAGTTAATGAACTGATCATATGAATTAGATTTTAATTTAATTTAATTTTTAATTAAGGTTTATCGAACTATAACATTTTATTTTCGTACGGATGAAGGTTTATCGAACTCTTACAATTGTAGTTGAACGATTTTGAATGGATCAGTGCTCTTAGCCACGTAGTGTCGTATATTGGCAAGGATTGAGCAATGTTAGAATTCCTTAACCGACGAGTGTGTGGATGGTGACGTTCGAGTAACATTGTATGCGCATTGGTGTTTCGGACTGTTGGAAATAGATCCACCTATTAGGCCGGGTGAGTTTGATTCATGCGTTGATATTGGTCGTTCAACATGTAGTGCACCATTAGTTTAATAGAATTCTGCAGTAGCAAAATAATTTCGTGAGTGGCGGGGAGCGATTGCATAATATGTGTTAGAAGTGATGATGCGTACAGGTCTCTTGGTAGGGGTTTTAATCTTTTTGGACGGAGTGTTTTCGCTTATTTATTTATTTATTTATTTACTCCATCTTACAGACTAAACAATCCAATCACAAAATGGAACGCAAAGAACAATCAGCAAAATTTAAATGAAAAAGAATACTAAAACGTCGATAATTAAAAGTTAAACTAGTAGTAACTCTCTTAGTTTTTTCTTAAATGCTATGTAAGAAGAGGGGAAAGGACCAAGCTCGAGATTATTATGATTTTGTACGATTCTTAAGATTGGTGAATAGAAATATAAATCAGTTCTAGCATATGGTATAACGAAATAAGAATTCATCCGAGATGAACGAGATGTTTGTCGGAAACGTAGCTCAGAAAAAATATTTAACGGGACTTGATGGTAGCAGAGTTTGTACAAAAAACATTGGTTTAAATAAGTTCGTCGGGGTATTAGGGATGGAAGAGATAGGAAAGATAAACGACTTTCATAAGGCTGATACGGCAAATTAAACTTAAGGAAAAGAAAACGCGTGAACTTTCTTTGGACAGTTTCTAAAGAAGTCACGAGATAGGAATATCGGGGGGACCAGATAACAGAACAGTATTCAAGCAAAGGGCGAACAAGACAAACAAATAGGCGGACAGAAGAAGAGATGCTATTGAATTTATGTAAATGTCTAAGGATAAACCCGGAAACTCTAGACGCTTTAGTAATCACATTTAAAATATGTGCATCAAATTTGAGTTTTGGATCAAAAGTTACTCCAAGGTCTTTATGACTGAACACTTCAGAGAGCAAAGCATCATTTAATATATAATTAAAATTAATAGGAGAGTCCTTAAGAGAAAAAGTCATTTTCTGACATTTAGTAGTGTTAAGACATAAATAATTTGAAGCACACCATTCATTTAGAGCATTCAAATCATTTTGGAGGCGCTGACAGTCTAAATGGGATTTGACTGCTCGAAATACTTTGAAGTCATCTGCATACAAAAGGCACAAGGAATTAATTACAAAGGGAAGATCATTTATGAATAACAGAAAGGGAAGAGGCCCAAGAATTGAACCTTGTGGAACGCCAGATGAAGGACAAAAAGGACTAGACGTAATACCAGAGAGACTTACTCGACAGGGACGACACGATAGATAAGACGACATCCAAGATAGAAGAGCACCCGAGATGCCAAGAGCTTCAAGCTTACGACAAAGAAGTAAATGATTCACAGTGTCAAAGGCCTTGGAGAAATCTGTGTAGATCACATCAACTTGCAGTTGGTTATCCAAAGCTCTTGCAATACTGTTTGTGAACTCCATTAAATTAGAGGTAGTGGAGTATCCTTTGAGAAAGCCATGCTGCTCTGGAGCAATAAGAGGAGCTAGTGAGTTTGAGAGCCGATTATGAACCAACCGTTCAAGTAACTTTGGAAAGCAGGACAGTAAAGAAATAGGGCGATAATTGGAAACTGACGTAGGAGCACCACTTTTAAAAATAGGCACAATATTAGCTGTTTTCCAAGGGTTTGGGAATGAACCAGTACTCAAACTTAGATTGAAGAGGAGAGATAAAGGAAAACCAAGCGATGAGGCTAACGACTTTACAAATATGTTTGGCAAACCATCCGGCCCAGGGCTAATATTAGGATCAAGAGCATTGATCAGAGCTTCGACTTCAGATGCATCAGTACAAATAAAGGAAATTGGGAAGGGAAGATGATTAGGTAAGACAACAGGATGCACAGTTGCAGCGGGAGAAGAGAAAGTTGAAGAGAAAAATTGGGCAAATGAGTCAGTCACTTCTTGAGGAGAAGAAACCTCTGCACCATTCCAACGGACTTTACTGGGAATGGAAGAAGAGGATTTCAGCGATCTTATATAAGACCGAAAAGGCTTTGTATTATTAGCCACAAGGGAGCTATCCAGACTGCTGAAATAAGCCTTCAAAGCATATCTGATCTCTTTTTTGGCAATAGCACGCAGCCTGCTAAAATTACATCTTGCTTCAATAGTGCCGAGTGTTTTAAAGACACGATGTGCCTTATCTTTTGCTCGTAGGGCACTAAGCACTCGCTTTGTTAGCCAAGGCTTATGATTTGCTTTACGGAATGTCTGAAGAGGCGTATAACAGCGAATAAGATTATAAATATATTTGTAAAATTTATCCAAAGCAGCCTCACAATTTAGGCCTCTAAAGAAATCTAGCCAGTTGACTGAAAGTAATTCTGTATTAATTGCTTCATAGTTAGCTTTAAAAAAGTTAAGTTTTGGAGCGGGATGAGGTTTGTTAAATTTAATTTCATCGACTATAAGATCTATAGATAAAGGAGGATGGTGCCGATCAGGAGGAACATACGCATGTAAGGCTTGAGATACAGATAAATGGCTAACTGGAACATTTGATAGAACAAGGTCAAGGAGACGACCATTAGGATTGCGGATATGGTTAAATTGAGAGAAGGAGCAATGAGATAGGAAAGATGACAGGGTTATAGAAAAAGGGTCAACTGACGAGATTGAAGGAGTAGTATAATTTTTCCACACTATGTATGGTAAGTTAAAATCCCCGCAAACTATTATTTTGGCGTGAGGATGTCGCAAAACTAGATAAGAGGATGGATCATCAAAAAACGTCTCATAAACAGTTAAGGTGAATTACAAGGAATATAAATAGACAAAATCAAGAACTCTGTATTATGAGGGAGAGAAATTTTGATAATAACACATTCTAAAGTAGGAGAAAAACAGAAATCAGAACAAGGAGAACTAGGTAGAGCTTTGCTAACTGCAACTAAAACTCCACCACCATCAGCCTTATTAGTGGCAATCAGGTCACGGTCACATCTATATACAATATGATCAGGAAACATTTCAATGCTCAAAATGTTTCCATTCAGCCAGGTCTCGGAGAAGCAGATAATAGAATCATTACTAACTTGATAAGAGATAAAGAGTTCCTCAAGCTTGGTCCTTAATCCTCGTACATTTTGGTAAAAAATAGATAAACACATTTTATTAGGAGAAGAGAAGTTACATTGAAGAGTATTAAGGTTTGAAAGAGATTCATTGACGTTTAAAGAGGATACAGTAGAAAAAACATTATGATTATTAGAATGTTCATCAAGATTACTTGTGACTAGAGCTTTGGGATTTCGTTTATCGCCCGACGAAAATTTCTTCGTCTAGATTCAAACGGCTTAACATGATTAACATGATTTGGATTCAGGACAATATCACTATTCGCAGAAATCACCAATTTGAATGAGGCAACTACTTTGTCCGTTAAATGTTCCTTAGTCAATTTATGACAAGTAAAGACTTTAACGGATGATCCAAACTTTTTGTTGACATAACGCTTTAGGTCCTCAACTGAAGTTTCGTACGCCACTCTAGATATAAAGATATTCTTCAAAGGTATAGAAGCACGAATGACAGGAGAATCGAGATCTTTTTAGGGAACGAGGTCACTCGATTTCTGATGTTGAATTGGAGGTGGTATTTTCTTTGGAATCGCTCCCCGACTGTTGGATGAAGAACCAGGTGGGCTGATCATAAGTAAATCAGATTGTTGATTAATAGAAAGCGGCCTCAACAGCGAGTTGTTCTTAGTGACGATTGATTGACCAGATTGACCAGATTCCGCTCTTTCCACATAGTTGCAGCAATCCGGCTGTAGTACAAACGCTGGCTGTATCTGCATATCTTGTTGAGCAGCTAGTGATGTATCAGGTACATTTAAATTGTCAGCTTCCGAAACCATTGGTTGTTGGTTAATAGATAGCGGCTTCAACAACGACTTACTTCTAGTAACAATTGAGAGACTAGGTTCAATCAATTCTGCAGAATTGTGGTAGTCTGGCTGCAATACTAACGCTGGTTGATGCTGCATATCATGTTGAGAATTGACGTTCAGGCTGTCACTTAAGCACAAGGTGGATAGTTCACCTTGAGAGGAGACATTGGGTAATTTTACCTGCGGTTTACTTCTTGTCGGTATTGAAGCTAGATCCGACACTGAACGCACAGCCTTTTCGATCGTACTAGATGATGGATTGGAAGATGAGGAATCCGCAAATTGTAACAAGGAGTCGACTTCAGAACATGCAGAAGAGCACTTTCCTAGCAGAGATTTCAGCTCGTCGGTTAAGGAAGTGATCATCTTCCTTGCAGTTTGGAGTCGAGAGACATACGCAGATACTGAGTAACGCCTACATGATGCACAGTACCAATGGACTCCATTGTCCACTTTGTTAATAAAAGTGCCTTTCAGGTTGACGCACGCCGCGTGGAAAGGAAGTTCACAGAACCCAAAACACACAATCATGGGGGATTTTCCACTACTAACGACCAATCATGCATTTTCGATCAATAATTATTTTGTTCAATCGTAAATTTATCTGTTGTAAGTATTCTTGGTACTTTGACTTCCTTGAAGTAAGGTGCAAGGTACCATGGATGTGATTTAGCTAACATTAACAAGATTTTATTATGAATTGGAATGATATACAATAAATTATTATCAGTTGTGATTTAAACCAAGTGAAGTTAATATTATTATTAATTTTGATTAAACCAAGTGAAGTTAATTTTGATTCTTTGGTAAGTTACATATTGATCCGTCCTCTTAAGGAACCTAAGGAGACGTTTACTTCTTGTGCACTAGAGGTACCTAGTGCAGGAGGATACAAGAATCGTGGTTGCACATAGAGATACCTATTTGTAGCTCGATTTTGTTTTTCTTGACTTGTCCTTCTTATTAGAACAAAATGTTGGCAAGGAATATTGCTGGCGATTAAAGCGGATTCAAAAGATGGTATTCAGAGGTATGTGTTGTTGGTAGTTATGGGGTAAGTGTGTTTGCGGTAAAGTTGCATAGGGGAAATTTGGAAAAGTGGAAAATGAATGACCACAAACAATTCATTGCCTGTGTTTATATTTCAAGTGGACGGACCACTGAAAGTAAATAAAAAAAGGAATAAATTCCTACGGATAGTCTACTCTATTCGCAAAAATATCCTTTTTGGATTCTGTCACCAGGTAACTCTAGTACAGATCTGAGTAATTGCCTTTTCTGACAATTCGAGTCAATATGACAGAATTGATTTGAACATTGGTTTTTCTATGTGCAACCACGACTTTTGTATCCTTTCACACTAGGTACCTCTAGCCCCAAAGGAGAATAGCATAAACAGAAAAGTCTCCTAGAAGGACAAGTCAAGAAAAACAAAATTGAGCTACAAATAGATATCTCTATGTGCAACCACGATTCTTGTATCCTCCTGCACTAGGTTCCTCTAGTGCACTAGGGAATAAACGTCTCCTTAGGTTTCTTAAGAGGACGGATCAATATGTAACTTACCAAAGAATCAAAATTAAATTCACTTGGTTTAATCAAAATTAATAATAATATTAACTTCACTTTGTTTAAATCACAACTGATAATAATTTATTGTATATCATTCCAATTCATAATAAAATCTTGTTGATGTTAGCTAAATCACATCCATGGTACGTTGCACCTTACTTCAAGGAAGTCAAATTACCATGAATACTTACAACAGATAAATTTACGAGTGAACAAAATAATTATTGATTGAAAATGCATGATTGGTACTTTTCACAGGCATATGGAAACGTGAAAACACCAAACATGCTTACATACAAGAACAGTGAATTGCAATCATGATACCTGGCAACTTTTCTTAAGTGAGCTCAAGATATCATAATTGCTAAGATCTTTTAATTGTTCGAATAGAGCATTGACTCATTGGTATTTATTTTTTTTGCATGAGTCAATGTTCAAAGTGGCAAAACAATAACACTCGTCGACTCTTATGCAATTCTTCCGCGTAAACGATATGTTAGCCCAGTCATATTAGGGCTTTCACCTCGGAATGAAAGATAATAAGCTGCAAATTGGTATGAACCTTTGTTTTGTCATTCTAAATGTTGTCTCAAAAGTCACAATCGTTATCGTGTCCGCGTCTCAAGATATTCAAGGTCAAAGGTCACAAAAATCGGTTTTTCGCGAATATCTGGCTTCCTATCGGTTAAATGAGATTTGCATTTATTATAAAAGTTGTAGGCTATAAAATTCCCTACAACTTTTGTTTAAACTTTTTTTTCATACGACCAACCGTTTTGAAGGTAGAGCGCGAAGAGTGCACATCGTACAGTCATATACGGCCTAATGCAAGGTCAAGCGTGAGTTATGGTTATCAGTACGTTATAAAGTCAATTATTTACTTGGAAATTATAATTATTAAACAATGCCTATTATTTATGTACTAACTATTAATTATTTATATTTAATTAAAGTAAGTAACTTGATTTGCAACGGTACAATTTCAAACTAACGAATAATCTTGACTCATACAAAGTGGAGAGAGTTGCCTTGAATACTATAGAACATCTGTCCCGGCAATGAATAGAAAAGGGCATAGGGTAGGGACAAGTATTTCCAGGTATATAAGTATTGAGAAATTTACGCGTTTTAAAGAAAAGATATATAATGTCGTGTTAACTTAAAATAAAACTAAAATATATAATCCAGAATTAATAATATTTTATACTTAAATAGTTAAATATGAATAATTATATATATTATTTATGTACTAACTATTAATTATTTATATTTAATTAAAGTAAGTAACTTGATTATTTATATATAATTATTCATATTTAACTATTTAAGTATAAAATATTATTAATTCTGGATTATATATTTTAGTTTTATTTTAAGTTAACACGACATTATATATCTTTTCTTTAAAACGCGTAAATTTCTCAATACTTATATACCTGGAAATACTTGTCCCTACCCTATGCCCTTTTCTATTCATTGCCGGGACAGATGTTCTATAGTATTCAAGGCCACTCTCTCCACTTTGTATGAGTCAAGATTATTCGTTAGTTTGAAATTGTACCGTTGCAAATCAAGTTACTTACTTTAATTAAATATAAATAATTAATAGTTAGTACATAAATAATAGGCATTGTTTAATAATTATAATTTCCAAGTAAATAATTGACTTTATAACGTACTGATAACCATAACTCACGCTTGACCTTGCATTAGGCCGTATATGACTGTACGATGTGCACTCTTCGCGCTCTACCTTCAAAACGGTTGGTCGTATGAAAAAAAAGTTTAAACAAAAGTTGTAGGGAATTTTATAGCCTACAACTTTTATAATAAATGCAAATCTCATTTAACCGATAGGAAGCCAGATATTCGCGAAAAACCGATTTTTGTGACCTTTGACCTTGAATATCTTGAGACGCGGACACGATAACGATTGTGACTTTTGAGACAACATTTAGAATGACAAAACAAAGGCTCATACCAATTTGCAGCTTATTATCTTTCATTCCGAGGTGAAAGCCCTAATATGACTGGGCTATGTTACAGAATTTCAACCCACGACTTGACCTACGGCAAATGTGCACATGGCATCAAGGCAAAACGAGTGTAGAAAATGATTTTATTGATAAGAAATACGATTTCCATTCGATTTTATAAGTGATTATTAGGTTTCTACTTATTTTTAAGACGTGATTAAAGAATGGGTTCCATTTGATAACAAATTATTATTTATGCTCAATATGTGTAAAAAACGTTTAAAATTTTTTCTTATCTTTTAAACATGCTGCCCGCCTTGAAGTTACGCAACTTCAAAATCAAATTTCTGCGCCCCGGAAATATTCCGTTTTGATGTTCTTGATGTTCTTTTATGCCGACAGTAGTATATTATTATGAATAATGCAAATGAAACTAGGCATCCCATTGAAGTTTAGCTTATTGTCAGTGAGTGTAAATGGTGAGGCTGAATATCGACTAAGCTAATGCAGGCGTTCATCCATTGTAGTGCGTTGCTTACGTTTTTCAGTTAATCGAGGTGCTGAGTAATATGTGCTGAGTTGAATTTTATCATCTCTGTGGTAATCGCATTGTAGAAAATATTAATTTTTGGATAGAATGATTTTATGTTAACTTTCGATGTTAGCCCTTGTGCGGAAGGGGGTGACGTTATGTTGGTGTTTCTCATACAGCATCGACCATCCATGATAACCAACCCGGAACCCTTAAGATTTTTCCGAATAATGTTTGGGTTGCATAGGAAGTCAAAATGATTTTCCCCTTTCTTCGAAAATATCGACTTAGTTGGTCTATGTAGTTGAGTCCACATTCTGTATGCGGTACTGATGTTAACTAGATTTTCACCTTCTACATGAAGCACTGGAATGATTGGGAAAAGATCGAAGTTCTCCGTTGATATTAGTGGTATCTCAATTCCAAACATGATGTGGTCATTGAGCTTGGAGGCATGTATATTTAGGGATCTGTGTTTTAACAAGGGGTCGATCGTCCCTTTGGTAGATGGTAAGGATTTTCTTGCAAGTAGGTTAGCTTTGATCAAACGAGCTTGGTCCTGAAGCTGGTTGAGTGATATTATCAGTGGATTTATTTTGTCGTGCTGAGAGTCGGTTATTGAAGCTATGACTGCATCTTGTACGTATTGACATTCATGTAGCTGCTACAAATACAGCTATGGTGTTAAAATGTTGCACTGCTTTTTGTTGTTTTAACTCTGCATTCAGGTTACAATGGCTTCGAGGAACGACTGGTTGACTACTTGCGTTTGATTGTGCAGCTTCTCTGAATCCTTTTTTATGATGTTGATAGTGGTTTCGATAATGGATGTTTACTATTTGATTAATCATAAAATGTGTTCTTCACTACCTTTCACTTTGGTGATAGTATCGGCTATTCGTTCTTCGTATGAGCTATCGAACATGCCAAATAGTTTATTGGCAATGTTTCCGATGATATCGAAAGGAGACCTTTTCCTTCTTGAGGTTGGTGAATGAGTGTTGTTGGCGACGAGAAAGTTATTTTCTTGTATTCGCTCAACTTGGTGCAGGTATTGATCAATTATTTGATTATAGTGATCGTCGTAGTAAATAACACTAGATAATTGTTTGAGTAACTTAATGCCATTGCTAGCTGCCTTAACAGTGGTCCGGTAAGATTTTAGATCATAGTAGGCTTAGATGTGCCAACTATCTGATGTAAGGCTTGCTTGTCCAAGATTTCCAAAAAAACGCCTGCATTGTGTCTGAATTCTTCAACCGGCACAAGCTCAGTTGCATTCACGGGAGTAGACACAACGGGTTTCACTAGCAATGATAATAACATCTCCTTCAACGACGATGCAGTAGTATTTGTGCCTTTTCTTTTCCGGGAAGCAGACGCAGAGATGGGGATAGCATCGCGGAGAGCTTCTGTTCGGTTACCGTTGTCTGCGTTATTGACATCTGTGGCGGCTCTTGCTTGCTCGGTTGCTGGCAGTACATCCTCGGGCTCATCCACTTCAACGGGTAATGGCGCAAGTGTGTGAATGGCACGATGAAAGACTCTGGTCGCAGTTTTCACCCAAACTACTACTCTTGTCATCAGCTCCGACGACCAGCTCAACGATTTTTCCCATTGACCATTTCAAAAGGGGGAGTGTTGTCTTTATTATTACTATGATAACATTCCTTCCTTAACATAAGGATGCGCCGTAGTCCCTTTTAACCTTTTTTGTAGTTGTGTGAGGTACTCAAGATTCCATCTTTTCCAGAATTTATTCCTGATTTGACTCACAAGGGCCCGTCTTGATTGTAATGACATATTTGCATTTGCATGTGTCGGAATACCATTTGTTATTGGTTCTCAGTTAAAAACTGCGCAGGTGTAAGATCATTAAGGTCAGACGATAATTGCGCAAGCGGTCTAGTGTTTAGGATGGCTTCTATTTCACATGAGACTGTGCACAATTCTTCGTACGTGGGTCCAAACGAAATAAGTGCTTTAGGGAGAAGATATTTTTTGTGGTAACCTTGGCGGAATAAAATGAAAACAAATTCGGTTTTGTGTGCAAGCCTTGACTAACTGTTTAGAGGACGATGTATTGCTAAGAAGGTGTTCAACGTCTCATAGCTGCCCTTCGGCAATTTCGTTGTCGAAATAAATATTTTCACAGGCTTCTCGCCTTGCGATGAACCTTTTCAGAGCTCCTACCAAGCATTCTGTGGTTAGATCAAAAAACCACTTCAACGTGAATAGCCTTGATTGTGAAGCTACAGAATATGGCAAGATAAGTTTTTTCCTTTCGTTTTGTTCGAAGTTTGAAATGAGTGTAGACTGGATCGCAGAAGTCCACGTAGCAATTGAGAAATGGTAGGGCTTCTCGTATGCGATTAGCTGGTAGTCCACCCATTTGCTGAATGCAAAGTCGTGGTCCAAGATGTGTACAAATTACGGAGTTCGAGCTAGGTCTCTGCTTTTAAGTATCCAGTACCTATGTCGCGCGATTGCAAGTAGCGCTGATGGTCCTGCGTGAAGATTAGTCGTTTATATGTACGTCATAAGAAATCTTGCTATGGGGTTGTCTCCAGGAACTAGAAAGGGATGTTTTGCATCATAACTGACGACTTCATTTTGAAGTCTTCTACCTACTCGTATAAGACCATCATCTTAGAACGGGGCCAAGCTGGCGAGTTTAATTGAAGCAGCGACGCTCTTGATCTTAACTAACTCCTTCAAATCATTTTTGAAACTTTGGTATTGCAGCTCTTTAAAAATCACAAGGTCTGCAGCATTTGCTACAGTTAGAAACGATTGTGGTGTGGAACTTGTTTTCTTTCGGAACAACTTTGTGGCTTTTAAAACGTATGCCACGACCCGTCTTAGCTTCTCGAATGAATTACAATGATTAATTGCGTACAATGGATATTCATGTGTTTGAGTTACTGTTAATGTGATTTTGGATGTTTTCTCCTCTTCTATCAAACAGCAGTTTGGTTTTGTGAATCGTGGCCATTTGGATTTGGTTTGTTTGAGAAAAACTGGGGCCCTCGAACCAAAGTTCATTATAAGTCGATTGCTCTGAATAAGATCCTCTTGAAAAAATGTCAGCTGGATTTTCGGTTGAGTTTACATGCCGCTGTTAGGACTATTATGAAGGCCAAACCAACCTAGGGCAAGTTCCACTGGACGTAGCACCAAAATACCCACTTGTATTTAATCGATGCATACGCGTATCCACTTGCTTGCTCTGGAATACCTGTGAACTACACTCAACTCCACTTCAAAGCTTTCCTAGTGAAACACACGTTTCCTTCATCAAATATATTTATTTAACTAACAAATACAATTTCTAATTTGAACGTTTTTACGGCGCTGTTCTACCTTGAAATCCGACTCCAACGCTTTGATTTCTGTTCCAAATGCCTCCCGCTCCGCTTTGGTAACCGCAAGACGTGCCAATTGGCGCAGATCACTCCTCTTGTGGCGGAACTCAACAATACGCCCACCTCTTTGCCGCTTTTCTTCCGGCGCGACGACCGTCGTATCGAGCGGCTTGATTAAGCGTGTCCGGTACTCGTCGATCGTGATTGGCCTCGGACCCGCTCCGGGCGTCACAGCAATTGCTTCCTCGAGCAACGGACCGGGTTGCATCGTCATCACAAGCTGGTGGTGGTGGCTGTCCAGTCGCCGTCCGCGTATGTCGGTTGTGGCGGTTGCTGGTGGTGGGAGCTGGTAAATTCCTTGCGGATGGCGATTTGGCCCTATTGTTACGTCCGCACGATGCTAATGTATGGTGCCGGTGGGTCTGCTGCCGATGAGTGTCGGTCGTGGTGGCTGCTGGCGGTGCGAGCTGGTGAATTCGTTGCATATGGCGATTTGGCGCGAATTGCTATGTCCGCACGATCGCTGGTTCGTTATAACGTTAATTTGCCCCTCCCTGGGCGAAATGGCTTAGGGAAGCTACTGCTCGGACAAAGGCTTTGAGCAGGGCAATTAACGCTGTTTGGGCGACGAACGTATGGGCTGCAAAATAGCTGGCTGATGCGCGTAGGGCAATTGGTTGCCGTTGTGTTGCTGTTGAGTTGTCCGCACGATCGCCAATGGCCTTGAGCAGGGCAAGTAACGTTGTTTGGCTGATGAACGTATGGGCTGCCAAATAGCTGGCTGTTTCGCGTAGGGCGATTTCCGTCCGGCTACCTGGATGGTACTCTCTTGAAATCGTCAGCCTCGGGCTAAATGCCTTGAGACGATTCTACTCGGGCAAAGGCCTTGGGTCGGACAAGCGTAGTATCAAGTGTGTTTGGTTTGTTGATGGCCATGAATATTTATACAAGAATAATGCTTACCTCAAGTTTACCTTCGTTCTCATTCATTTGCATTGCATATTGGATGCACTTACCTCTTTGCTTAGTCAACTAAAATAACGGTTAATATTAATAGTAAATTAGGTCGGTGGATTGTTATGGGAAATTTTCACCTGGCCATCTATCGGTGACTAGCAACAATGCTTAATCTTTTCGAGAAGTGATTTTCTATGTGTATTATTTCCATTTACCCCAGTTTTGTGGCATGATCAATGCCAAGCTAAGTGGACGAGCACGAAGTATATGGCATACTCACGCATACACTTACTTCTCAAGCTTTTGCGCATGATGCAGTCTACCTACGAGAACCAATGTGTGAAGCGTTAGTAATGCTCGAGATATTGGCCGAGCCTAATGTCTCGAGGTTGGTGTGGTTCACCACAACACCTCCAAATTTCTGGCTTTGATGTTTCTAATATGGAACTCACGCAATTGGCCACGTATGTTTTTAGGTAGGAGGGACCTTTTTTAAGTCATGATTAGACGATTTCTGAGTCGGTCCAAAACCATATCTCGTTAAACTTGATGTTAATGACGTGGACGACGTGCTTCACGGTTTGACAGGCTAGCTTTGCTGCACAATGTTCAAGTCTTGGTAGGGTTACTGTCTTTGCAGGAGCAACTCGAGATCTTGCGTAAATCAATCTGACAGTGATTTTGCCATTATTATGTCGGGATCTGTATATATCGCTGTACCGTATGCTCTTTTGCTTGCATCGGTGAACGCATGAAGTTACAAGGGACTACTGCATTCTCTGCTACGCACGTGCCTTGGGACTCGTAGTATTGAAAGCTTGTTTAGCTCTTCTCAAAACTTTAGCCAGCTGCATTGTAAGTCATGAGGAAGTTTCTCGTCCTATCCTTAATCCAGCTTCCACAACTGCTGCATTAATATTTTCCCTTTGACCACAATGGGATTTATTAGTCCAAGAGGATTAAAAATTTGAGATATTTCAGACAATATGCTTCTCTTTGTGATGGTCCTGTGGAGTTTATCTGCTGTACTTATCGCAAAAACATCATTGATTGGATGCCAAACGTTTTAATATGGTGGTTCTCTATTTCAGCAAAATTGAGCTGAATTTCCAAGTCTTCGTTGGTAATGTTCTCAATCAATTTAGGATGGTTCGCACATCATTACCGCAACGGCATGCCGGCCTCCTGTAAAAATTGCTGAATTTGTGTCTGTGGTTCCACTACTTCCTGCAAATCATCTCCTCCAGTCATTATATCATCCACATAAAAATCTATTATGGACTTGCAGATCAAAGGATATCAATCTGCTCTACCTTTTGCCAACTGTTGAAGACATTTGGCTAACAAATATGATTCACACTTTGTACCATAAGTTACTGTATACAACTGATAGTACTCAATGGCCTCATCTGATTTATTACGCCACATGATTAGTTGTTAATTGCGATCTTCTTCGGCTAGTGGTATCTGTCTATACATTTTCACGATGTCGACTGTGAAGACGTAGCGATGTGCTCTGAAACGCAATAGAATGAAGGATAAATCGTCTTGGATTTTCGGCCCTTTCAGCAGAAAATCGTTCAGGGACACGTTATTTAACGTTGTTGCCGAGGCGTCGAAAACAACTCGTAATTTGGTGCTACTGCTTGATCGTTTTAGTACGAAATGATGCGGAAGGAAACAGAAAGGCTGCGTTATTTCTCCGATACCAATTTCACGCATATGTTCTAAGTCAACATATTCTTGTATGAAAGCTCGATATTGTTCGTAAATATTCGCATCGTTTTGTAATTTTTTCTCGATGCTGCAAAATTGTTGGAAGGCAATATCATTTGATTCACCCAACAGCCGGGAATCACTTAACATGGGTGAACTCAGAGTGAGCCATCCCGTTGTATCGCGAATCGTTGTACCCTCAAAAAACTTCACATTTTTTATCTGTTGTGGAGAGCGTTGGTATCTTTTGCGGCCATTACTCAAGCTCCCAAAATTTTCGGAGTTGATTTTGTAATTCAATTTTTGTAATTCCACAGAACGGGGTATTAAAATCTGGTGTTGCTACTTTTCCAAGAATGATCCAGCCAAGAGTGGTGTTTTGTAGGGATGGAAGCCCCTCATTTAATTTAATCTGCCCATATCAAATTAATTCACCAGACAGCTCCGCTCCCAATAAAATATCAACTCTATGGGGTTTATTAAAATCTGGATCAGCTAGAGTTACGTTTTCCGGGATTTCCCAATGCTCTGTCTTAATGTAGTACTGTGGTTGATGAGCAGCAATTCTTTTGATGACGTCGACTTTTACTTCCGATGTAAAATTGTTGCCAGCAAGCGATGCTAGCTTGATTTGGACTCTATCTGTTAGGTTTAGCTGAGGTAACAGCAATTTCCTTTTCTGGCAATTCGATCCAATATGACAATATTCTTGTATCCTTTCACACTAGGTACCTCTAGTGCCAAAATAGAATAGGATAAACAGAAAATTCTCCTAGCAGGACAAGTCAAGAAAAACAGAATCGGGCTTCAAATAGGTCTCTCTATGTGCAACCACAATTCTTGTATCCTTCTGCACTAGGCACTTCTAGTGCGCAAGGAGAGTAACGATACAGTAAACGTCCCCTTAGGGTCCCTAAGAAAACAGATTAATATGTAACTCACCAAAGAATTGAACTTAACTTCACTTGGCTTAAATCAAAACTGATAATAATTTATTGTATATCATTCCAATTTATAATAAAATCTTGTCGATGTTAGCTAAATCACATTTGTTACCTCGTGGAATAAAAACTACATGTTCATTACTTTGTAACGATAACTTTAATGGATAATTAACATTGATCTTAAGTCTTAAATACTTAATTTTAGCTTTACACAGCAAATTGTTTCTCTAATAGTATTTGAATTTTTCTTCATACAAAGAACTGCACGACGAATATATCTTGTTGATATTGAGGAAGAAAAAAAACAACACTTTAAGCTTTAGCGAATTTACTTTATTCATTCCGGGGTTCTTCAGAACTTATTTTACATTTCATACTATTCTTAACTTTACAGCTATTCTTAATACTGACCTACATACTACAATTCGAATTATGCTTACACATATTGATCAGCATATTTGCAATTACTTCGCAATCAATAATTTCCTCGATTGCAAATATGCTGTCTTTACATTAATTGATTAAGCGATAATTTCATCAATTGCAAACATGATGTGTTTACATAAATTGCTTTTAATTATATCAATGAACTAGGTTAACCAGTTGACTGGTAGTTCATTGGCATTTGGGGTCATTTCGATCGTAAAAGTATTATTTTGAAATGACGGCGTCGATGTTGCTATGGTTGCTTCATTTGGTAGCGGCATCGATGACGTCACCCCTCCCTCCTTTGATTGAAAACACTCCTGGGTTTTCTTTGCAAATAAATTTTTAAGTGAACTGTACCTTTTTTTTTCAAATAAATATATATAAAAATCAAGACAATGGTAATTATGGAAAACGATATGAATGTTGATAAAGCGAAATATTCTGTTTTCTTTTTGTGAAATTTAAGTTCATTTATTTATTCGATATTTTCAATTTGCCCCAAAACTAATTCATCAAAAGTTGGATGGTTTATACTTTGATTGATTTTAAACGTTGATTGTACAATAAAATTTTGTTTGAAAGTTTGTATGTTATTAGAATATATCTGATTAGCAATGTTGATATTACATTTGTGAAAATACAAAAGATAATTTCCGTCTTAGTGCAATTCCCTATCATCACAAGTACTATTAAGATATGTTTTGTTTGCATTCTTTACCAATATTGATCCAGCTTCTATCTCTATAACATCCATCTTATAATTTTTCATCTTGATACAATTGTTTTGAAAAATACATTGGTCACATTTCTTCAAATTTTGCCTATTAGCATTACTTGAATATTTATAACATACATTATTAATTTAACAATTTCTTGGCTATGAAATGAAAGTTGCTGGAAAAGTTTATTAGCGATGGGTGTAATTAATGATCTTTCGGCATTTACTGTGTCTTTCGGAATTCTAATGGCAAATAATATTTTGTTTTCCTTATAACTAGCTGCGCCCAATCTTATATTTTGTAATTTGTATACATCAACATGGTATCAAACAATTTCTTCGCTTGTTAAGATATTGCTGCTCATTATGTTTAGCCTAGCAGATGCGATATTATTTTGAATATGTTCTACATTATCACCTAAAATTTTTATTTTTAACATAAAATCAAGATAGACTAATTGTTTGTTAATTTTCTCATTCGTTTGTCGTATATCGTTGAATCTTTCTAAGAACTTGCTTCTATCTGATTCTATAACTTCCTTCAATTTGGAAAATGTTATATTAAAATGATTATTAATTGCGATATTTTGGTTAATTGTCTCAACTGTCCTGTGAATGTTTTCGTCGATAGTCCTTAAATGTTCCTCAATTTCAGTTCTGTCGTTGTCGTCCATAGTCCCGGATAGCCATTTGAGTCCAGTCCCTATAATATTTATAAGTCCTCGTTTTTTGTCTATGTGGTAAAATTTTTAGTATTTTAGTTTTAATGGTCGTCAATTCATGCCGTAATAGTTGTTGATCTTCATTTGATTCTATTTAATTAAGATTAGTTTCCAATGAATTAATTATGAATCGAATATCTTCTGGATTAATAATATGAAGTATAGTATAATAATTTTCAACAATTACAACAATTTCTTTTTTTTATTTCTATAAAACCGTCTTCACTGGTCACTTTCTCTATTGTCAGCGTCCCGTCTGTTGGCGTCAGCAATGTCAGTACTGTAAGCACTAGTATCCAATTGATCTGAAAATGTTTTTCCTCTTTTTATATTGATTGGATGAATATTCTCTAATTTAAGTTTTCTAAATCTAGGTTCATTTTTATACCTCAGTGCTTTATAATTCTTAACATACCCTTCTTCCTTATTGTTCTCATAATTTTCCCTACTTTCGTTTAGCTTATTAATCTTTTTTTCCTTCGTAATTTTTAGTAGTGTTTCTATTTCTTCGGGATTTACTTTCCCTTGCTCAACATCTATAGGTTTGCATCTAATTACTGAATAGAAGGAGGATTTGTTGTACCATTCAACACATTTAAAAACTCTCTCTTGAATACTCATTTCTGATTTTTCAACCTCTAAAACACGAAGTTTTTCACCTAATGTATTATGAAAACTATTTATATCTGCGTTCCCTGTATGGCTGTTAGGTTTAGTAAAGTGTGATTCGACTCCTTCGACTTGCAAAAATTCTTTCACATTTACCGAGTTAAATTCATTATCCATTATGAGTCGATTTGGTTTACTTTTTATTGAAAAGTATAATCTTCTCTGTTATTGTTATGCTGTTCCTGTCTTCTAGGTGTAAAGCTACGACGAATTTCGAAAATCTATCAATAAAGGTTATGAAACTATGCTTTTTATTGATATATATGTCTACATGGACAATTTGATTGACGTTAGATGGGGTTTCAGTTAACACATATTTTGGTTTTAAAGGCTTTCGGTCATATTTAGCCCTGTTACAAGTATCGCAATTGTTTATGAATTTTTGTATTAATGTTTTCAAATTTTTAAAATAGATATGTTTCTTCAATCCTTCGTAATTCTCATTAATTCCAGCGTGTCCCGTTTCTCTTTTGTGATACCTGGCTATTTGTCTGAAAGTCTCCTCTTCAGTTTTCATGTCTTTTGCATGATATGCACATTTATAAAATTTGATGTTTTAACTGAATAGCTCAATTAGCTTCTGTTGGAACAAGTTGTAATTATGGTCGGAGAGTTCTGAGAAAATGCCTACTTTACCTCCTGTGAGCAACCTACGAAAGATATCAGACATAGAATTGTTTTTGATATCCTCAAGTGAGATGAATATTTTCCGTTTGGAGTTAATTGTTTCGATTTCCTTTATTTTGTGGTTTGTTATTATAATTTGGGTGTTAAAACGGTTCACAACAGTGTCTAGAATTGGGAAATGATCATTAAGTTCTTCTTGTTGTGAGTGAATCGTTGCATCGGTACTCGTATTATCCTCGTTGACATTATTTCTATCTATTGCATTAATTTCACCTGTTTCCGCGTTAATTCTACTCATAAAATCTGCAGCTTTGTTTTCTTTTACTTTTAAATAATTTATATTAATATCATATTCTCCTAATCGCAACAACCACCTTTGAAGTCTTGGGTTAATATCTTTTCCTTTATTCTTGCTTTGTAACCACTTGAGTGGCTGATGGTCCGTTATTAAGTCAAAAGGTCTGCCATAAATGTAAGGCCGAAAATAATTAACTGCCCAAACGACCGCTAGAAGTTCTTTTTCTACGGTGGTATACCTTTTTTCGTGATCATTCAACGTCCTACTCGCATAGCTGATTGAATGTTCGTCCTGTGTTAGGACTGCTCCTATCGCAAAGTCGCTTGCATCCGTAACTATTTTGAATTTTTTCTTAAAATCTGGATACCTCCAAATTGGTGCATCTGTTAGCAATCTTTTTAATTTTTCAAATGCATCAATGTATTGGGGATCGTTTTTGTTGATCTTGCATTCTTTCTTTAAATATTTTGTCATTCCTTGGGCTACCTTTGCGTAATCTTTCACAAATTTCCTGTAATAGCCAGTCATACCTAAAAATGATTTGATCTGTTTAGCTGTTTCAGGTAGTTTCAGCTTCCGGATATTTTCTATCTTATTCATGTTTGGTTGGACTCCTTCTGCAGACAAAATATGTCCCAGATACTCCGTAGTTCTTGTAAAGAAGCAACATTTGTCAATCTGAATTTTGAGATTATGAGCTCTTAAACGATTCAAAACCTTTTGAATGCTTGATATGTGTTCTTCCATAGAAGTGCTAAATATCAGGATGTCGTCCAAATATACTACACATATTTGGTTTATGTAATCTCTCAGGACAGAATTAATTAGCCGCTCAAAGGTCGCTGGGGCATTTTTTAACCCGAAGGGCATTCTTATAAACTCATAATGACCTAAAGGTGTTGAGAATGCTGTTTTCTTTCTATCCTCCTCTTTAATCAACACCTGATGAAAATCTTTGGCAAGATCTAAAGTTGTAAAATATTGAGCCCTACCTAGTTTTTCTAATATTGTTTCTTTATTAAGAATTGGAAACTTGTCGCTAATAGTCTCTTCATTAAGGTGTCTATAATCGATAACGATTCTCCATTTCTTCTTTCCAGAGTTATCGATTTTTTTCGGGACAATCCATAAAGGTGAATTGTAGGGTGAATTGCTCTCTTTAATAATACCCTGTTCCAACATTTCTTTCATTTGTCTATTAATTTCCTCCTCGTGTATTTGAGGATACCTATAAATTTTAGAGAAAATAGGTCTGCTCGTTTTCGTAACGATTTCATGCTGAATTTCGTGGGTATGGGTTAGTTTTTGTCCTTCCTGGAAAAATAAATCCTTGGTCCTTTCTATTAGAATACCTAACTTAGCCTTCTCCTCGGAGTTCATATCGTCCCTTACTAATTTATTTAGGACATCGTGTTCAACGGGTAGTTCCTCTAAAGAATTGATTTCATCATAGCTGTATGGACAAAAATTTAAAAACTTTGTTCTAACATTATTTATTTCAATGTATCCATCTAAATTGATAACAGCCTGCATTGGTTTCAGTACATTTTGTCCAATGAGACCATCGAAATCTTTGTTTTTGAACGTCAAGAATTTCCAACTAATGAAGCTATTTTCATTAAACTCGGTTGGAACTTCCGTTATAATTTCTTGGGTAACTTTTGTAATACCATTGAGTGTGTTAAATTGGAGAGGAACTTGCAAATCTTCACGTTTGTAGTTAAGTAATTTATTCTTGTCTAATAAGGTGGTAGTGGACCCGGTATCGATTAAACATTTAATTTTGTCAATACCGATAGTCAGTTCCACTATCGGTAAGTTCTGTTGTGAGGCATTGATTGAAAATTTACTTCCCCTTGCAAATAATCAACCTCCATTGGCTCGTTACGTCTCGTTTGTCTAGAATTTCCACTAGTAAACAAATGTTGATTATGCCGATACTGACCCGAGTTTGCCTGAATAAAATCGTTATTTCTACGAAATTGTCCAGAGTTAGAATTATTTGTGTTATTCCTAAATAGTCTTGTCTCATTATTTTGCGTTCGCTCAAAACCCCTTTCGTAATTCGTTCTAAAGTCTCCGTCGCGACTGAAAGGCTGATAGTTGCGTCTATGTCTATATTGTCTGATGAGTCCAGTCTCGTCTAATAAATAGAATGCTTCTCTAAGAGTGGTAATGTTTCTACTGTAGATTACACTCGCAAGATGTTGGTCGATACCATCCAAGAATATTTTTAAGATAATAGATTCATTTGATGTAGGAGAAAACTCTATGGGCTTCGAACTATCAAATTCAAATTTCGTGTTCAATTTATCCAATATATTCTTTAACAATCTATAATATTCACTTACATTATTATTCCTGGTATTAATCGCTTGATGATGTAGGCTGTGATATGATTCTCGAACACCAAAATTTTTGATTAGCTCGGATTTAACTTGCTCCCAACTTGGACTAGCTCCCAAAGTTCTTATGGCTTGCAATGCAGGACCCTGGATTTTGTTTAGTATGTACCTGTTGTATACATATTCGTGTAGAGGTACATATTGCCGGAACATAGGAAGTATGAGCTCCACTTCTCTGATGAAACATGATAAATCGTAGTTTCCACGTCCACAGAATTCCTTGATCGCTGCTGCTTCATTTAGCAATTCACCAGCAGAGATGTTAACTGGTTGATTAGCAGGATTACTCATTTTCGTTTGTCTTTCTTTTATTCTTAACTCTTATTTTTTCTTCAACACTGTTTTGGTTTTCGGTACCAAGGGACCTTTATTAGCTACCTCCTTCTAAAGAAAGGGTAGGAGCGAATTCTCTTAAAATTCTGCTCGAGGCAATGCAAGCTTTTTAATTATAATCTTTTATATTTTTTCTTTTCACTGTTTTGGTTTTATGGTACCAAGGGACCTTTATCAACTACCTCCTTCTTCAGAAAGGGTAGGAGCGACTTCTCTTAAAATTCTGCTCTAAGCAACGCTAGCCTTAAGTTAAAACGTGATTTGGTTTACGGTACCAAGCACCTATATCGGAAATGAACCTTTCTTTAGAAAGTTATCTTTCACTAAAACTTTAACACTTAGTCAATCTTTGGATTGACTCGTTACCGACTGCGCCACGAATATATCTTGTTGATATTGAGAAAGAAAAAAAAAAACAACACTTTAAGCTTTGGCGAATTTACTTTATTCATTCCGGGGTTCTTCAGAACAAATTTTACATTTCTACTATTCTTAACTTTACAGCTATTCTTAATACTGACCTACATACTACAATTCGAATTATGCTTACACATATTGATCAGCATATTTGCAATTACTTCGCAATCAATAATTTCCTCGATTGCAAATATGCTGTCTTTACATTAATTGATTAAGCGATAATTTCATCAACTGTAAACATGATGTGTTTACATAAATTGCTTTTAATTATATCAATGAACTAGGTTAACCAGTTGACTGGTAGTTCATTGGCATTTGGGGTCATTTCGATCGTAAAAGTATTATTTTGAAATGACGGCGTCGATGTTGCTATGGTTGTTTCATTTGGTAGCGGCATCGATGACGTCACCCACGCGCACTGCAGTCAGCAAAAATATCAGCAAAGTTGAATAACATAACTGATTTGCGCGTGCAGACGGAATTTGCATACAAAGGAAGTGAATGATAGAAATACATCAGTGCAATGATTTTAGTTTCCTATTTTTGAAGAATGTGGAATAGAGGATAAATTTACAAATGTTAATAAATGAGTGATGAATGATTTTCGATATGAATGACAAGAAAGTGATTATTAGGTTTCTGCTTATTTTTAAAACGTAATTAAAGAATGGGTTCCATTTTATATATGATAACAAATTATTATTTACGCTCAATATATATCAAAAATGTTTACATTTTTTTCTCGTTTAAACAGCCTGATTGGATGTGTTGTAGTCCGGCGGTATGGGTGAGGATTTGCTCGCAAAAATGGGGGCACTTGTTGCCGTTAGCATTGCAAATTTCGTTTAGTTTTTTACTTGTTAGTGGTAGCGGGTTAACTTTATTGTCTTGAGTGGCTACTAATAAGTCAATGAACATCTGTTGTCTTACTTCAATTTCTATTATCGGCACTAGAAGGCATGTCATTATCACGTTTCTACGCTCTGCGGCTAGTAATTTGTCGGTGATATTTCAGGTTCCCTTTATTAGCACGGCTAACTCGGTTTGCCTTTTAGGGATTTTTCGGTGATATTTGAGGTTTCCTTCATTAGCAAGGTTAACTTGGTTTGCCTTCAGTTATGTCTGAAAGGGATTTGTGTATTTCTGCTAGCGATGTGTTTACGATACTGATTCGTTGTTTTTCCAGTTGCACCAATTCTTTCTCTTCAAGTTCAAGGGTGACGTTTCTCTCGTAGAGCTCTTTTTCGTTTACGTTGTCCACAGTTCCGAATAAGGAGTGGAGGGTTCTTCCCACTCTATCAAAAAATGAACGCTTACTGCGTTTACTCCTATTTCCTATTAAGCAAGAGGGTGTTTAGGAACGTACTTTCAAGTTTGTTAATATACTTTGTACGTGAGTGATTTGATTTCTGTAACTGGTGTTGTTCTTTGAGCAAATTTGCCTTAATAATTGTCCGGCGTGTTCAGCTATCTCTACTTGCTCTCGTATTTCTCCTAGATTTAGCTGCATTAAAATTTTCCAGATACTTTGGTAACTTAGTAAGTGGCCAATGTCTTCTAAGTGTACCCCGGTGTTTGGCAGGGGTTGGGCTGAAATAAGTTCTAGTTGTGCGTTGTTTATTGTTTCGAAGCAGAGCCAGCAGATGATCAATGGTCATATTCACATGTCTAGGAAGAGAGGGAGAAAAGGTTAACATTAGGGTATTAATCGAAGTAGTGTTTGAGGCGGTTGTTGTGGACGTTAAATAATCTCCTCCCTATCACAATGGTTGTGTTTACTGGGGAGTTTATACATTTACTTCGTATGGGCCTAGACAGACTCGAGTCAGTTTGTGATTCTTGTTTTCGTTTTGCAAAAGTACTTTATCCCCTATATGGAAATTAATGGTTCTGATTTTTGTGTCGTAATAGGTCTTGGACTTGTTCTTGCTATTGAGGGTTTTCTTTTGGGCTATTTCATAAAGTTTTTGTAATTGATATTGGAGTAAGTGATAAAAGCTCTCATGGATGTACAGAGGTGATGGTTCTCGTTTTAAATTGGAGGGTACCTCAGAAGTGAAACCGAAAAGGCTGTCCACGGGTGTAAGTCTAGTACTGTCGTGCTGGCTGTTGTTAAAAACGAATGTGGGTCCGTAAGAACTGGTCTCATATTTGTGGGTCCTGATCTACCATTGTTCGTAAGTATTCGATTAATGGTATCTGTGCTCTTGACAAGGCTCCGTTTGCTTGGCGGTAGTAGGCCGTGGTCTACCGTTTCTTAATATTGAGTAGTTTACAGATCAGTTAGTACCCTGGTTCGTGAGCAGTTGTTTTGATCAAAGTCAAAGTCAAAAGTGCTTTATTTAATACTAATCATTATAAACCTCAAAAAAATATAAAGCGAATTCCAAACAGTAAAAATTCAAAAACTTAATGGTCCAAATGGCTCTCTAAATTTATACTCTACTTATTTTGGTGTTCTGTATCGAGTGACAACTTCCTCGCAGAATATCTTTGCTACTGTTTCTGCCTCCATATTGGTCTACAAACCTGGAATGTCAATATGTATCTGTTACTGGTTGGTGTTTCGAGTAACGGACCTACAATGTCTAGGTACACTTTGTCGAATGGTCTTTCAGCTAACTCTGTGGTCACTATCGGCATGCGGTAGTGTGGTGTGCTTTTCATAGTTTGGCACTTGCCACATTTTTCAATGTGTTGTTTGATGCTGGTGAATATATTTTTCCGGGTGCATTTTTTTCGAGCCTTCTTATACGTTTTTACAACGCCTTGGTGACCAACGAAAGGGGAGTCATGGTATTCAGACAACACTAACTTTATCTCCTCGGGGGTTGTCAGTGTGATTACGGGGCTTAATGTTCGGTGTTGGTTGTTCTCAAACCTGTCGTCCGTAATGCCAGAATTTTCTGCGTCTTTTGTTGTTTATAGGGGCTCATGTTGATGAGGCAGTGAGCTCGGTAGCTCCGGTAGAATACCTTGTTCGATGTGATCCGTGATTTGGTATGGTGGGTGTGTGTTACCATTGTGTGGTGGAGTTGTATTATTACTGTTTGGTTCTAGGGAAATATTTTGACTGGCTGGACCCTCGGGTATGGGTCCGGCCTCGATCTACCGTCCTTGTGCGTGGATCACCATATTACATTGGGCTTTTTTCATTTACCGGGATTCGGTTGAAGGCATCGGCGTTAGTATTGTACTTGCGCGGTTTGTTTTCGATATGGTAATTGAATTCGGACTATTTGTGATGGAATTTAACGAGTCTAGTGGTTGGATCCTTCACATTAAAGATTCCTTACGAAGGCTTGTGATCTTTGTATACTGTAAAATGCCTGTCCTGAAGATAATAGCTGAAGTTTTGCTTGCCCATACTATCGCTAGGAGTTATCTTTCGATCGTAGAGTAATTGCGCTCCACTTTTTTGAATGTGCGGCTAGCGTTGGCTATAGGCTGATCTTTGCCTATTTCTTCTTGTGACAGTACCGCGCCCAGCGCTTCGCCACTATCTATGGTTGTTAAATTGAATGGTCGTGTAAGGTCGGGATGGGCAAAAAACGGGGGTTATATTTGTTCATTCTTTAGCCGTTGAAAGGCTTCCATGCACTTTTCAGTCCACCTTTACATACCTTTAGTGACAGTTTCCCATAACCTCTTGCTTTTTCGTTGCTTCGGTGAAACAAACTGTGGTGCTTCTTGCCGCAAACAGTGTAATGTTGTAGATTACATTTTTCTGTCTTGTTGTGCACAAGGCAATTGGGGTATAACTTGTCTAATTACCGCATTCCTGTGCTCTATGCTCATTTTTTTTTAACTCGTCACATTGATATACGTTCTGCGCTTTCGAGCGAATGCCGCAGCCTTTCTTTGTCTGGGTGCTAAAGCTTTTTTTCCGATTCTTGGTGAGAACATTTGGCTTTTGATGTTTTGTAGCCTTGAGGCAATCAAAGCATTCTCGTTCAGTATTATTGTATCTTGCTGAGACCTATGTTCTGATCTTTTTGCGTGAATAATTGCATCAATATACATATTTATTATTTTACGGTTATTGTTGAACCTGGCACGAAGGACGCTTAGTGCAGTTTCATAGTTGCAGCTGGTTAAGTTGTATACGGCTTACCACCCGTCTCGCATCTCCTTTGAATGCATTCAGTAGATACTGCATTTTCTTGACGTTACTTAAATTGTAGTTATTGTGGATGACATTTAAGAAGATATCGATGAATGGCTTCCATTGCTTATAGTCGCCATCGAATGCTGGAATCTTGATGGGTGTTAGCTTAAAAAAGTTGCCGGCTTTGTTAAATTCTGGTTGCCGGCTTTGTTAAATAGTTGGCAATAGCTTGAGTCGGTATTGACCAGTTGACTGATTGGCTGATGTAGCCAGTGTGAGTGTTGGTACTCGAATCGCTTAAAGTATCGGTAGACCGGTTGGTGATGTAACTGTGATAGTATAAGCACTGGTTGCTGATGAGAAGCTTTCTGTAGCCGTTATCGTCACAAAATTTGTTGTGTTTGCTGCATCAGCCTCTATGACGATCAATTCTGATGTTGCGCTCAGTTCAACTTCACTTTTCCCTGGATAACGATATTTTAAAATGTTGTCACTGGCGTTAATGTAGATAGCATGAGTTTGCTCGTAAAGTTTTTGTGAGAGATAAGGCGGTTTGGCTGGTATAAGCTGCAATAACAGCTTGTGCTTTTCTGAGAACGCCCTCCAATGTTTCTTCAGATCCCCTAGCCTTTTCTTGACATACTCCTCTATTTTTTTTTCAGCAGAATCCTTTTTAAAGTTCGTTAGGATTCTTAAAATTTCATTCGCAGAATTTTTCTAACATGTGAGAAAGTTGTCTGCCTGCGTAGCCATAATTGGAGATTAATTCTTCAAGATTAATCGAGTATGGTTCGGTTTTTAGTTTGTCCTAACAGCATGTCGTCTTGGAACTGGCGAATTGCTACTATATATAGCTGGCGTCTGAATTGGCTTTAAATTCAATTATGTGTTGAATACAAGTATAGCTACTTATGTGGATCGGGTTGAGTCAAAATACAACAGTGTGTTGAATTTAACTCTTGACGATGGCATTCGTATTGAGAAATCAGGATTCAAAAGTGTTTTGGATCCTTTTCATGAATTATTGACTTGGTTGAGCGTTAATTCAACAGCGTATTGAATTCAGCTTCGGATGGCGAAGTTCGAATTGACTGGAAACGGTTTGATATCAGGATTCAACTGTGCTTTCTAAATCCAACAGTGTGTTGAATTTAGCTCCCAGCAGACTCGTTACGATGAGCAATAGATAACGATATTCAACAATATGTTGAATATGAGGCCAACGCTTATTACAACAGTGTGTAATTGTGCGTTGAGTCTGTAAATTCAAGTGTGTTGAATTGAGCTCCTAGTAGGCTCCTTGCGATGATGATAACGATATTCATCAGCGTGTTGAATATGAGGTTTGATACACCAGTGTGTTGTATCCTGGTTTGAACTAACTGGTTATTCTTAATGCGGTTCTCAGATTGACAGGGGAGGTGTTTAGTGGGTAGTCCAAGGGTATCCTCCATGGGAGTCCCACACTGCCAGACTCGGCGGGCGTAAATGCCTTCACCTCCCTACCACAAAAAAAACAAAAAAAAAAAATGCGGCTTGATAGACCATGTGCAAAGCACAACCCTGTGTTAAGTTAAGTATAGTTGAAAATTAAACTCAGCTACTTGCTGCCCGGATTCAATGAAAATTTGCTGATACAATTCACTTTTCATTTATAATCAAATTATGCTCACATGTTTGAACCAAAGTACAACGAATAATTACAAATAATATTTGCTGATCATAAATGCAAATGTACTTTAAGCTAAGCCAAGATTGCTGATTATTAAATGCTAATATACTCTAAGGTATGGATTGTTAAATGCTAATGAACTTTAAGTTATGAAGAGGTAAAATTGCGGATTACAAAATGGCAATGTACTTTGAGTTATTAAAGTTCAAAAGATTGGTGAAGGTACTTTTAGAATTTACCATTGCTGACAAATTCTGAGATATGTTATTATTAATTTGTTCCGGAATAAATTCTTCGTGAATTTTGTTATATTATAATTTAATTTGTTAGTTATGACCATTTTATTGTTGTTTTCGAAAACATTTGACTTTTTTTTCTGGATGGTGACAAAACCTTTGTGGTGCGGGGTACCGACCATCCATTTCCATGCAGTACCAATAAAGTCGAGGGACCGGCCTCAAATTATTGATATACCAAGGATCTGTTGCGTTTTGTGGTTCAAATGACAGGAGAGGGGGTGATGGTGAGTTGACGGAACATTAAAGGAAATGTTGATGTCCTCTAGCAATCTTGAATATTTCTCTAAATCAAGTATATGAATCAGTTTAACGTTCGCGATATGTGAGTTTGAGAAGTCCAATATTTGGATGTTCGCAAACACCATTGCGAAAGAGCAATCTGAAATGGAGTAAGTGATTAGATTTTGATTCTATTTTCATGGATGGTTTTTCCTGTTTCAGTTATGATTGTAGTGTTTCTGTTTTCCCTAACAACTTCTTAATTATAACGAGCGGTTAATTTGGAGCCTAGGCGTTTATTTTTCCTAAGGTAAACTACTTCTTCTTCTTCTTCTTAGCACTACAGCTCCTCTCGGGCCTTCGTTTTCTGCAAATAGCGGCTTTAACTGTCTTGGCTCATTGACTGCGTCCTCCAATTTTGAAATCCGAGCAGCGATGAACTGTCTTCGTCGACTGAGTCAGATTAGCGTTTCCTCGGTTTCCCTACTGACCTCCGGCGTACAGTTCTCCCAACGAATACGTTTTTGGGTATCCGTTGTTCGTCCATACGATTCATGTGGCCAGCCTATTGCAGCTTCCGCAGTCTCACAATCGTTGAGATTTCCGGTTTTACTTCACCCACTTCGTATTCTCTTATTGCTTGCCTCTTTTAGTTATGATAATCGAGATCTTTTCTTTGTAAATGTTGGATTTTCTCAATGTTGGTTTGTCTAATTTATTCGAGTTTGTCGGGATTGATATTGGAGATTCTGCCAAAAAAAAGCTCTACACGTTTTCGACCTCATTCAGTGCTCTAGCCAAAAGTTCCTGTAAGGATCGCGCTGGTCCATCTTTTCTAAGACACGTTATTAGTTCGCCAAAAGTAGAGTGACGCGTTTAATTTGACCATTAACTGTACTTTCATAGGGGTTCTATAGATCTTTGTTTGAAAGGTCATCCTCTACAATGATGTAAAGCTTATTGCCATTAAGGCATCTTCGTTTTCAATGACCACATTTTTCGGAATGCAAAAAAAAATATATATATATAGAATAAAAGAGGGTTGCTTTATATCCTCGACGGATTTCGAGGCTGTTAATTTTTATGGAGCGAGTTTCATGAATTTGTCGATGGCTGTGAGTACCACTCTCTTCTCCGTGAGGAAGAGATCAATGTGAATAGTGTGCCCAGGATATTTTGTGATTGACGTTTCCGCCAGTATAGGCTTATTTGGATGCCTATCATATTTACTGACCTTACAAGTGCTACATCGTTTTAAGAGATTCCTGATTTTTGCAGCCATATGAAGGAAATGAAATTCTCCAGAAGCCTTGGGCAATTTTCCTTGGCATTGCGATGGGCCCTGCAATGCATTTTTTGGATTTTGGCTCCTGTTCCAGCTATGAAAAAACTATGAAAACGCTTATTAAAATTGATTCAACATGAATGATTTACTGTTGCCACTCTTGGTTAATTCATAGTAACATTTTGCATTTAGTGCATAAATTCTTTAGCTAGCGCGACTTATGTAAGGTTCTTTTATTCGAAATAAAAAAAAACACAACTTTTAAAAGCTATACTTAGAATTGTATTTCATCCCGTTCTGTGATCAATTAATAACTAACTTTCATACATTTGTTCACTTAACATTACACTTAATCTACCTCAACAATATGACCTACATTACAAATATTGCTTATTAATATCGATCAGCACTTTTGTAATTGATTCTAGTATTAGCATTTACGTTATGAAATTATACAATTGCAAGAATGCTGATTACAAGAATTCATTTTAATGATAATTGTTGATATTGGAAAAAATGCAATTTTATTAGCTAAACTTTTTTTAATTGGATCATTTCACCCTTTTCACATCAACTTAATGTAAATCTATACGACAAATTTGCTCTACAAGTTTAGCTGATACAAGTACTTACAAGAGAAATTTACCTTGAATATAACTTGCTGATACAAAAACATATTGAGTTTGCATAAGTAGAAAAATTAAAAATTAACTCCCTCACATCTGAGCATGGTGGTCGCCATCACCGGTGTGTATCTAAGAGTGATGGCCTGAGGAGAATTATTGCACACGTCGAAACCACCTTCTTCTAACATTTTTCTTCTCTAATAATTTTTCAGAAAAATTATCATTCAAAAATATGCAACTCATTTATACTCGTATGTAGCTGCAAACAATTCCATAAAAAGTAATGCAATATTACATTGTGAAATTTTATGGTTGCGAGATTGCTGATCATAACAATAGATTTTAAGTGTTACAATGAACTAGGTTAACCAGTTGACTGGAAGTTCATTTGCACTTGGGGTCAAATTGATATCAAATGTTCTTTGTGGTGATGACGTCGTTGATGAAGCAATTGAAGTGTCACTTATTGGAGGTATATGCATCAATGACGTCACCCGCGTGGAAAACTTATTGCTATCTCCAGCAAGTTCAATATTCTTTGATTGAACTTTAATTGAATTGCTAATTGCTTGAGGTGGCAATCATTTCACATTTGAATTATTGAACTTGAAATAATGCTTACAAAGTGAAGTATACATTTGAAATATTTTAATGATAATGCAAGTCTCAATTACAGTAATGAGCTTTGAATTAAACGAATTATAGGTTAAATGACCTGGACTTAGATCTAATTAATCTTAACACCTTCTGCTTTACAGCTGATTAGAGTCTCAACTAGCTTCTTAGCTAATCTCACTTGGTAGTCTCGAAAAGAGTGCGGATATATTTCTTGTATTTTTCCCATTGCCTCTTCGCTCGTCAGAAATCCATTATCTCTTGAGAAGGATGATGAGACTTGCACAAGTGTACTGGAGTTTTATTAAAACGTAACAAGCCAATTGAAAAGTCCCCGGTGTGATACACAGATGGCGGTGCTAGTATTAAATCCATATCATTTTTAGTTAAAACCAACCTTCAAACAATACGTGTCAAAATTTGACAGCAGTCCGATCATTGGCTTGTAAGATATTGTGTTGTGAGTGTTGCTACTTTTGTTATTTGAAAAAAGATGGAAAAAAAATTTCGTGTGCTAATAAAATATTGCTTTTTGGAGGGAAAAAATACAGTTGAAGCAAAATCTTGGCTTGATGAAGAGTTTCCGGGGTCTGCATCATTGATTGGTATGCTAAGGTTAAACGTGGTGAATGAGCACCGAAGATGGCGAATACAGTGGCTGCCCAAAAGAGACTGTCACCGACGAAAACATCAAAAACGTTCACAAAATAATTTTGAATGACCTTAAAGTTAAGTTGATCGAGATAGCAGACATTGTGAAGATATCATCAGAACTTTTAGATTATACGAGTATCATTCACGGATATTTGTACATGAGAAAGCTATGTGCAAAATAGGTGCCGCGCGAGCTCACAATCGATCAAAAGCAACAACGTGTTAATGATTCTGAGCAGTGTTTGAAGCTGTTTAAGCGCAATAAACCTGAAGTTTTGCATCGATATGTGACAATGGATGAAACATGGCTCCATCATTTCACTTCGGAGTCAAATCGACAGTCAGCTGAGTAGACTGCACACGACTAACCGAATCTATAGAGGAAAAACACAACAGCCAGCTGGCAAGGTTATGGCATCAGTATTCTGAGATACACAAGGTATAATATTCATTGATTACATCCAAAAGGGCCAGGCCATCAACAGCAATTATTATATAGCGTTATTGGATCGTTTAAAAGACGAAATCGTTAAAAAAACGGCCCCATTTGACCGGAGACTTTTCAATTGGCCTGTTACCTTGTATACTTATCAAAAGGGTGCACTTTTTGATAGATATCCTCTTGACCAATTTTAAGAAGGACTCGGTTTCAAAACACGGTAACAGCAATTCCCGCAGTTGGTATAAGATTATGAGATGTGCTGTCGTTGCTACGCTGAGTCAAAGTTAGAGAATTTAGTTCCGCAGATCTTGGAGGTCAACGATGTTTTCTTTACCAGGTATTCAAGTATTGCCTTCTATCGTTTCACCTTACTATTTGTATTTTTATTGCTCAAAGCATTTGTCAACGGTTGGTGATTTGTGTAAATTTTGACCCATATAGATAGTTCCTTAATGAATTCAAGGCCCATGCAATCGCAAGCATTTCCTTCTTGTTTGGGACGTAATGCTCTTTAGTTTTATTGAAAGTGCCTGAGATAAATCTGATGGGCTTATTGCCTTGGAAAATAACTGCACCTATAGCGTAAGTAGCGGCCTCTGTAGGGAGCTCGAACGTTTGCTGAAATCGGGATGGGCCAAAATCAGGGAGTCTTTAATTAATTAAATGCGCTTTCATCAAGATGTATTTATTTATGTTTTGCTTAATGTTTGGACACGCATCCACCCGGCCCTCTTAAAAAGAATGTCAGGGGCTTACCAATTTTCGCATAATCACGAATAAATCGTCGGTAATATCCTGATATTCTGAGGAAGGATCGTAGATCTTTTGAAGTTCTAGGAGGTAGAAATTCCGCTATTTCCTTGACTTTTTTGGGATTAGTTTTTATATAACCGAGAAACTCAATCTCCTCATGCAAGAACTCACATTTGTCCAATTGGACTTTTCAAGTTTTTTTTTAATGTTCAACCCCGTCCCCTGCAAAGACAGTAATATTATCTATGTAAATATAACAACTTTTGCCTATTTCATCACGAAGAATATCTTCAAAACATCTTTGGATAATCGAAGATGCATTTATCAGGCCGAATGGCAGTCGAGTGGACTCAAATTTGCCATTGGTGATAGAAAACGCTGTCTTTTAGACATTAGATTTCCCTAAGAGGGATTCGGTGAAAACCGCTCTTGAGATCAATTATAGAGAAAACTTCATTTTTTCCTACGTTCGACAAAACTTCATTAATTTCTGGAATAGGGTACCGGTCAAGAATACTAATAAAGTTTAGTTTACGGAGGTCCACCAACATACGGTACTTATTTTCGCCTGATGCTTCCTCCTTCTTTGAAGCGATCCAAACGGATGAGTTGCACGAAGATCTTGATGGCTTCCTCACCTATTCCTTGATCTCATTTTTCTATGCCATAGGATATACGTATGACCTCGAATACACGGGGTCGTTCGAAGTAGTACGAATTTCTCCTTTTACTCCAGCAGTCTCTGTTTGTCCCTCATCTGCACTTGGTATAGAGTTCCGTAGAATTCTTATTTCTTTTTCCGGCATGCTGGATAATTAAGTTTTATGCCTTCCTACTAGCGACCGTGAAACACTTTTCGTTTTTTCCAATACTAGATGAGTGAAAACAAGTTAAAATAAACAAATAATACGACACTTTGTGTTGAACAAAGAACGCAATACGTACACCAGCAAGCCTGCTCGAAGGCAGGCTAGGAGTTGGTAGTCATAGGCGCATGGCATATCATGAGGTATAAGAAAAAACGTTCAAACATCATTGTTTATAGAGCGACTTAAGGCTTTTTTTCACTCCTTATTAGAATAATTGAAATCAAATTGGCCGCCAGACACAAAACCTGTCAGTGTGTTGTTTGAACCTCGGTACTATAGCGATGTTTTCAAAAATGAATGTTCAAGTTCTCTATTATAAGGATAAAAAGACACCCTTCAAGCGTGATGGACAAATGTCAATTTTATTAGACAACAATTAACTTAAATTCTAATTTGCTTCATATGACTGTTCAGCGCTATACACTCGCTCCCACGATTCAGCATTCATCTGACGCTGCACATGCATAAGCTTATTTAATCTATTTCGATCGTAAGCGGTGAGAACATGCTCTCACGATCTAACATTGTTCGTGGGAACATGTTTCTGCTGACTATGCGAAAACGTTTGCATTCACGTCGCGAATTCTCCAGTCTTTAGAAAAGAAAATGGTATTTTGTTTTGACCTAAGAATTCGCGACGCGCATGGAAATTAGAAATTAGATGTATATGTTGCACAATGTATGAAATGTATTGCATTGAGTTACAATGTATAAAAATCTAGAAATTGTATTACGTTACAATTAAGTTAGAATGTTTTGCAAGTATAGAATTTTGAAAATCATAATTTGGAATTGGACTTGTTATTTTTCAGTTAGTATAACATCATTTGTCAATGTATGATTCGGTCATGATATTCATTGTGAAGTTAATCACTAAGGTTTGGTTTCTTATAAGCTCTCGTAAGTGTTGATCTCTGTCATCTAATCGGTTGATAACGTTGTTCATGTGTTTGGAAGGAAAGGGAAATACAGCTAACACTCTATTTTGAGTTCTTGACTCTGATTATAGTCAAGAACTCAAAATAGAGTGTTAGCTGTATTTCCTACGACATTAAGAGCCCCACGCTTTGTTAGTCTGGCCTTTTCGTTTGTTTTGCGCTGCGTCAAAGCATGAATATTGTTTGATTTCTTTACGAGCGACTGAAACTACAAGATAATACTCTGACAAGAAGCGTTAGTGTTCAGAAGCTGGTTTAAGAACTGTAGATGGTTTATTCTAAACCTTATTGCATCTAGCTCTTGCCAATAGGACATATAATCATAATAAACTACTAACTTCCACTCATTTAGGATTAAGTGCGCAGGCCCTAAGTTTTCGACGTACATGCCAGGATTGGTTTCAAAAGGATGTATTGTAACTGCAGCAGCCCATACTGGTAAGTAAGTCCTATCAAAAGTAGTGACTGTAAAACAAGGTCTTGAAGGTTCAGCGTCAGCTTTATTGGAGGTGCTACTTTGTTTACTCTGGCTTTGACTTGTTGCTTCTGCATTCCGAATTGGAGGTTCGGGGTGTTCTCCTTCTATCGAGGATGATTCGTCGTTCACGGGCAACGGTGCAAATTTGTGGATAGGTCGTCTTAGTACACCAGTCGAAGTCCTCACATCAGCTACATGAACTAATCCATCATTCCCTTTGAACACGTTCATGATTCTATCTAGGTCCCATTTCAGAACTGGCGTGTTTTCTTCTTTTACAGCATCATATTACATTTTTGCACTGCTGCTTCTATTTAGATTGATGTTGCAACTCGCTTAAACACTCAGTTGACCACCTGCGCCAAAATTTGTACTTCAAATCCATGACTAAGTTCCATCTTTGTCCCAGAGATAGATCAGGGGTTTCAGCATTCACATCCACGCGGCTAGTGAGTGGCTCTGCGAATAAAAAATGACCTGAGGTCAGAGCCTGAAGATCGTTTGGATTAAGTCGGAAAGCTTTAGTTATCCACCCACTTGCAACAGTTCATCGGGGTCTAGGAACGGAGTCAGGTGGCTCAGTCAATTAGTTCAGCTTAGTTGTCCTATCGCTTGATGGGTTTTAATCTCTTCACTGTATTCTCCCTGCTGCATTGGGAAAAGCTGCTTCTTATTCTGATGCAGTCGGTGGATTTGTTTCTCGCTTGGATTTGATTTTCCTGCGGATCACCCTGGTGAATTGAAAGACCAATGCTTTGATGCATTTTAGTCTCCGAAACAAGATTCCATGATTTATTTTGTATAGGAAGTGTGGTTCTGGTTCAGTGATTACCAGAGTTTTTTTCGCCTTCTTCTTCTTCAAGTCTACTTTTTTTTCTGCATGCTTAGCAGGCCGCATATCAGGATGCCCATGAGGAAAAAAGGGCCCGTAGAACCACAATAGGCTTATTTTAATTTTGCAGGGACAGTACCGCGGGATGCTAAATCTGCTGGGTTACACTTTGAACTCACATAATGCCATTGACTGGGAGTTGAATGTTGTTGAATGACTGTTATCCGATTTGCTACAAACGTTTGGTAGAATGCCGCCTCACTATGTATCCAATGCAACACAACTTCAGAATCTGCCCAGAAATAACAAGACTCTCCAGGAAGCCCTAAATCTAATTGGAGGCGGTGGACAATTTCAACTACGAGTTTTGGGGCAGTTAACTTCAAACGCGGGATCTTTATGATTTCGATTGGTGCTACTCGGGTTTCGGCACACAATAGTTGCACGGTTGTTGTGCCGTCATATTGGTTAGCTTGCAAGTAGACAGCGACTCCGTAGGCTTTTTCGGAAGCATCTTAAAAGGCATGTAACTCCGTGCTGCGAGGAGATCTTGCACCAAATATATGCCGCGATATTCTGATTTCATTGAGCTACACTACACTTTGATGAAAATTTATCCAGGATGAGTGCAGCTCCATCAGTAACGCAGCATCCCTGTCAAGCTTCAATTTCTACAAATTATGTATGAAAATATTTGCTGTTACCGTTCCTGGACTCATGAACCCCAGAGGATCAAAAATATGTGAAATGGTAGAGAGTGCTATCCTCTTTGTTACCCTTGTTGGCTCTTCATAAGTTGGAACGCAAACTACCAATTCATCTTGCTTTGGCAACAACGGTCTCCAAGTGTTTTAATGTGTTCTATAGAGTGGTCTGTCACAGTATACTTCGCGATCTTGCGAGTGATTGTCTTTGATGAAATCGGAATGGTTTTCACACAATTTTTGTAGCTTGAAACCGGCTGTCTTTAAAATCTTCTGGATTTCTTCCTTTTTTCAAACAGCTTCTTGAAGATTATTAGCTCTAGTTAAAAGATTATCCATGTAAAAATCTTTCTGGATAGCGAGACTTGCTAAGGGATATTGATTCTTGGTATTAACTGATAGTTGCGCCAAGCCCTTAGTTGCTAGGTAAGGTGCAATGGTAGTACCACATGTTACGGTATTCAGTTGATAATATGGCAGTGCTTCTTTCAGGTGATTATGCCAGAAGATAATTTGGAACCTTCGGTATCGTTTGCCAATATCAGCGGAGAAGACATACATAAACAAGCGAAATCGAACAGCTCATCTTTGATTGTAGTACCCGTGTGCAGCACATCGTTGAAGCTAGTGTGAAGTGTAGATTTTGCGGGCGCAGCAGTAAGTACTCATGGGTTAAGTAGTGGAACTGTCAGGTCACAGTACACTATGGTGTGGCAAAACGAAATGAGGCTCTGAGGTATTTGGCATTTCTATTTCTGTCATGTGATCTAACTTCAAATACTTGTCCATGAATTCTTGATAGGCCCCTTGGACCTCCGGGTCTTTTGACAAGCGTTTTTCTAGTTGATAAAACCATTTTAAGGCCATATTTTTCGATTGTTTTAGTTGGTTGGGATCCAATGCAAATGGTAATCTAACTACAAAGCACCCATTGTCATCCCGATCAACATTTTGATAGAAATGGTCTTCACATTGGCGCTGCTTGGATGTCATCGTGGTGATTGGTTTTCCGCCTTCTTCTAGCTTCCAGAATTTTTCCAGTTCTGAATTTAGCTTCTCACCTTCAGTACGGTACACCCACATATAGCTAGTTTACGGCCAGCTATAGAGACTTTGGATGTGTCAAATCTTCCACCAACAATCCAACCAAATAGGGTATTTTGTAGTGTAGGTAGGAACTCACCCATTTTAATTTGACTAATAACTGGTAATGCCACTCTACTCCGATGAGCATCTCCACTGGTCCCACTTGGTTGAAGTTTGGATCGGCCAAGGAGTTATTCCTTGGGATCGACCAGGTTTTAATGTTAAAAGTTTAGGATGGTTGTTGTGTCGTTATTTGCTTGACCATGTAGGCAACATTATTTTTTAGCGGCCTTTTGAATGATTCCTCCAACGCTACTGATGACAATGCTAGCTAATTGAGCCTTGCAGCTAAGTTTCTTTAAGGCAGCTTCGGTGATCAAGTTTACTAGTGAGCCGCTGTCTAGTATTCCTCGGAGCTCTACAGTTTGGCCATAGCTGCCTGTTGTCTGAATCATCACGGTGCTGAGCAATATTGAGCAATATTTCAGCTCTTGTGTCTTCTGTTGTTAGAGATATCTTTTCTTTCGACTCAAACTCAGCAGCTAGTTGAAAATTACGGTCTGCTTGTTGAGGTTGTCCACCTGCGGCGTAAGGACTGCGTGTTGCGGTTGTACTATCTGGCTTGTGTAGCAAGGTGTTGTGCCATTTTTTGCACGAGAACTGCACTCAGAACTTCTGTGTCAAACACGTAAGCAGTCTATGCAAAGTTTAAGCTTGTTTCCCCTTTGTTGCGTTCCCGACACCCCTGAGTTCCCATCACGGCCTGATCCGGCAAATTAACGCTTCATTTAACTTGCATAGTTATTCCAGGATAATTAGTCCATTTGTAATTGTTTATTTGATTGATTTATCAATTAATCGATCATTTCAACTCAATTCATCGATCAATCGATCAATCATTTACTGTTCTCTTTGAGAACAATTGTATTTACCTTTCGCCGGTATTTCACCCAACATCGATGATTTAATTCATTTCAGTCAAACTTCACGAATACTAAATTTTGCCACACACTGTAATTCCATTTGCTATTTTTCATTCCCATCTCGTGCATTTGTCCATGAAGTGGATCCGTAATCAAGGAGATTAGAGTACATTTCATGGGCAAAGGCAGACGTGCCAACGAAAAGACGCAAACTCAGTGTTCTTTCTCTGGCACGTTTGTCTGGGCAGCGGATTGCTTTAGAGTGGAGTGTGGGTGAAATGCTCAGCCAGTTCAGTTGTTGAAGGAACGCGAGTCGGTCTACGACCCTAGAGAAAGGTTTCAATTAATATGAGGTGGCTTGGTGCATAATTAATGATTACGGTTAAATTACAAAATTATTGAGAATTTAATGTGAATTGAAGTTGTTTTCGGATGAAAAATTTGAGAAAGTACAGTATCAGGACAAATTCAGAAGCTTTGCTTGAAATTATTTAAAGTAAACTTTAGTGCTCAGTTAAACATAACTAGCTCGTTAAACAGGATATTCGAAATTAATACGCTATTTAACACGCTACTAGCACAAAAAACAATTTGTACAAGATCGGGACAAAAGAGTTCCGGCGCAAACACCCTTTTTATATGGTCAGGTATTGTTAACTTTTTGAACTGCTCACAGGAGTATATTTTGTGGTTGCCATTGCATTTGATTTATTGATACTAATGCCAGCAGTTTCTTGGATTGATTTTTAATGCTGGGACGCTTTTCGTTGCCCAAAGCCTCCAAGGCCTGGAATCTTAGTTCCGAAAATGTCAGGAACGAATCCAGAGATTGTAGCTCCCGTGGAGATGCTAGGGATTGTTCGTACAGGTTATGTGACGTTGTTAGGACTATTTCGAAGGCCTCACCAACCTGGTGTGAGTTCCGCTGGACGTAGCACCAATATACCCAATTGTATCTATTCGGTGCGTACGCGTATCCACTCGCTTGCTCTGGAATACCTGAAAACTCCACTCAACTTCACTTCATAGCTTCCCCAATGAAACACCGTTTCCTCCATCAAATACATTTATTTTATCTTTAAATTACAATTTCTACTCCGATCGTCTGTTGCGGGTGCCTCCCGTTTACGGCGCTGTTCCGCCTTGAACTCCAACTCCAACGCTTTGATTTTTGTTCTGAATGCCTCACGCTCCTCTTTGGTAACCGCAAGAAGCCAATCGGGGCAGGTCACTGTTCTTGCGGCGGAACTCGACAATGCGCCCACCTCTTGGCCGCTTCTCTTCCGGCGCGACCACCGTCGTATCAAGCGTCTTGATGAAGCGTGTCCGGTACTCCCCGATCGTGATTGGCCTCGGACCCGCTCCGGGTGTCGCAGCAATTGCTTCCTCAAGCGACGGACGGGGTTGCGATGTCATCACGGGCTGTTGGTGGTGTTTGTCCAGTCGCCGCCCACGTATGTCGGTCAGCTTTACCATACAAGATGAAACAACATCGGGCCCCAGTTCATCTTGTCAACTCTTATGTTTCTCAGGCCCAACATGCATTATTTAGTGATATTTTGGCACTGTTTGATTGATACGGCTGAGTCAGCCAGGAAGGCTTGTTGTGATAATAACCTTTCAAGGAAAGTAATTACCATAAGCCTTTTGTTATCATATCGGCTTCAGAGAATAGTCCAAGTGTCCTTATAGTTTTCCTTCAAATCGGCACGTGTTTGATAAGCCGTTCTTTCTGCCTCACCCGTTAAATTGGCGTTCAGATACCTTATTTTTTGAGCAGTTCCAAGATGCTGCGAATAAATTATTTGATGAAAGAGGTGATAGAAGGATGTCCATTGTCCATAATCTCCATCGAATTTTAGAAGAGACATATCTGGAAGCTTAATGTGGCTCGGGGTGAAGGGTACCATGTTTTCCTCGATCAGCCTTGTCTTTGGTGTAGCTGAAATTCACGGTGCTATACGTAACCTTGTCACCTTATCACCTGCATGTGGTTCTATGCACGTCTCGCAGTTCATTCCAGTACTTCATCAACGTACTCATCTTCAACTCGTAGTAAGATTTTCTTATAGCTCGGCCCTTGTAAATTCCATCGATGATGAAATTAAAGGAACCGATTATTGCATCAAGCTCATATTTTATACCCTCAAATCCATTTTCAATTCATTTTACTGTTGTTCAAGCTCTGAACTAGGGCCTGGATTGACCACAATCGGATTGGGAACCTTTAATAGTTGATTTTCGTTTAGAGCTTCTTTCAAAAAACCAGTGATAGTATGTCTTGCGGTCATGTATTCTCGTTGTATGACCCTAAAGTAGTTATTGGCAAAATATGAATGGTGAGCTGAGGCTTGTAGTAATCGAGGAGCTATGGCTCAAAATGCCAGCGCAGCAACCACAAGAACTGTTCCCACCGCCATTGAGGATGCGATGCGTATGTTCAATAAACAAACAACACAGCTCTGGACGATATTCGTGCAACATTAAATCTGTGCAAATCCAAATTCGAAAGTTTGGATGCCGCCAGCAAACAAAACATAACGAATTCGCAGAACTCAATACGAAACTATGTTAATGCTGAGCCACAGGCGGAATTATCTTCACAATCGCAACCAGCTTCTCCTCCAATAGTAAGTATGTTTAGTCGGAAGTATTCAGCGCCATTTAATGTAAATCAAAACAATGATATCTTGCAATTTATTTCGTACACTGCCTCCAAATGAAAACCCTGATTTCGATCCTGAAGAAGATGATCCGACTCTAGAAGCGTCATGGCCACACCTACAATTAGTCTACGAAGTATTCCTGAGATTTTTGGAATCATAGGATTTTCAAACAACAATTGGAAAACGAGTTATTGACCAAAAATTCGTGTTACAGCTATTAGAACTATTTGATTCGGAAGATCCACGAGAAAGAGATTTTCGTAAAACAGTTTTGCACAGGATTTATGGCAAATTTTTAGGACTACGTGCTTTTATACGAAAACAAATTAACAACATATTTTTGCGCTTTATATACGAAACCGAACATTTTAACGGTGTTGGCGAACTACTGGAAATTTTGGGAAGCATAATCAACGGCTTTGCGTTACCATTGAAAGCTGAACATAAACAGTTTTTAGTGAAAGTTCTGTTGCCCTTGCACAAAGTGAAATGTTTGTCATTAAATCATGCTCAACTTGCATATTGCATCGTACAGTTTCTTGAAAAGGATGCAACATTAACAGAACCGGTAGTTCGTGGTTTATTGAAATTCTGGCCAAAAAAAAACATGTTCGCAAAAGGAAGTGATGTTCTTAGGAGAAATTGAAGAAATATTAGATGTTATAGATCCTCCACAATTTGTGAAAATTCAAGAGCCCCTTTTCAGACAAATAGCCAAATGTGTATCAAGTCCTCATTTTCAGGTCGCCGAGCGAGCCTTATATCTATGGAATAATGAATATGCCATGTCACTTATAGAAGACAATAACGCTGTTATTATGCCAATCATGTTTTCTGCTTTATATCGCTTGTCTATAATGTTCTAAAAACGTTTATGGAGATGAATTCGAAACTATTTGATGAATTAACAGCCAGTTATAAAGCCGAACGACAAAAAGAGAAAAAGCGTGAACGGGATCGTGAAGAATTATGGAAAAAGCTACATGAAATTAGTCGTAGCGGAAACAATCGATCGCGGCAAGATTCATCAAATAGTTCGTTGTCTGGTTCACAGCAACAAACATTAAATTCGTCGCAACACCACAATCCGCTTCATCAACAAAATAATGCAGGACAGAACCCAATTCAAATATCGACTATTACGTCAACTTCATCTTCTACCAACAATCCCAGCATTGGTGGAGGCATCGGCAGCGGAGGATCGATTCTAGCTAATCAGCAGCAAGGAATTGCTGCAAATACGGGTGCTAGCGTTGCCATTTCGGCGACAAAGTGATGTAGTACTGATTTAATAACATTGCATTAACGTGTTTATATAAATTATGCAAAACAGAAACAAAAATTAGACATAATTAAAGAAGAAAAGAAAAACATATTACAAATCGAAAGAGTAAAGCCAACTGCTAAGGAAGAAACCTGCGAAATTAATCATTTCCCGTTTTCATCGCGTTTTAAGTTGTTTCTGCGTTCTTATGATATTTTCATATCTTCTCATTGTTATATTGTAACAATGCTATTGCTTCAAGATTTTCACACGAAAGTAATAATAATAATTGTATATTTGAGAGATGAAAACTCCTGAGTACACACAAATATACAAACATACACGTAGTCAAATAATTTTACAGCGCGCCATGTAAAAACTCGTCAGTTTTTTTAAGTCTTGATTTATTTACTACCACAAGTGAAGTCAAAATGCAATCAATGCTTCTTACTAAATTATGAATATTTAAACACATTCATTGTTTCTAAGAAAATTATATTTATAAAGAGTAAATATGAGATAATTGAAATGAAAGGAAAGAAGAAGAGGAAGAGCGGTGGCGAGAGCGGGGGTAGGACGGTTGGGGTTTTGGCGGAGGAGGTCGCGAAGATAATATCGTGAAGGCTGTCGCTGCTCGAATTATGGGATTTTTTGTCGGTTTTCGCGGTCGTGAACTTGTGAAAATAATAAGATTGGATGGATTGAACGAGCTGAGCATTTTAATGAACGGAAAAATCCATACATATGTGACGAAAAAACGCGTTAAAACGGACGAATCTGAAATAATAGTTTTCTCTCTCCTCTGGCTCGGATTCCGTTAATCATTTTTGGAGTGTTGTTCGGGAGTTGGGTGCCTGCCGTTGGAAAAAAGACCGTTTCTTGCGCTTGCTTAGCCACGGGTGAGGAGAAAATATCCGACAAAGCAAAAAGAAAATGAGGAAAGATTCCGAATTGTGATAATGTAAAAAAAAAAAAAGAGTTCGAAGTACATTGAATGCGTCTGCGAGATCAGATTCGGTCGGACTTGCGTTTTTCAGTGTTCTTTTTGGTCCAGTTTGTCGGAAGTGTGGGGAAACCAGAGCACAGAGGTGTCTCATGCCGAGTTCGTCGTTTTTTGTCGCGATCAGTGTTTCCGAGCGAAGTTTACGTCGAAACCAGTGAAATTCGTAGGACTGACAAAGTCACAGTTCGAAGATACAATATAACTCTGAAATCTCAAGTGACGGAAAAGTTGGATCGCAAATTATATTTTGCAAGTGTCGAGAAATCGGAAAAGAAAGTATTTCCCACACAGGGCACGTATCGCGTATCGTCGGACGTGAAGGAACAAAAACATAAGTCAGAAGAGAACAGTGTAGGCGAAAAATGCCATAAAACAAGTGAGATGCAAGAAGTTGAGAGCATATAAAAGAGATGTTGGTGTATGGAATTTCTCCGCGCGCGTAGGGCTGCTAGTATGCGTTAGTGATTTTTCAACTGGGGAGCGCGACGACATTTTTAGTTGTGTGTGGAGTGGATATGCGTGTATTCTACCTTGTCGTGCTTCGCTCCATCTACTGATTCGCTTACTCTAGCCCAAAGAGTACAACAAAAAGTTTTTCGTCCGAAGAAAATTTGGTGTCCCGTCTAGCGAAATTGTTTATATGGTGCATACGGAGTAGATTAATTTTTCTACATAATTGACATTGTTGCATATTGTCGCGCTGCATAATTGAAGCGGTTGGATCGCGCGGAACCCAGCAAAAGTATTTGTTTGACGCGAAATTCATAAAGAAAGTTGAAACGTCGTCGCGGCACAATTGTTAATTGAATGGAAGAAGAATGAAAATGTGGTGAAAATTGGCGGAGGAAGCCCTGAAATCTGACCCCCCGTCTCCTGTACCTGCCTATAAAGCGAAATTACGGACATTTTTTTTTGTTTGTACACGAATTGAATCTAAACGATTGCTCGCGGAATGTTTATATCAAAACTAATGGCTTTACACTGCATAGATTCAGCATAATTGTTAGAGGTTGCAGCACCGTTTTACCGAATTGTTACCTGTAGTGATTGTATCGGGCGATTCTGAGTTGAATTATTCCGGCAATACTTTTTAAGATTGATAATTATTATAATCCTTTTTTTTGTGTCCAATGTCCAGCAATTTAGAGGATACCTGCACCCATCGAGCGCTCGACGGACCATGCAGGTGAGTACCGTTTAATTTACCTATACTATTAAAACATTTTTATTATAAAATTTATTTATCACAACAAAAATTTTTTTTGTTAAAGATATAACATTTCAATTGTCTCATACGTTTTCATTAATAATTACTACATACACATGATAGCAAACTTGAGTACCGTTTAACTTACCTATACTATTAAAACAGTTTTATTATAAAATTTATTTATCACAACAAAAATTTTTTGTTAAAGGAATAACATTTCAATTGTCTCATACGTTTTCATTAATAATTACTACATACACATGATAGCAAACTTATTTAGAGGTCTAATATATTTTTCGTTATAAAATAAAAAATGGATTAATACCGTACCCGATGGTCTTTCCTTTCTCCCGACTCTGACCGGGTATAGGACTCGGTACGGTGGCAGGCTGCCCCCCAAAACCATGAGCCAGCCACCGGGTACTTACTAATTCCTTTTTCTGTTTCAGGTGAATTTTTGGGTTGAGTGGCCCAAGCAGAGTGCCTTTTTATGGCATAGAGTTATGCAATCAAATTGTATAATTCTATGGCATAAATTGGTCACCGGGGTACTCCCCTTCTGATGGGAAAGTTCATACAATTCAAGTTGTATGAGTTTTCCACTCAGAAGAGGAATACCTGGCCACTTCAACAAGATATCTATGGATTTATTCCGGTTGGGTGGGTACGAAGGGGCTCCACCACCACCCGGTTGCCCCTCTTTCATTTGTGGGCCATGAATTTAGTTGGGTAATGACGAGGTCACCCCAAGTTCGACTTTCTTTTCAGGTTCCACTTGTTCTAGTAACAAGTTCCATTCCCCTCTGTGAGGTTATCTACAATTTTTGCGACTTCGGTCGCCTTTTGAGCTGTAGTCCAATTCGTGAATGCCAAATTTTTTGTAGTGGGTCCTCGTGCTGGGGAAATGAACCCGCCCCACGACACCGCAATGCTAGCCTGCCAGCGCATTCACGCGTCTCCAGACGAGGGCATTCTCGGCAGACACCGACACCTTCCTCTGCCGAGGCAGCAGAACATCGTTGCAGTCCTTTACGGACATATTGGAACATCCTAATTCACTACAGGCTACAGCATATTCTTGTAGCTAGTTCTAATATTTTCCATACCTTCTGGATATATGTTAGGGATACGACCAAAGTAAAATTCTACAGGCTTCCTACCAGTTTTTGAGTGAATCGAATGGTTATACTCATTTACGGCGCGTTGTAACCATTCCTCAAACGGACGCGGTGGACCTTCTTTCTTCAGGCACCGCATGATTGTGGTGAGGATAGAGTGCCAACGTTCAATTTGACCGTTGACCTCGCTTTTATACGGTGGAGTTCTAAAGACTTTAATTTTGAGTTCATCCTCCGTCAGGGGGGCTAAAGAATCTGATCTTAGAGCACCTTCGTTGTCTATGAGAACGTTTTCTGGCACACAAAAGAAGAAGAGAATGCCCAGCAATGGCTGTTTGATGTCTTCGATGGATCTTGAGGAGATTACTTTAGCTTGAGCGAATTTCGTAAATTTGTCTATTGCTGTTAGGACACGATGCGCTTCAGCGAAAAACAAGTACTGTATGACCAGAGTGAGGAGGAATTGGAGTTAGATTTATATGAGGTTTGTTGGGATGTCTATCGTATTTTTTCTCCCTGCAAATTGTACAACGTTTTACCAGTTGTTTTATTTTAGCAGCCATTCTCGGAAATCTCAGTAATCTATTCTCGTCTGCATTACGATGGGCTCTTCTTTGTGTTTGTAATTTTTTTTCTTCCTGTTCAGGTTCATTTGGGGTGTCCTGCACTATCCTCTGGGTAAATCTGATACGGTAACCTCTGAAATGTGTCGGGTAGATTTCCTGAATTTTAGCCATATTTTCTTCTGAGGTATGGATACCATTTACCATGTGAGGGTTATAGCTGTCTTCATTTCCAGCCTTTAAAAGAAGTTGATTTTTGAAGGCATTTACTGGAGTTTCTACTGTAGAGATGAGGTTATGGGAAGAACTTTCGGCGCTGTGTACAGTAGGGGTCATTGAATTTATTTGGGTTGGAAGAGGAGGTCTTGAAAGCGAGTCCGCTACTACATTGGCTTTACCAGGTTTTTATTGCAACTCGTAGTTGTATTCCTCAAGAGTCGCCTTCTACCTTTTCATCTTACTGTTAGTATTCTTGCTGCTGAGTGCGTATGTAAGTGGCTGATGGTCAGTGAAGGTTTTTACTTTCCGGGATCCGTATAGAAAATTTCGAAGGGAGTTGAGTGCCCAAATGATGGTCAACATTTCCTTTTCATTTATGGCGTAGTGCTCCTCAGTTTTGGAAAGATTCCTTAAGAGGAAAGTTATTGATTTTTCGTCCTGTGAAAGTACTGCACCAATCGGACGCATCAGTTGTAATTTATTCTTTGTTAAAATTAGGATGCGAAAGAATAACGTCTTTGGAGATGAGGGAACTTTTGAGTTTATTAAAGGCTTCAACGGCTTCTTTATCTAGAAAAATGAGTTTGTTTTTTGAAATATTCTTTGGAATGCGTCCATCTTCCCCTCGGAAAAGTGATGTCAGGAGTTTCACAAGTTTTGCGTAGTCCTTGCTAGAGCGGCGATAATATCCTGATATGCCTAAAAAGGAACGCAAATCTTTTATGGTTTTTGGGGGAGAAAAAACAACTATGGCTTGTACTTTTTTGGGGTTTGTTCTGATGCCGTTTCTTCCAATGACGTAGCCCAGGAATTCTATTTAATCTTTCAGGAATTCGCATTTATCCAACTGGATGTTCATGTTGGCCTTCTCCAATGTATTGAAAATACATGCGGGATTCTGAAAGTGCTCCATTTCAGTTTTTCCGAAAATTACGATGTCGTCGATGTAGACGTAACACCGTTTTCCAATGTGTTCTCTGAGAATGTCATCAAGCGCTCTTTGAAATATTGAGGGAGCGTTTTTAAGTCCGAATGGCAGGCAGGTAAACTCGAATTTTCCATTATTAACAGAAAACGCAGTTTTTTCGATATCAGATTCTTTTAAGGGCATCTGATGAAAGCCACTCTTTAATTCTTTTACTGAAAACCAATTATTTTCTCCGAGATTTCCGAGGACTTCATTGATCTCTGGAATTGGATAGTGATCAGGGATGGTTACAGAGTTCAGGTTCCTGTAGTCGATAACCATTCGATATTTCTTTTCTCCCGATGCGTCGAGCTTTTTGGGGACAATCCATACAGGTGAATTGTATGGGGCCTTTGAGGGTCGGATGATTTCGTCCTCGAGCAGTTTATTGATCTGTTTTTCAGCTTCTGTTTTCAGAGCCGTCGGATAGGGATGAGATCGCGAATAAACCGATTTGATTGTTGTACGAATTTCCCCTCTGCCATTTGTTGTATATGTTAGTTATTCATTGGGCTCGCAGAACAATTGGGCATGATTTTATATTATGTTTTTGAGCTTTGAATGTTGTTCTTTATTGAGATGATCAGTTCTGATGGAAATATGATTGACAATTTCAGACATGTGTTGCTTCAGGGGGATGTGCAGATTGAGATAAATGGTCATGTAACTGTCATTTGCATGAATTACGGCTCCTAACTCCTGCAAATTATCAGTAGGAAGTATAAAGAACTTTAATTTTTCTTTTTCGGGACAATATAAATTAACGTAAGCATGATGAGATATAAGGATGTTACCTCCAATAGAGTTAGCGTAAAAGTTTCGACCGTTCGGGATTGGATTGCGTATATGTTTTGGCTGGACGTAATTTTTGTTTGATCCTGTATCGATTAAAATGTTTCAGCGTCTCTCCACTCCTTGAAACGTGTTCAAAGTATGGGAGTGAAGAGCACCCTAGTGTAAAAAATAAACATCGTCTAATTCTTCGGGAGTTTCAAGGCTTGAATTTTCCTGACCGGGGTCTTCGCTGGGGTCGGTATATTCCATAAGTGTTTGGTCATGTTGTTGGTCCTCTTCATCGATGTTTTTTTCGTATTCCTTGGGCGATATTTCATCCACTTGATCAGCTTCAGTATAAAAAACACGTTAAACTTTGTTGGGGACATAAGCGTATAGACTTTTATTTCGTTTGATGGGAATTGGTGGAAGTCGAGGTCTGTTTTGATAATTCAAAGCATTAGTCCTTAGCAATTGGCCAATATCCATAGGTTCAGGCCTTGGCTGAGGCTTTGGAGGGAGTTGTTGATAATGTGGAGGTCTCGCTTGATTCTGTGGCAATTCTGGGAAGAATGGTCGCAGAGGAGCTGGAACAGGTGCAGGCCTTACAAGAGGTAAGTTCATTCTACGTGGTGGAATAGGCGGCGGACCTTGCTGATAGGTCTTTCGCATGTTCTCCTAAGAACTGTTTGCATGAAACATTCTATTGTCTATATTTTGAAGTTTCAAGCATAGATGTAGTGCCTGAGGAAGGTCGGCTGGTTCTCGAATGCTTAGCAATAGGTAGATCCCTATGTAATCCTCGTACAAATGTATCCAAAGCTTTATCACGGTAAGAGTGGGTCATTATATTTGAGGACTCTTGACTTCACTCCATAGAAGAAAGTTTATTCCGTATCAATGATGAGTGCTGATATACAGATTGATAAAATTCTGGGACAGTTTTCGATCCCTGTACGAATGTTGTAAGTTGGTATTCGAGTGTACCAAGGTCCCTTTTGTCGGCATAATGAAGTGTAAGGCATTTAGATATTTTCTCCCAGTTAAGCGGGGTATTATTTGACTCCAACGCAATATCTGCATAGCCAACTAGTTTATTCCGTATGCAAAGAGGATTCCATCGTATTTGGAAATTCCTCGGAGATGTTCATATATTTTTAAAATGCTGTCAACGCTCTTCTTTCAAGAGCAAAATTCTCCTGCTTCTCCAGAGAATACCCTTAGGCTTTTTACCACATCGGGTATCTTGCCCATATCTCCCAAATTGATCTTATTACCAATATTGATAGGCACATCGCAATCATTGTTAATGTCTGAGGCGGGATTCATGAGGGTGTTGAATTACTGTCTTCCCTGAATTCGTAAGGTTTCAGAGACGATATGCGAGATCAATCGCACCACCTCTTGTCTGTTGTTATCGACGGCGTTTGCAGGAAGATGATTATTTTGCGGAGGATCTTTAAGAAGATGATCACTTGGAAGAGGATCATTTGGAGGAATTTCGCCCATTTCCGGAATTTCTTAGAGTGGAGGTAAATCCACACCTGGACCTGGCAACCGAGCTGGTCTTATCAGAAAACGTCGGTTTGCCATTGTGTAAATCGAGCGATCACAACACTTCGATAAATTTACTCGTATATATATTAAAACCACAAAATCGAACCGTATACCGACACAATTTCCAAACGCTTAATCATTTGAAAATTGAAAAATTTGACTCGAAACGTTGAATAAAGAACGAAAATACAAAGATTATAAGAAACGGTGGTTTAGTGCAGCGAGGATAGTAACCAATAGTGACACTTTTTTAACACAACCAAGGAACAATAACCAGCGTCAAAAATTAGTCAAAAACCGTCGACGCAGAAAATTTTAAGTAAACCACTCAAGAATAACCAGCTATGACAATTTCAAAATATGATCAATTATATACCGATTTAGAAAATAACATTTTTCTTGGTTTCCACTTCATTAACTCAATAACAATTTGGTACAAAAATATAGTTGGCAAATATAGGTAAATTAATATAAAAATTTGATTTCCACAAGTGTTTGATTTTGATATTCTTTCACAGAATCCAATTTAAAAAATGTTTTTACTTTGCTACATGAACGTTTTAATGATTTGCGTTGCATGAAAATCTTCAATGATTAAACTTTCCCACTTTAGTTTATCATTAGGTCATTCAATGCGTTTGATTTGTTGAATTTTTGCAGATATACTTGTATATGTAGTTTTCCACTTTGTTTCCTAAATATTTATATTCTCAATAAAAGATTTCAACCTACATTGGAATTATAATCCTTTGGATGTGGTTTTGTTTCCCTTGAACTGCTGAGTTCTGCTTTTTTGGGGCTGCTTGCTCGATTCCTATCACTGAAGTTAGTCCTTTTTGTCCGAGCGATGTAGGCTTCGTCTACTGGGGTCTCGAGTGATTCGCCGTGCGTGCCAAGATTCCTGTTATTTTCGACTGCTGAATCTTCTGTTTCAGCGTCGCAGGATACTCGTCAATTGTTTTCTTCGTGTGAAAGATGTTTGCAGCTTGATTATAGTAGCTTGTTTCCTTTCAGAATATCCACACCTTGGTTTTCGCTGTAGATGAATTTTCGGTGCCTTGCGGTAACCACCTGAAAGAGTTTAAAAAAACATATTTGGACCACTTGCCAGCCTCAGCAAGAGTTAAACCTTTCAGCTTGGTATGGTTTATCCAACGATTAATATTTGCAGCACACGACCGAGTAATGTCCCACGTTGGGCGCCAGTTAACTATCGACCACGGGAGTTACTTTAAAAAAGTATTTATTTGTCCACACTGGACGAGATACAAAATACAACTGACAATCAAAATCTTAATTCTAATTACACGTAAAATTCTTATTACCTAAAATATGCTTACGCTAGGTCTGGATGCAACGTGCATCGCGAGAACTTGCGAAATTCGTGGGAAATGGAAAGAAACTAGATCGCTTGTTAAGTTGCATACATTTAATCTAGTTCGATCTTTAACGGTGAGAACATGCACTCACGCTCGTAACATTGTTCGTGGGAGCATGTTACCGCTGACTGTGCGAACACGAATGCATGCGCGTCACAGATACTCCAGTATTTAGAAAAGAAAATGGTATTTTGTTTTGACTCAAGAATTCGCGACGCGCATGGAAACTCGAAATTAGATGCATATGTTGCACAATGTATGAAATGTATTGCATTGAGTTACAATGTATAAGAATTGTGAAATTGTATTACGCTACAATGTATTGCAAGTAAAGAATTTAAGGTATGGAACTTTCAAAACTGAAATTTGAAATTAGACTCATTATTTTCCAATCAATATAACAGCGTTTTCCAATCATTTTTTTATATGTTGTACAATTTTGGTTTTTGAACATCCTATCTACACACTAATGATTTGTTTTACCACAGTAACAGAAACTATATCTACTTTATCTTTAAAAAGCTTCTACTTTCGAAAATAATTATTTGGCCCATCACTTGAAAGTTCATCCTCAAATGAATACCAATATTGAAATATGAGTCGAATTACGCTAAAATTGGCTAATGGCACTTTCATCTGGGCGGTTGGTTAGAGGGTTAACTATTATTACTAATTCTATCATTGCACTTGATATTATTTCCATTAATTATTTGCACTTATTATTATATTATCTTCATCAATCATATGATTAAGTTTATTATTATTTCTATCAATTAGTATTACTTATTATATTGTTGCAACTATTCCATTAGTTTTAATGTGAAACATTTTAAACTATTTAGATTCTGTTTTGCACTTTTTTTGTAGGACTGTTTCACTTTTACACTTTATTTTTCGAACTGTTTCTCTACTACACTTTATATGTTAAGCTGTTTCACTGAATAGTTCGAAGTTTTCATCTTTAGGACACTTTTTATGTAGCACATTTCGTATGGTGTCTCGGAGCATATCGATCCAGATGCCGTTTCCCTTGAAACAGTTTCTTTGCGTCGGCGTTAGAAACATTTTATCTCCTTTTGGGGAATCAGTATTAAATTTTCAGGAACGCGACGTCGATGCGCTTTTAATTTTTAATAAAACCATGAATCTTTCCGTAATGCGTCCTACTGACTGTTCCATTTTAGTTATTCTTTTTTGACAATTAAAAAAAAAACAATGTTGTTTTTATGAACCGCATTTTATTTATTCAGTCGCTAAACAAGGCCCATTTTAAAATACAAATCAAATTTAACTGAAGTAAAATACCAATAAAATAATACAATCTTAATTATGTAGTCGAGGAATTGAGGACTTTTAATAATTTGGATTTAAAACGGGACTTGGAAGTGGTTGGGGAATACAGATCGCTAAACTTATTGAATGCCTTACAGCATTTGTTAACCGGCTCATTGTCTGCATAATTGGTGTGGTGTGTACTCGTGGTCAACATGGGAATGTGTCTCGTGACTCTAATAGGATCGTGAAAGTGTATCTTGTCTGGCCAAACAGTAACTTGAATATTGTACCTTATTACGTTGAAAGGTAGACATGCAGACAAAGCGACTCTTCTGGAAGCGAGTGATGTCAGATTCGAAGTCGATCCTCATAAGATGGTAGGTTGTGAAAAGAAGTCGAGTCGTACAGAGATCTTAAGGCAAAGAGTAAAAATTGTTTTGGTACAAACTCAAGCCTACGGCTATAGATGTCGTATATAGGGTCCCAGACTATGCAGCCGTATTCGAGAATAGGACGAACTAGCGAGGCAAACAAGGATTTTGTGGCCCAAACATTCATAAATTCTTTCGCTCTCCATTTAATAAAACCCAGCATCTTATAAGTTTTGCACAAAATTTCATCGTAGTGAATGTTGAATCTGAGTTTGGTGTCTGATACTACGCCAAGGTCGACAACTTTATCAATTCTTTGCAGTTGTGTGTTGTTAATTTCATAGTTATTTCATAGCTTATCACGTAACATTTTTCCAGATTTAGTTGAAGATGGTTCATATCGCACCATTGGTGGAGGGCGGTTAGTTTGGATTGAAGAAAAGATACATCAGTTAAAGATTGTATACTGTGATATAGTTTGAGGTCCTCAGCATAAAAAAGGTGCGAAATGTCAGACAGTGCTTCCGAAAGATCTGAGATGAAAATATTGAAAATAAGTGGACCGAGATGACTGCCTTGAGGAACCCCAGAGGCGACTTTGATCTCCCCTTAGAACTTGACAAATTGTGTGCGGCCTTTCAAATAAGACTGAATCCAGTTTAGTATTGAACCTGATATGCCGAAGCTACGGAGTTTTTTCAACAAAATCCCATGGTTCACTCTATCAAATGCTTTGCTAAAATCTGTGTATATGGCATCAATCTGATTTCCTTGCTCCATTCTACAAAGAATATCTGACGTCAAAGTGATTAGATTAGTGGTAGTAGATCTGTTTTTACGGAGACCATGTTGCTCTTCATTAAGAAATGGTTCGATCATGGGAGAAATTTTTGCCATAGCAGATAAGATAGCTATGCCCCTGTAGTTCACCACAAGCCATTTTTCACCTTTTTTATGCATTGGTGTTATGTTTATTTAAATCGAGATCCTCGACAGCTTGGAGAATTTCATCTTCTGAAATCGACATGTTCTGTATAAGGGTTCTGGATGATTGTTCCGGAGGCTCTAGGTTTAGTAGAGCAGCAAAGTTCGAGTAAACTTGCTGAAAGTGGTCTGCGAAATACTCGCAGATCTGTTCTACACAAGATGACGTCGAGTCTTTGTATGTCATAATCGAAGGATAGCCATGAGTTTTACGCTTAACGTTTACGAAGTCAAAAAACTTTTTTGGATTGGAAATAGTTTCCTCCGCAACAACGTTAACGTACGATTGATATGCTTCTTGGGATTTTAGTTTGAATTTGAGAGCAATCTCATTATACTTACTCTTGATCTCATCGCTGGCATCATTATTGCGTTTAAGGAGCTTGTACAGTTTATTTCTCTCGTTGCGTAAATGCCGGAGATCACTTTCCAGCCATGGCTCTGAAGTCTTGTCTTTTTTTTTTAAATTTAGGTATGAATGATTCAACGGCGTCAAAGATGATGCTATAAAAGGTGGATAATGCTGTATCCAAGTCTAACGTCGACAACGTGTCATTCCAATTTACTCGGGATAAAAGAGAATCGATTTGATCGTAATTGCCATTACGAAAGTCATATACAATAGTGGACTTGTACGATATAGAATTAGAAGTATCAGGACAATTCAATGGTAAAAGCGGAGTGATGAACTGAATTAGAAAACAGATGCTCGTTGTCATCAGTTGAACTGACCACTACTTCGTCGTGAGAGTTAGAGAAAATAAGATCTAGCCATCTGCCAATTTGGTTGGGTATAAGAGCCACTTGCTGCAAATCGTTACTATAAAAGGTGCTCAGGAGATTGAAATCATTACTATTTAGGAGATTGATAGGAAGAAGGAGGCCGTGTTGTTCATCGACCACAAACTTTAAGTTTGGACGATTAAAGTCACCAGTAATTATAATCTTATCTTCTTCATTTGTAATTGCACCAATTTGAGCAACAATTTGACAAACGTCGTCGTAGACAGTATCGTTAGAATTTGGGGGAACATAAAAAACGCCAATATATAAATAAGATCTTCCCAACTTTATTTTAACCACTTTATGCTGGAATAATTTACTAGCTCACTCATAAAGGAGTTGTGTACTGCAATTAAAACACCATCTCCTCGTGATTGTCCTGTGCTGTGACGATCACTATCGTCTCTGTATATATTCCAGTCACTATCAAGGATCTCTTTGTTAATGTGAGAATCATTCAACCATGTTTCGGAAAGGGTTAGGATATTAAAATGGCACGACTTTGCGTCAAGAAAAAGTTTGTTTAACTTACAACGTATACCACCACAGTTATGGTTAAAATAACTTTAAAATCTTCTGCTTATTGGGGACGAAAAAATTTATGGTGCTGTTCCCTTGCCCTTTGTAATGACGGGATATGCTTTGAACTAATATGTGATGCGTAGGTTTCGAGATATTTTTTTGCCTGGTTAACGGTGATAATTAGTTCTTCATGGTAGGAAAAATACAGAAGCCGGAGAGCGTCCAGATCAATTGGAAGACCTTCTCTCTGAATCACGATTTTCAGACTTGTTTTCGTTTTCCTATCTATGCAAGTGGTTCCTGATGCCTTGTGCATATATGACATGTAGAGCTGAATCGATTCGTAAATTTTATTATCTCTAAGTCGAGATATTAAATATCTTTTTTCGAGGTCAGCACCCGAAACTATAGTGGCCTTGACTGTAGGTGGCAACAACGGGTCTAAAAAGGATTGGTTGTTATTAGTAGGAGCAAGTGATATGGGCTGTAAAATTGATCCGGACGAATTCGGAATTAAATCTTCTCCACGCATGGTCATTATAAGTGCCCTGTATAGTAGAAGATTTATAGTTTAAAGAGGAAGCTGCTTCTAGGTTTTGTGCAGTAGACGCCTCTGCGTCTATGACTGGTTCCAGTTGACCAGCACTAACGCTAATCGAGTGAAGTTTTGGGTTAAAAGCCGAAGTGCTACAGTTATCCGAAGCGTTGAAGGCATTCAAGCGTTTAGAAGGAGAAAATAGGGATTGAGGTTTAGGATTAATGTTAAAAGTTGCTATTGGACCTTTAGTAAGGGTAATGGGCTTACGTACATACTTAGCGCTACTTATTTTTTTACTGTTCTTGGATCCAGGGCTCGCGATTTGATCAATCCATTTCTTGAAAACCATACCGCACCAGGAACAAATTCGTGAAAAGCCAGGCATATCGCGTTGGAATCAAAACTTTGAAGCCACGTCTTTGGTGATTGTGGGAAGGTAGCTGCTCAACTCTGCATCTACTGATTAGAAGGTCATTTTCAATTGTTTTTCGAATTATGGCCTCATAACAAATCCTTCTACTTCCTTTTACATAGAAAGCGCAGAAGCTTGCCTCTTGGTTTGGATCCGCAAGTCTTCTGATTCGATTATCCCACTCTTCTGTTGACCAGAAGGTTCCAAGTTTGTAGATGAACTTGGGGCTTTTTGGACTTGGTGATACTGGACTACTGGGCTGTGTATCAGTTAAACAGGGAACATGCGGCGCGTTGATTTCGGGAAATATTGCGGTTTTTTGAGTTACCGAAAAGCCTTACACTGTTTCTTCCAAAGAGGCGAATCGTTTATCTAGAACTTCGATTTTCACTAGTACCTCAGAGAGGAGTGTGTTATTTTGTTGTTGCGCTGGTATCTTCATCAATAAATTTTCCAGTAACTCTTTCATGCTGTCTCTGTTCAAGTCTTCAGTGCTCAGAAGCTGAAGATTGGAAATTAGGTTTCTCATCGAAGTGAGGCGTTTGTCAACTGATTCAAGAGTTCTTGTGATGTTGTTATTGCTACTTGATAGCGTCGAAGCAAGATCATCAAAGCAAGTATCCATTTCCACAAAGCTTTCATCGTTTGCTCGGGACTTTGAGCTCTGGCGAGCAATTAATTGATCTTTTTTATTGATGAGGACATCAATTCGATCAGTTATTTGATCATAAACAGCTTTAAATTTGTCCTCAACGTTTTGGCAGTCCGAGCAGTTGAAGTGCGACTCCAAATAGGGATGAAACCAATCCCTTGGAGCATCCATACACGCACCATGCAATTTTCTCTTACAAAAACTTTTACATATCACATGTTTAAATGTGTGGTCGAATGCGACACAATTGGCGAGATCACATTTGAAATTCATTTTCTTTTTTAAATAAAAGTTGAGTTCTGGCAATTCAAAGTGACGGTTGTATGATTGTTTATTTAATTGCTCAATACTAAAACCAACGCTCAATTATCACAAATTGCAGATTCAGCATAAGTCAGTAGAACCAATAAATTAATTAAAAGCAGATTCGTCACGAAATTAAAAAGCGGTAAAATGTGCTTACGGTTCAAATATAAATTATTCACTTAATTAATATATAATCTTTGAATACTTAAAAAAAAATATTTTGGAGTCTTCACCCCCTTCCATATGCCCACTACAAAAATTGAACTAACTACATTGTGGAGCTGTTGTAATATTCACCTAAAAACTGGCTGCACTTGAATAATTTTTTATTCACCCCAATTTGTTTTTATAATAAATTCTTACATACTAAACCAAATCACAGAAAGTATTTTTGCTTGCACATTAAGTTTATTGAACATATCAAAAACATAAACAGAGCTGAATTCAATTAAAGAAATGCAAGAAATGGATTTTAAGTTATTGAACTTGAATGGAATGTGATATTGAATTTGCTTACAATATGCAATTGACGTTGTGAATTTAATTCGAATGTTCATTACGAAAGACATTTTGCAATATTTGCAATTTAATGAAATTAGGTGAAAAGTTAATTACGGCTTTGCAAGCAGCCTTGAGTTGGAACTCGTAAGCTCTTTCCAAACAGGTTTAAGCCACTTGAATGTCTAAGTTGGACATCTAGTTCCTATGCATGAGTTATATGCTTCTACTTTGATACAATTTGGTTTCATTAGTGTGCAATATTTCAAGATGTGCGTGATCCTGCGTGAAAATGATAAAAGCTTGTTAATGATTGTGATACAACAATGATTTATTTTCCACCTTCAATGTTAATTTATAGATACATATTGCTTACATGTTATATTTTGCAAAGCGCGTGCACTACCTGGAAATTGCAACATGGACTATTTTGTCAAGCACGTGCATCTTTTGAATTAAGTTCAATATTCTTCAATTGAACTTTAAATTGAATTGCTCGCGAAGATTGATTGAACTTGTACAATTATTTGACTGTAAGCAATTTTACGATTTTATGAAAATGCAACGTACAATTAAGTTAAATGAACTTTTAATTGTTTACATAATGGAATTAATGTATGAGAAACAACATAGCTTATGATAATTTACTTGAATTTTGGACTTAGAATTTTTTATTGAACTAATGTTATTCTTAATAGTACATTGAACTTAGAATTATGTTATTCTTAATGATAAAAAGTCTCCTAAAAGGACAAGTCAAAGAAAACAGAATTGGGCTGCAAATAGGTTTCTCTATGTGCAACCACAATTCTTGTATCCTTCTGCACTAGGCACCACCAGTGCACAAGGAGAATAACCATACAGTAAACGTCTCCTTACGTTTCCTAAGAAGACGGATTAATATGTAACTTACCAAAGAATCAAAATTAACTTCACTTGGTTTAAATCACAACTGATAATAATTTATTGTATATCACTTCAATTTATAATAAAATCTTGTCGATGTTAGCTAAATCACATTCATGGTAACTTGCACCTCACTTCAAGAAAGTCAAAGTACCATGAGTGCTTACAATAGATAAATTTAGAATTGAACAAAATAATTATTGATTGAAAATGCATGCTTCGTACTTTTCACACGCATATTGAAACGTGAAAGTACCAAACATGCTTATATACAAGAACAGTGAATTGTAATCATGATGCCTGACAACTTTTCTTGAGTGAGCTCAAAATATCATAATTGCTTACACATTTTAATTGTTCGTAAGCTAATTCTGGCGTTTATCCTTTGTAGTGCGTACATATTTCAGTTGATCGAAGTGCTGAGTAATATGTGCTGGGCTGAATTTTATCATCTCTGGAGTAATCGCATTGTAGAAAATATTAATTTTTGGATAGAAAGATTTTGTGTTAATTTTCGATGTTAGCCCTTGTTTGGAAGGGGGTGACGTTATGTTGGTGTTTCTCATACTGCAGCGACAATCCATGACGAGCAAGCCGGACCCCCTAAGATTTTACCGAATAATGTTTCCGTTGCATAGGAAGTCAAAGTCATTTTCCTCTTTCATCGCAAAAATCCACTTAGTTGGTTTATGTAGTTGAGTCTACATTCTGTTTGCGGTACTGATTTCTTTCGAGCAGGAAGATGTTACTCGGCATTCAGCGAATAGGTGAAGCTCGCAAATGTTATTGGTGGGTGTGAAGTTTATTAATGGCTGATGTTGATGGCATATCGTATGTAATTCAGTTATCCGCTTGCAATTATTGAATTCTAGTTATGTTGCCAAGTAGAAACGATGTCGATATTCATTCGACATTATAAAGGGGCTCCTGGGTACGATATTAACTAGACTTTCACCTTCTACATGAAGCACTGGAATGGTTGGGAAAAGATCGAAGTTCTCCGTTGATATTAGTGGTATCTCAATTCCAAACATGATGTAGTCATTGAGCTTGGAGGCATGTGTATTCAGGGATCTGCGTTGTTTCGGCGTGGAACACTGTTCTGCAGGCCGAAAGTTTTAATAATGAGAAATCCTCAAATTCTAGCCACACAAGCTATTATTGAGGATCTTGGGAGGAACCTTTGATATATTCAATGCTTAAAGAATATAACAAAGCAAAGGTATACTGGGATGGGAAAACTTAGAATTATTGAAAATAAAACGATTTGTTGTTCCAATAGAAGCTGTTTTTCAACTGAACCTTTATTCGCACATTTCAATTATTTTTATAGTATACACAGTTATTGTACTTAGCATACAATCCGAATGTTTTCAACATGTGATATAAAAAATTCAAACTTTGTCATCAAAATCGATTAGGAATTACTGACCCAATTATAACTTAATGAAATTTTATGCAGTTAGTGCAATGATTGAATTGAGATGCTGAAGTGAATTTAGTGAACTTTTGTGTAAATGGAATGAGTAGGCAAATTGAAATTATTGAACTTTAAGGTTTTTGCACTTAGAAATTGATTAATTGAATTTTATTGTGTACTATGGTCAGTAACAGAACATATTGGGCGGTCGCAAGAAATAACTTTGTTGAATCTATCCTTAAGCGAGTTTGCGTTGTTGGGATGGTTTTCGGTTGATGCGGTAACTTTACGGATTCCTAGGATGTAGCTTCGGCATTTGCTTCGTAGTACGTTGCCAACTAGTACCAGTATTAGTGTAATAAAAATCATGATTGCCGCGGGTTCCGTGTGCTTTTTAATTTTTTGAAGTGTTGTTGTAGAGTCTTGAATCATTGGGACCTCATCTGTAAAAAGCTGCTGCGATATGTAATGATATTAATTCATTAAAACTAAATCTGATGATATTCATTACATTAATACTCAATAAATGTAATGAATATCACCCAGAACTAATTAAATTCAATTGAAAATCATAACAACAAATTTCACTTGACTTCAACCAATATCAAGTAACGGTAAATACTATAAAAGAGTATTAAGTGAACATAAACACTGTAGAACGAAACACATTTCATTCACACCTTGCAACGTAACATGAATCTCATACGGAGACTCACTATGGAAATTCATTCACACTAAATGTGTGAACTGAAATCTCATGTTCCCTTTTGGCACGCGACACTTGTTAAGTGCACGCACAGTAATATGTGTTAAATGCACGCACAGTAATTATATTTAATTTTAATTATTCAATTACACTTTATAATACTGTCGATAACTTGAATCTAAAGAGCTATCATCCGATTAAAACAACACCGTGGACACTTTGATGACTTTATTTAAAATGTATGCAGAGCTAATACAATCTGTTATAATCAGCGTACAAAAGAGAGTTCATGCTTATGCACTAAGCTTCTTTATATGACAAGAATCGCTTATGTTGACAAAATTAACTTTCGATTCGAGTTCCAAAGAATGTTTGTGATAGGATAGCATTTCATAGCGTAAACATTTTAGCGCTAGATTTTTCTGCGACATAAGCGATTTTTGTCGTTCATTACAATAAAAGCAAGATATGAAATTGTATACATTTATCATGATAAAATTTTTTTTCATACATATGCAAATTTTTCTACATTTTCTGTTGGCATGCGCCTAACACACTTGAGACGTATGACTGAGTGAGGATGATTCATATGGGTTCATGTGTGGTATTTTGTGTAGTTAAGTGTTTCGATTGTAATGAGTAATAAATTAAGAATTGGGTCATTTTTGTAAGACTATACGAGTAATCTATGACCAATAAATTCTATATTTTATGTTTAGCTTGTAAAATTTGTAAAGTTTAAAAATCGATGTAAGTTACAGAAATATATCCAGTTTTAGTTTAGACAGACCAAAAGGAGTTTATATTGAACCGCTGCGAGATCGTAGCGACAAATATATTATTATTGCTGCTAATCGTAGCAATTGTTATATTCAAGAGTTAGTAACGATGGCGCTAGTGGAATTCAAGATTCCTCGCCAGAACTCTCTGTGGCCCAGCCGCTTGGTTAGGTAATAATAATTACAGACTTTGTCATTGAAAATTAAATTCTATCTTTTGTACTTAGAGAGGAACAAAAGAAGAAGACACTGAGACAAGAAATATTATAAATACACCTGTGATCGGTTCAGCGTTTCCTGCAGAGTATCGTTTATCATCGGCATGGAACTTTTCAGGTGGAATATTCTTCATGTAGGAGCCGAAAACTGTCATTTTTTCGTTGAGTGTAATCGAACTGTGATTTCCTTGATTTCCTTGCCGCTTGCCGTTACAAATTATGTGAGCTGGAACGGGGAGATCCGCGACAAACAACCAAGTATTCTTCATCATAAGACTTTTCCACTGTGTTCGTTTGCTAATTGTGCCAAAGGATGGGCACAATGTTCTGTTGTGCCTGTTGTAGATTTCATCATGGCCATATTAGCGGTGGTGCCCGGTGAACATATGAGTAGCTTGTCTTCAGATTGACATGCCTTTAACTGTTCTTCACTCAGAGTGAAATAGACTTGTTGGTCAAAGTTTACTGCAATCGATGGGGATCCTGCAGCGATCATGGCATAACGATGGTTACTTTGCTTCTATAGGATAGCCGTTATGACGATTAGATTGTACATGGTGTTTTCGATTATTGTGAAATAACCGCAAATTGTGACTCCTTCCTTATTACGCTTAAGGGCTATTCGTTTTGAGGACTTCGAAGAATTTTGAAATTGAACTCAATCTTTTGTGTGGTATTTTGAATCATGGTACTGATAGCATCCAATGTGATGAAATTGAGTATGCTCTCGTGACCATGTAAGGCTCTTGCCAATTTTAAATATTTTACATTTATTTCGTCGTAATAGTCCATTGCCGTAAAATAGTCTGTTGTGGTCAATTTGCGCGTACCATTTCTTCACTTTGTTAATCTATCCGATAACCTGATTTAGTTTTTCTCCGAAATGTTTTAGCTAGTTCATTGCTGCATTGTTAGTCTGCAATATTTTGGTGCTTAAGAATATGCCTTGATTGCTTATGGTTTTTAAGATACTTTGCTGGTTTTCTTGCAGCGTATCTTTGTCGGTGTAAACCTCATCATTAACTCCAAAAATGGCAGTCAGAAGTTTGCCAAACAAACCTCGTTTTTGTCTGGAGATAGGAATTGCTTTGACCTCTCGAATGTGGCTTAGTATTTCCCTGTGTTTTGACTTCATGTGTTGCATGAGTATGTTGCAGTGCGTGATTCCGGGTTGATCTTTTGTTTTGTAGCACATGTTTTTTATACCATTCAACGTGGATATAATATTTTTTTCATCTTCCAAAGTTACTTTTATTGGGAAATTTACCTCTAGCCTCAGGTTCCCATGTAAGACATGAACGTTACCTAATCTTTCCACATAAAAGCCTCCTTTTGGTCGAATGATTTCATAGTAGATGTCTGTGGAGTTTGCTAGGCCTAGTGTCAGGGGGGCTATGTTTTATAGCTTATTTGTCCAGGTGCAAGGAGCGATCCTTATCCTTTTTGGTTGCGTGGTACTTTTGATTTTTATCGATTCCTGAGGCTTCCGTTTTTGAGGAGTGGCTTGAACCGACTTAGTCGGAATTTCGGTGTGTTCGTGGAGAGATATAACGTGGGATTGGTTCTCATCAACCGGCTTTATTTTTTCTGGGGTTGGTTCGTCGGGGATCTCGATAGGAAGGCGACGCAGGTTGATTATGGCAATTTTTTTGAATTTATTGCCACTATATTTCACTGTTACTGTTCGGACCTTGCTATCTGAACCAAGGTGTACTTGGTGGATTCGTGCAAGGGGCCATTTGGTTGGAAGAATGTCTCGTTCCTTTATAAGAACAAGTTCCCCGAGTTTTATATTGTCCTCGGGTTTCGTCCATTTCGTACGCCGTTGAAGATTTGTGCAAATATTCAGTAGTCCATCTATTCCAGAATATCTGACGCGTTGCGGCGAGCATTTGCCATCGTCCATGTAGGGCCCTGTTGTGTCAGAGCTTCTAAGTCATTTGGATCGCTAGATATCGGTATTAGCGGTTTAGAATTGAGGCAAGCTTCGATTTGACATAATACGGTTGAGAATTCTTCAAACGTTGGAATAATTTTGGTGTCGTCAAAATTTCGTTTGATATGTCCTTTGACTGACTTCACTCCTGCTTCGCATAGACCTCCGAAACGGGGTGTAGCGACGGGTATGAATTTCCAGAAGACTTCATCCTTTGCCGATATTCTAGCTAAGTCTTTTGTTGATCTTTCGATGGCTTCTTGGAGGTCCCTGTCCATCTTGTTGTCCGCTCCAACGAAATTGGTTCCATTGTCACTGAATATTTCTTTACATAGTCCTCGACGACTAATAAAGCGTTTGAATGCTGCTAAAAAGGCTTCCGTTGAGAGATCACTTACGAGTTCTAAGTGGATAGCTTTCGTGACAATACAATAAATAAGGTGATGTAACCCTTGAGGACTGTTGAACCACGTCCTTTTGATGTTCTTGTGCTGACAGGGCCTGCGTAATCAACTCCACAATGTGCGAATGCGTTTGATGGTGTGATGCGCACGGTGGGTAGGTCGCCCATTATTTGCTCATTGGGTCTGCTTGAGAACTTGCAGCACGTCATGCATCGGTGGGTCTCGTATCGAATAACCTTGTGGTCATTTACTATCCAATATCTCATTCGTAGATAGTTTCTGACTAGCTGTAGTGCACCATGGTTGGTCTTTGCGTGAGCATCTCTCACGATCAAATAGGTTACGTGATGACGTTGTGATAGCAGGATGGAAAACCTGGCGTCTGCTGAAGTGGTTGCACTTCGGAGTCTTCCTCCAACTCGAAGAACTCCATGTTCATCTATAAACGGATTGAGAGGTCGTATGTTAGAATTTGCTTCCTTGTTTGCTCTTAAATTAGCTATATCCTGGGAGAACTCTTGCTGCTGTATGCTGAGTATTATTTTTAAGTGGGCATTTTCAAGCTCGTTGCATTTTAAAAATCCTGTTATTTTCTCAGGCAGGCTACAATTGTGGGTGAATCTGAAGCAGATGCTAGAGATTCTTATCAATCTCTGTAAATCGGAGTAACGTTCGAGAATTCCTTTTTCTTGTTCTGTTGAGCTCATTGCTACTATTTTCAAGGGATCCTTCATGTTTGTCATTTGTACGAGCCAAGTCGGGCCGTTTCACCACAGTTTACGGTTTTGAAGGTCCTTTGGACTTATCCCCCTAGACGCGCAGTCCGCAGGATTTTCATCCTTTTTTTAACCTTGGGCATGGTTTTACCTGATAAAATCCAGCCAAGCTTTGTTTTTTGTGCCAATAATGGATCTGCTTTCCGTTAGTCTTCTTCGATTATCTCTTTTAGAACCTCTGCTCAAATAATGACGTCAATTTGTCCCGGAGATGCAAAGTTAGGATCTGCTAGCCTCAGTTCTGGGATCTTGCTAGACTCAGGTAGTATCACTCGATTTTCTGGTAATATCGTCGTAAGCTTTGGCATGATTAATGCTTCGACTAGGAGGGTGAATGCTGATGAGAAATGTGGTGCTATGGACATATCGACTTGATTTCGTACTGTGGATGTTTCTGTTTCGCTAATACCGGTAACAGTTGAAAAAGTACTTTGCCTTTTTAGTCCTAGCTTTTTTGCTGCCTTTGAAGTGATGAAGGATGATTGGGAGCCTTGATCAATAAAGGCTCGTCGCAAGATTTGTTGTCCAGTTCTCGTTCGTACATTTATTAAGGCTGTTGGAAGTGGAACACTCATATTAACGTCATTAGTATCCCTTTCAGCAGCTGATGGCTGGCCAGATTCAGTTCTGGCAATATTGGAGGTAACGGTTTTAACGTTAGGAAAATGAAGAAGCGTGTGGTGAGGTCTACTGTACCCAAAGCATTTATGTGAACTTTTGCATTTACTATCTTTGGAATGAGTGAGGCAATTCTTACATAGTTGATTCGTTCATACAAATTTATGACGATCGTCCTTGGACAGTTCTTTATACTTGCCGCAACAATATACGAGTATGTAATGCTGCTCCTTGCAAAATCTACAGGTCGGTTTTGTCATTGCAGTGAAAGCTCGTTTCTTGGTGTGCAGTTCGTGGGACTGCGGATTGATCGTTGTAAAGACTTCATGTCTCTTTAAAAGGAAATCGTACAGCTGTTGAATTGATGGCACTTCCTTATGGTTGCTTAAAGTATCTTTGAACATACGGATGCTTTCAGAGTCGAGCTTCTGCATTGCAGTATGAATTTT